>CM037853.1:192445016-192950754 GCA_021234595.1 Delia radicum
TATATCGTTAACGATATTTTACACACAGAGAAAAATTTAGCTATTTGCCACTGAAATTAGGTTATTACGGAATTTCAGTGGGTTGGTACAATTAATATTAGTTTTTACAACAAAGTTCGGTAAATTCAACTGAATTTAGTAGCAACACCCAAAATAATCAGCGATCTAATGTAAATATCGCTGTAATAATTAAATTTATAAGTTGTAACCAGGCACGTAGCTAGGGGGGCAAGGGGGCAAAACTTACAAAATTCTGTAGGAAATAACGATGTTATTGATAATTTTAATATAAAAAAAATAATTTTTGACTTGGATCATATAAGAAATGCCTGTTAGTTCGAATCTTCAAATTTCATTAGAAAACATTGCCTGCAAATGGGCGGCCATCATTGTTAGAGTTGATTTTCGACAAAAAAAGCAATAAGAGATTCGATGTCTTTGCATTAAAATATAATCAAAAAATGCTTGAGACATTGCAGACTAAAAATTCAATATGTATACAAGGAAAAAACTAAAATGAGTTTCAATTAAAATATTTGTTGATTCAGTTAAAAGTGGAATTGAATTCGGTCCCATTGAGGAAATTGCAGTAATACTATTAAAATAATTTGTAACTATTTAATTGATATTATTTTCAAATCTAGTTTTATTCATATCTATTAAAATTTAATTGAATATTTTTTAAAAAATTTAATTGAATATTTTTTAAAAAAATTAATTATAATTTTAAAAAACTCACCACAATTGTGGAAAAAGTTGCTTAATTTAAAAAGAAATCGCAAAAAATACAAAATTTGAAAATACTGCCAAATGTGAAAAAAATTTCCAAAATTTAAAAAACAATCCTCAAAATTGCAGAAATGTTAAAAAAATTACCACAATAAAAAAAAACAAACGCCAAAATTCGAAAAAAATTCGAAATTTTTTACTTTAATCGATTCTTTAATTTTGGCTATTTTTTAAATTTTTTTTCATTTGTTTCTATGTTGTTATTATACGTTATAAAAACTAGAAATTTTGTTAAACCAAATTCATTTTCAATTAGCAATTAATACACACTATTAAACATTTAATTGAAAGTGCGTTTGAATTGAATAAAAGTTTAATTAATTTTTTTTTTTTGACAATACTTTTTTTCTGTGTATTTTGACATAATCTTTAAAAACGGAGATACCACTACGGAGATACCAGTAGGACCCAAACTTAAGTTTAAATGTGCTGTAGTGTGCCTTTTCAAAAGTTGATTCTTTACTTACTTAATTTAGTTTGCTACGCACGTATCTGGTTTACATACTTTTGAGTATTTTTTTACTATATATATTACGATATCTCAAAATCCATTAAAGCGACTCCTGTTCAGCACACAGAGACCATTTTTTTTTTCGAAATAAATGTAAGCCTTATACTTTGATTGATATCAATCATGAATTAACGTGGTCCAATTTGAATAAAACTTTTCACAATTTTTTTTTAGACTAAATGTGAACAAATTCCGATCGGAGCTCCTTGAAATGCGACATTTTAAAATTAAGTAGCTAAAAATTTTTAAATTTTCCAATTATATGTTTTTTTTATAATTATTTCTTTCAAACTACAACCACACTAGTGAGCTTAAACGCTTCCTTGGAAAATTGACGATTTTATTAATACAAGACATGGAGTATAGCCCCTATCGGCTCCCTCCGTTCTTAAAAAAGTCGGATAGTGAATAATTTGGTTCACCAATATTTAAATTAATTGAAATAAGGGGCATCCTGGGTCCACGCCATAGTGTCCAAAATGGCTTTCAAAATGTGTGTTTTCTCGAATGTTTTAACGCTGTTTTTCAATAAGTCTAAATTTCATAAACTTTAAACATTTTTTCATACAAAGGTTTGTTAAATTTCACAGCCACTTTTAAACCCCAAAACATGGGATTGGGCCGCTGAAAAATACGTTTATCATATTTTTTTGCTCCTTTATCACCTATAAGAATTTTTTTAAGTTCAAAGGGAACTAATTGAAAAAGCTTCCTTTTAAGTGTCAGGCAATTTATTTAGGAAATTTATTAGGCCTTTTAATTTGTCTGCAAAATCTGAAACTTTTGAGTTCACGAATAAAATTTACGTAGTTTTTTTCGACGGTTATATATCTTTAATTTCACGAGTTAAAACGTTTGCATAAAATTATACATTATTTTATAAACACATATAAGTTTTTGTCTGCCAGTGCATTTAACCGGACATAATTATATAAATTCATATATAAAATTAATTTCATAGAAAAATATGATGTCATCTATAGTTGCGTCTTATCGCATCACGCTCAATATATAATTGTATATTGCATTTATAATACGCTAAAACTAATAAAATTAATAATGACTTTATATATTCCTAGACATTGCCCCAATGTTGTACCCCAATGTTTGTCGTTGGAATTGATTTCTTTCTGGTTTTCAAATTTTGACATCTTATACACAAAAGATGTAGGAATCATAGAAAAAGAACTTGTTTCATTTGTTGCATTAGGTGTTTTTAATTTATAGATTATATAATATAGAATGAAAGCTTCCGTGTGTTGAGAGGAAGTCCGGTCAGAGGGCTGTCCTCTTTAGGTATATAATTAAATTCTAAAAATCAAACTTGGGTCACCGTCGCAACAAATTATTGCTATAAACACATAGACGACTGCAGCCTGTCAAAAATAAAATACACACGTTTATATGAAAACGATTATTTTGGCACCAACACAACTACACGGCTACCCGACTACTTTTGCTGCTGTAGTCAACTTAGGATAATTTATATTTTTGTTGGCTGCAAAACAAAAATAGTGTTGACAATAAAACAAAATATGTAACAAATAAGCGCTTAAAAATATTTTATTTTGTTAAACACAAAAAACGTCGCAACATTAAATGGTATAATTGCATTAATATTCAAGAGGGGTTAGATAAATTTATTTTCACGTTATAAGAATGTATTATAAATAAGTAATTGTATTTTTAAGTGAAGTTTATATACGTGTCTACAACCAAGCATGTTGTTCTATTTTAATAAAGAAAAAAAAGATGTAATTGGCACTACTGAAACAAAAATGCATTGGATAAAAAACAGCTGTTTATATTTTTAAATTGAATCATAATATTTTGGAAAAATGGATATAGACGAAGTTTTAATTGAAGAGGTACGCAACCGTACAATATTATATGATCTGGGCCAGACAGATTACAGAAATTAAAAAAAAAAAAGAATATGCTTGGAAAGAAGTTGCTGCAAATGTAAATTTAATAGGTAATATAGTGATCTTTATTTTTATATTTCAAATTCTAACTGTTTGCATTTTTACAGAAGTGGAATGCAAAAAAATGTGGAAAGGGTTCCGTGATTCCTACAAGAGGTACAAAAGAATGCAGCAACTTGCTTCGGGAAGCAGTGCTGAGACCCCAAAAATAAAATGGAAGTATTTGGAGGCCATGTCCTTTTTAGAAAGCGTCACAAGTTCCCGACGGTAGTTCAGTGATAGTTCAATATAAATATAAAATAAAAAACTCTTATTGTGTTTTACTTTCTAGCACTGTTGGAAATATATTCAATGACGAGGATGAAACCTTAATTGACGTAATTGACGTGGATTCAGCTGACAGTTTCTTGTCGCCCGTTTCACAATGGTCAACAACTTTGCGGAAGAAAAAGGTATGGAAGTATCAGTTTTTTTGTTTGGCAATTATTGTAATTTTTTTAACATTTGCTCTATCAGAAAACGGACAGCGAAAAATATTCGGATTTTTTAGATCTAGCTGAGTCAAGCATTTCCCAAACTTGTGGGGCATTTGCCAAACAAAAGGAGGAACAGGATTAAACAGCGCTTCATTTCGCAAGTCTGGCGAGAAAAATAAAAGAAGCCAACATGCCGCCAAATACCGTTAATAAACTTGAAGCTAAGGTATCCGCAGTAGTATTTGAGGAGATGGAACTATTTTATTCTACAGCGAAGACGACCTGAAAATGTATTATGTATACGGAGCAATAATATAGCAACAACTTTTTAAATATTTAATAACGGGATAAAATGTGTTGTGTAGATACTTTATCAAACTTTAATTTAAGCTTAACAACGTCAAGATTGGATTAAAATTAAATGTTATACGACGGTCGCATTGAAAAATTAACATTTATTTAGACATTTTTAGTAAATTTTTGAAAAATATTTAGAATTCATTTTTTTAACTCAAAGTTGCTCAAATTAAACACCAGCCTAGGTTTCCAAATTCAGTTATCAGATAATCTTTCCAACAACCCAGAAAAAAATAAAGAATCCTAGAAATAGGTTTAAGAAACCCATTTTTATTTGTTAACAAAAAATTGGAGGTCAAAAAACTTGAATGTGTAAAAAATGGGTTTCTTCAACTCACTTTTATGATTTTTAAATTTTTCGTGACTTTTCGGAAAAAATCATCTGATAACTTTTGGAAACCTAGATTGTTGTTTAATTTTAGAAATTTTGAGTTAAAATAAATCGATTTCTAAATATTTTTAAAAAATTTTCTAAAAAATGTCTCAATGAAAGTTTATTTTCCAGTGCGACCGCCTTATCACAATCAATTTTAACTCAATCTGGACGTTTTTTGGCTTAAATTAAAGCTTCATAAATTATCTACACAACAATAGTAATGCTCGGTACTGTACACAATTAAAGTGATCTCAAAAAAGTGCTTTTTAGTTATAGGAAAAATGCCACTAATCGATTTGTTCTAGATTCTGGTTAATCAGTTTTTGTAACCAGACTTGGGCGACGTCAATTACATTTCAAAATCGTTCACTTGTGAAATTTTTCTATATCATTAATAATTTCAGACCTACGCTCACACTTGTGGGCTTAAACGCTTCCTTGGGAAATTTTCAATTTTGTCAATACCAGACATGGGACATAATTCCAATATTTGTGTATTTAATTACAGGCCAATTACTTTTTATGTTCAATTACATGTAATTGCCCTCTAATTATATACCCAGATATTGTTACTAATCCCCATGTTTGGTATTAAAGATTTTACAAATTTTCCAAGGAAGCGATTAAGCTCAGAAGTGTGAGTGTAGTTCTGATATTATTAATGATATAGAAAAATTTCATAAGTGAACGATTTTGAAATGTAATTGACGTCGCCCAAGTCTGTTTGTAACTGAGTTTTTAAACTTTTAGCACCTTTACTTTTCAGCCCCTGAATTAAATTGATTAACCAGATATTCCAAAAAATCCATTTATACCAGTATTATTATTATTTTTACTGTAAAACAGTATTTTTGTTGTTTTTTTTTTTTTTTGTTTGTTATTGAAAGAAAATATTTTAAGTTTTTTTGTTTCTTTGTTTTCTTAGTACGTAGTATTGTAGAACAATATTTTTTTTTTATTTTAATTTCATGTACAAATTTCATTTTAATAAAAATACGTTTAATGAAAATGAAAATTATTCAAGTTCGAGGCCATACTCTATATTTCTTCATTAGGATATTGTCCTAACAAATAATCTATAGAGTTTTTTTTTTTTTTTTGTTTTCAAATTTATTATTTGACCCTTTCAGGAATGTGTTGATAGATCTATTTCGGGAATTTTCTAGGTTCCCATCATCAGAACACGTTTTGAAAGCGGTAACAATCCCATGTCAAACATCAAGCATACATATGAACTAGTTTACTCACTACATGAGAACTAATATACATATGAGTTTGAAGTTAAAGATTATAACCATTGATCAAAAAATAAATTGAAAACTTGTTTGATGTGTAAGATCCACCTCTGGTGGATATTCAATACACGTTTTTTTGTTTCTCTCTTCTTTTTATATTTTGTTTACATTGTAAGCAAAACAGGGGAAGTAAACTTGGCGGTACTCTGCCTTTTTTACAAGTTTGTTATAATTTTTATTAAAAATAAAAATTATGTTTTTTCGACCTTTAATTGTGCAATGAAAATGAAAATTATTCAAGTTCGAGGCCATACTCTATATTTCTTCATTAGGATATTGTCCTAACAAATAATCTATAGAGTTTTTTTTTGTTTTCAAATTTATTATTTGACCCTTTCAGGAATGTGTTGATAGATCTATTTCGGGAATTTTCTAGGTTCCCATCATCAGAACACGTTTTGAAAGCGGTAACAATCCCATGTCAAACATCAAACATACATATGAACTAGTTTACTCACTACATGAGAACTAATATACATATGAGTTTGAAGTTAAAGATTATAACCATTGATCAAAAAATAAATTGAAAACTTGTTTGATGTGTAAGATCCACCTCTGGTGGATATTCAATACACGTTTTTTTGTTTCTCTCTTCTTTTTATATTTTGTTTACATTGTAAGCAAAACAGGGGAAGTAAACTTGGCGGTACTCTGCCTTTTTTACAAGTTTGTTATAATTTTTATTAAAAATAAAAATTATGTTTTTTCGACCTTTAATTGTGCAATGAAAATGAAAATTATTCAAGTTCGAGGCCATACTCTATATTTCTTCATTAGGATATTGTCCTAACAAATAATCTATAGAGTTTTTTTTTTGTTTTCAAATTTATTATTTGACCCTTTCAGGAATGTGTTGATAGATCTATTTCGGGAATTTTCTTCCCCTGTTTTGCTTACAATGTAAACAAAATATAAAAAGAAGAGAGAAACAAAAAAACGTGTATTGAATATCCACCAGAGGTGGATCTTACACATCAAACAAGTTTTCAATTTATTTTTTGATCAATGGTTATAATCTTTAACTTCAAACTCATATGTATATTAGTTCTCATGTAGTGAGTAAACTAGTTCATATGTATGTTTGATGTTTGACATGGGATTGTTACCGCTTTCAAAACGTGTTCTGATGATGGGAACCTAGAAAATTCCCGAAATAGATCTATCAACACATTCCTGAAAGGGTCAAATAATAAATTTGAAAACAAAAAAAAAAAAAAAACTCTATAGATTATTTGTTAGGACAATATCCTAATGAAGAAATATAGAGTATGGCCTCGAACTTGAATAATTTTCATTTTCATTGCACAATTAAAGGTCGAAAAAACATAATTTTTATTTTTAATAAAAATTATAACAAACTTGTAAAAAAGGCAGAGTACCGCCAAGTTTACTTCCCCTGTTTTGCTTACAATGTAAACAAAATATAAAAAGAAGAGAGAAACAAAAAAACGTGTATTGAATATCCACCAGAGGTGGATCTTACACATCAAACAAGTTTTCAATTTATTTTTTGATCAATGGTTATAATCTTTAACTTCAAACTCATATGTATATTAGTTCTCATGTAGTGAGTAAACTAGTTCATATGTATGTTTGATGTTTGACATGGGATTGTTACCGCTTTCAAAACGTGTTCTGATGATGGGAACCTAGAAAATTCCCGAAATAGATCTATCAACACATTCCTGAAAGGGTCAAATAATAAATTTGAAAACAAAAAAAAAACTCTATAGATTATTTGTTAGGACAATATCCTAATGAAGAAATATAGAGTATGGCCTCGAACTTGAATAATTTTCATTTTCATTGCACAATTAAAGGTCGAAAAAACATAATTTTTATTTTAATAAAAATTATAACAAACTTGTAAAAAAGGCAGAGTACCGCCAAGTTTACTTCCCCTGTTTTGCTTACAATGTAAACAAAATATAAAAAGAAGAGAGAAACAAAAAAACGTGTATTGAATATCCACCAGAGGTGGATCTTACACATCAAACAAGTTTTCAATTTATTTTTTGATCAATGGTTATAATCTTTAACTTCAAACTCATATGTATATTAGTTCTCATGTAGTGAGTAAACTAGTTCATATGTATGTTTGATGTTTGACATGGGATTGTTACCGCTTTCAAAACGTGTTCTGATGATGGGAACCTAGAAAATTCCCGAAATAGATCTATCAACACATTCCTGAAAGGGTCAAATAATAAATTTGAAAACAAAAAAAAAACTCTATAGATTATTTGTTAGGACAATATCCTAATGAAGAAATATAGAATATGGCCTCGAACTTGAATAATTTTCATTTTCATTGCACAATTAAAGGTCGAAAAAACATAATTTTATTTTTAATAAAAATTATAACAAACTTGTAAAAAAGGCAGAGTACCGCCAAGTTTACTTCCCCTGTTTTGCTTACAATGTAAACAAAATATAAAAAGAAGAGAGAAACAAAAAAACGTGTATTGAATATCCACCAGAGGTGGATCTTACACATCAAACAAGTTTTCAATTTATTTTTTGATCAATGGTTATAATCTTTAACTTCAAACTCATATGTATATTAGTTCTCATGTAGTGAGTAAACTAGTTCATATGTATGTTTGATGTTTGACATGGGATTGTTACCGCTTTCAAAACGTGTTCTGATGATGGGAACCTAGAAAATTCCCGAAATAGATCTATCAACACATTCCTGAAAGGGTCAAATAATAAATTTGAAAACAAAAAAAAAACTCTATAGATTATTTGTTAGGACAATATCCTAATGAAGAAATATAGAGTATGGCCTCGAACTTGAATAATTTTCATTTTCATTGCACAATTAAAGGTCGAAAAAACATAATTTTTATTTTTAATAAAAATTATAACAAACTTGTAAAAAAGGCAGAGTACCGCCAAGTTTACTTCCCCTGTTTTGCTTACAATGTAAACAAAATATAAAAAGAAGAGAGAAACAAAAAAACGTGTATTGAATATCCACCAGAGGTGGATCTTACACATCAAACAAGTTTTCAATTTATTTTTTGATCAATGGTTATAATCTTTAACTTCAAACTCATATGTATATTAGTTCTCATGTAGTGAGTAAACTAGTTCATATGTATGTTTGATGTTTGACATGGGATTGTTACCGCTTTCAAAACGTGTTCTGATGATGGGAACCTAGAAAATTCCCGAAATAGATCTATCAACACATTCCTGAAAGGGTCAAATAATAAATTTGGAAACAAAAAAAAAAAAAAACTCTATAGATTATTTGTTAGGACAATATCCTAATGAAGAAATATAGAGTATGGCCTCGAACTTGAATAATTTTCATTTTCATTGCACAATTAAAGGTCGAAAAAACATAATTTTTATTTTTAATAAAAATTATAACAAACTTGTAAAAATACGTTTATTTAAACATTATTTTGAATGTAATCTTTTAAAATATTTCGTAGTTCAAATGAAGTTGTGGATGAACGGTTAGCAGATCTAGGTTGGTATGATGGCAGAGCATGCACTTCTGACCTCCACTGACCTTGAATGTCTCGGTTATTAAATGAATGGTCAACAAGCTCAGTATTGAAATAGTTTTTGTCATGTTGAAGCATTTAAAAGTTATGAAGAACTACTGTGGCTAAAACAATTTTGTCTGCATTTTTTGAGGACATATGGATTGTTGTATGCAGTACTCTCCATCTATTGGCCAAAATGCCAAAAGCATTTTCTATATGCACTCGAGCCTTAGATAAGATTGTATAAAATTTGTCCTTATCGCCTGGTAAGCAATGTTCCGGAAATGGTCTCATTAAATTGTCTTTTAGTGGAAATGCGTTATCCCCGACAAAATGATAGGGAAAATTGATAGAAGTTCCAGGTAAATTAGCATTGCAAGGAACATTCAAAGTGTTACTCAACAATTTTCTTCCGAATTCACTTCGAGCAAGTACGCCACCATCACTCTGGCTACCTAAAGCCCCGACATCAGCGTATGTAAAAACATAGTTAGCATCACAAGCTGCCAATAATACAATGCTAAACGTTTTTTTATAGTTGTAATACAAGGAGCCGCTTTTTCTTGGGCAAACTATGCGTATATGTTTGCCATCAATAGCTCCTAAGCAATTTGGCTTTCCTGTTTTTACATAAAATTTCTCCGATATGGCTTTAAATTCGTCCGCATTAGGAGTTGACAAATAAATACAATGTAGCTCATCCCAAATAGCACCGCATGTTTCATAGACGATTTTGCGAACAGTTGTAAATGCCCAGCTTATAAGCCCAAGCAAGTATTTAGATATTACATCCTTGGGCTAGGTAACTAAAATTATACGTTTTTTTAGTAAAAATAATAATAACAATAAAATTAGCTTACATTATTGTTACCGCCAAGCGTTGTCTCGGCATCTATGGCTTTTCTATTGGAAAATCGCTCCATTTTTGCTTTTAATAGGGTCAGCAATAAATTGAATTTAGCTACTGTCATGCGTGTAGCCTTAAAGAAATGTTCTTCGTCCATGCTTTTCAACTGTTGTACACATGTTTTATAGAATCCTTCTTCATCACAGGACGAATCCACCATCTACGATTACTTTTTGCTGCAAACTTATTAACTTCATGCACTGCATTTGTGGTATGCACTATTCCAGCAATGGCTTTTATAAAATTTACAAAATATTCCTCAGCCATTATTTTAGAAACACAAAACAAAAAAAGATTAATATTTATCAAAACGTCAAATTTTTAGGATCAGCTGTTTACTATGCTGCTGTCGTTTCCAAAATAATAAGTAGCTGACCACACGGCGATGATTGCAGTGAACGGCATTTGTAGTCGTGAAGCTCTGTAGTCTGCTGTGGTCTATGTGTTTATAGCATATGTCTACATTTAACCCTTTGTAGCCCCACCTTACAAAAGTGTTCACAAAATCCACATGAAATTGTTTCCTTTTGATTGCCATGAAATTTGGAAAAAATATAACTAAAACCCAAATTACTCAAGTGGATTAGAAACGTGACTCGTTTATGAAACATTATATGAGTTAAAAGAAAATAGAGGATAATGTTGTTGTTTTGTCTCTATCTAACTTATTAAACGGAAACCGGAAGAGAAAATCTATTTGCAACAGAAACTACTTTCCGCAAATCCGTCACCCTCTGTTTAGTGTGTGCAAAAGATACAACATACTTGTTGTAGGTACTCTTTTTAGATATTATATGGAGTTGCAGTCCGTTCACGAAACATATCCGCTTGAGTAGTGAAGCCTTAAAAATTACTTAATTTTTTAATTTAATTTTTGACTTTTTAATAACAAAAAAATTTTGTTATTTTAATAACAGGATTTATTTTGTTTCGTTAAAAATTCTATGTTTTAACGTTTAATTTGAAATAAAACATCCCAACAAACATTTGCTATTGAAATAGAATGAATATCATTTTGAAAACTTTACATTTTTTAACAATTAGTGTTTTCTATTTGTAATACTGGCATTTAATTATGATCTCAAACTTGGCAATTAAAAATTAAATGCAATTTTAATAGATCAACAACTACAAACAGAATTCTCAAACCAAACATACAGGTAACATTCAAAGTAAAATCGAATAAGAAAACAGTAAACTAGAATATGTTGTGTTTAAATATAAGTTCCCACTTCGTTCCCAATAATGGCAGCATTAGCCGTTGGACTGGCAACCCTGCCAAATAAAAAGCTTTAACATTTAAAACTGTTTTCTGAACTTGTAAGAAAAACCGAAAATAACTCACCGATTTCCTGTGGTTGGTTGATTTATATACCTGATCAATAACCATGAGTTTCTTGTGGGTGTTGGATTAGAATGATTCTGAAGATGACCTAGTCGCTTAGGTCGAAAGTACGGCACTCCATCTAGCGCTGATCCCCACAAGATTGTTTTTTCATCTTCTCTTACATTTATTAACAATTAGTGTTTTCTATTTGTAATAGTAACATTTAATTGTAATCTCAAACCAGATAATTCAAAAACAAAAAAATAATATACATATTAATTTTCGTTCGGGCAAAATTTTTTTAATCCAAGTTTTAACAAATTTTAATTAAAACTCGTTGAAATAATAAGAAAGTTTTGAGCACTTATTGCTCATTTCATTGGTTTTTGGAAATCACATCGATGTAAAAAATTGAACAGTTCATGCGAATAAAGACGAATAGACCATTTGTAGAATTTTACAGGGGACAATAAAAACGCAGGAAACGGTTAAAAAATAATATTTTTGTCAACTTTTTGGTATTAGCTTAAAGATTTAAGTCACATCTACCTATATACAAAATTTTAGTAAGGTATTCGAAAGAGAACTTGCCAAAAATTGGACTTCAATTTTAGCTTAAATGGAAAAAGGGCGAATATCCAAAAAAATGTATTGAAATTTGAATAAAAATGTGTTATTTTTTAGCAGATTTTGACTACATTTTCATGAGACTTGCAAAACTTGACGAACTATGGTTGGTATTTGTTTGTAACACTTTAAGGACAATTAAGTACAATTTCAAATTTTAGCTAATATCAATTTTAAACTCGCAGCTAAATAATTTTTATATAATATTTTGTTAAGGATGGATATTCGCTCTTTTTGCTTTCCACACTTTAAAGTCTTATAACTCAAGAACGGTAAAATTGTTTGCCAATTAAATAAGTGTAGTTTGTTCCTCGTAATGTTCTTTTAACACATTGTTACCGAAAGTAAAATTTGTGTATGTTTTTGTGTTGTATTTAGTCAAAATTGTGCGTTAGTTCACTCCCAATTTTCAGTCATTTTTTTAGCATTGAAAGTCAAAATTTCCCCAAAATTTCTGCATAGGATTGTAGGGCTCTGCTAATAAAATGCATTTATGCAAAAAACGTGTTTGCGAAAAAGTGGTCTATTCGTCCTTATTCGCATGAACTTTTCAATTAATGAAATTTGGCCTTTCACTTCTGCTCTTTATAAACCGATGCATTCCACGAAGTAGTAGGAGAAGCAGTAAGGATGCAGTAAACAGTTTTCTTGCTTCATATTTTCTGCTGCGAACTATAATTTCACACTGTTTCTAACGCGATTTTAATAACAAAAACGGCTCTAAGAAAACTTTAATTTGGCTTGGATTTTTTAAAGTTTCATTAAATAAAATTTACGCGATGTTTTTCGGTCTTATTAAACTGCGTTAGCCGAGTGCTAAGTGTTTGTTTAAGGTAAAGCAAAAATCATTTGCAAGTAATGCTGATCAATATGGGTCAATCCTGATAATAAGTATACAATAGTATAAAAACTTTTGTCCGTATTACCGAAAAATTCGGTATGGGTCGGATTAAGAAGAATGATTTTTTGTTAATTTACATACATGAATTTGAAATAGTTACACTCATACCAGTTTCCTGGGTACAAGCCCTTAAACAGCATCTTTTCATAAATTAACGAAGAGCCCAAGTTTTTCTAATATTGTAATTCACATTTATGTATTTCATATATTTTAAATACATAATTATTGGCGCCTTATTTGAATACTTACATTAATGTAACGCAAATGATTTATTTAGCGGAACCTCGACGAGAATGTTTGTTTTCCATTGACATTTTCCATTTTTATTTTTCATCTGTTTATTGCTATTAAAAAAGACTGAATTATTTTTTTTTTTTTTTGTTTCTCAAATCATTTTCAAAGCTACTTATCAAATATATTTTCAGTTATACGGCATTCAGACTACATTGCAAAACACGTTTTTTGCCAAACCGAGTGGAAAAGAATAAAGAACCGTTCGTATAGAGTAAAGATATTAAATACTTGATTTATCAAAACACGTGTTTTGCTGTCTAGTGTGAATGCGGCTTTAGAAAGCGATTTGAAAACAACTAGAAAAATGTCAGCTGTTAAGTGATTTATGTTTAGTTTATTTTGGAATTTCAACATGAGTAGACTGCACTTGAACAACGCTTCCAAATTGTGCAAATTTATTTTGAAAATCATGGTTCTGTTCGAAATACGAATTTTTCGAATTTTGTTTAGCGATGACGCTCACTTTTGGTTAACTGGATACGTCAATAAACAAAACTGCCGTATTTGGAGGGTTGATAATCCTCAAGTGTATGTTGAGACACCGTTACATCCCGAAAAACTGACTGTTTGGTTTGCTTTATGGGCTGGTGGATTCATTGGTCCGTACTTTAAAAACGATGCTGGTCAGAACGTTACATGGTGACCACCATAAAGCCATTATTACTGACTTTTTCGTGCATCAATTGAGCAACTATAATGTGCAGGAGCTGTGGTTTAAACAAAGCTTCGAAACATGTCACAAAGCTCGTGCCACAATTGATTTATTGAAAGAAATGCTTGGTTACCTAATAGTTTCACTTTTCGGACCCGTGAATTGGCCTTCAAGACCGTGCGATTTAACGCCGCTAGACTATTTTCTGTGGGGATATGTGAAGTCGCTAGTCTACGCCGATACGCCCGAAACGATTAACCACTTAGAGGACAGCATTCGCCGCGTTATTGCCAATATACGGCCACAAATGTTGGAAAAAGTCATCGAAAATTGGACCTCCAGATTAGAATACGTTCGAGCCTGCCGTATCGGTCATTTGCCAGAAGTCATATTTAAATTATAATGCCAGAAGATTATCTTTAGAATAAAGTAAATTTCATGTCAATTTAAAAAATTCACCTTTGTTTTATTCCATTTCAAAGTTCTATACCTCTATAAAAAACAATCTTTATAAAGCCTATTCTATATATATTAAAAAGAGAATCCAAAAATATAATGGAGGAATACTAACAAGGAGAGTCCGTTCATGGGTTCCCTCCGATTGCGATGCAATTTATTTATATTTTTTTGATATTCGTGCTCGTTTGGAATTTAGACGAAGTTTCCATACCACAGGGTGGCAACTTTATGGCCAAAACATAGGCAATATGGGTATCAAAGTTCATATTTTGCAAAATACATTACTGCCATGTAAAAATAATTTCAAATATCTCCCATATTCTCCCATTCAAAATTGCGAAAAAATCTGTAAAAACATACTATTTTCACAAAATGTAATACTATTCTCATTTAACAAATATAAAAACCAAAAACATATTTTGAAAGTACTTTGTATTAAAATGTTATTAAATGTGTCAATAAAATAGTCCCTTGTAAGGTAAAATGCTCGCTTTTTCATAACCGGACAACTTATCCTAAAAAATATATATCCTGTGTTTCTTATTTATTTTTTCCATCTAGCTATTGCTATTTTTATTAAATAATATTTTTATTAAAATATTAAACTTGCTTATAGAATTTCCTTTAAAATGATATATAACATGTGGTACAAATAACTTACGTGCTAATTATAAAAAATCATATAACTTCTTTTAATTGTCTAACTAAGGGTTACTAAATTTAGATTTATTTATTTTGGTGCCATTGAAAGGTGTTCACGCCGTGAACAAAAAGGTGCCACAAGTACCAACACTGTTTCGCCATCTGTTCCCAGTTCAAAGTTAGCTGTCAATTATTACAACTGAGTTGCAGCTAACTTAGCAGAAAGTTTTTATATCCTCACAATTATGAAACCTTCAACCAGCGTAAAAGCAATCAACCCGCTAAAAGTCGAAAGTGAGGTATTCAACAGTGAAAATATAAAAAAGGACAATTTTATTTACATACTAAATTAAAAATAAGGTTAAAACTTAAATCTAAAAGTAAACCCTAAAATTTAAACGTAAGCCTAAAATTAAAAATTGAATTATTTAAAGTTAATGGCTGAAATAAAAATATTTAACCCTAAATTTAAGTAAAAAAACTATTAAACTACACGTCCGCGAAATTGTTAAAATTGAATTAAAAAAGAGAAAGAAGGGCCTAAAACTGTACAAATACCTAAAACTATTTTTTTTTTAAATCTTAGTTTATAACGAATAATCTTAAAACTTAACATAAAAAGATTAAATAAAACCCAGTGTATATTTTTATAACATTTAAAGAAACCCGCCATTTTTTATTTCTTTTATAATTCCCTCAAAAAGATAGTAACTAAGAAGCCATCTTTTTCTTACTCCCCTAGCCCGTAGTTTAAACAAAAAGTCTTAGATCTGGTACCAGATCGTGACAAAGGGCTTATGAAATCTGTTTAGATATGAACAGATCTGGCACCAAATATGATCTAATATGCCCAGATCTGCTTAAATATTGGCAAAACAATTATCCAACTTCCCAGATCGCTTTAGATATGAGCAGATCTGGTACTAGATCTACTTATATTCACTCATATCTAATTAGATTTAATCGTATCTAGCTAGATCTACTGAGATCTAATAATTTTTACACGGGAATAGAAAAAATTAAATTTGTATTTATTAAATCTGTGTTATTGTGGGCGTTGTGGTGTAATGGTTAGCGCGTTGGACTGTTACACAGATGGTCCCGGGTTCGATTCCCGGTGACGACAACATCAATTTAGAAAAATAATATGTATGAGTTTTCTATCACTTATATGTATCGCTGCGCCTACCTTCGGTGTTCCCATAGCACTTAACCCCACCGAAGTAAAATAATGAATCAGGGCTATGAAACAAAAAGCTTCAATAAATTCGCCAACTCTACATCAGGTGGCGAGCAGCAACTGTTCTAAGACTTATTATCTCGCGCAATCACAGTGTTGCCATGTTTGAAGCCCTTCATATTTTACCACCTTTCATCTCTCCACTATCCCCTTTCCAAAGAAAGCAACACATTAATTAATATGAAGAATTTCCTGAGTGTTGCTTCGCTTTAAAAAAAAAAAAATTTTATCTGAAGGTCCAACATCCTATATTAAATGTAGACTTTATAATAGGATGTTGACAAATTTTCTTAAGGAAAAGTCACTTTATCTTTTATTACAGAATTAACATTTTTAATTCAACTAAAAAACAAAAAAATCAAGGACCATTTCTGTTTAATTACACTTTTGTTTAAAACTTTTAAAAAGCTTTGTTAAGTTGAAATACGATGCATTTTGTATGCAGATGCTATTCAGCAAAAATATTTGTATTGGGCACTGCCCAAACCAAAATCTTGGATAAGCGACGGAAGATGTAATACAAATGGTGTAGTGAGTGTATTACTTTTTCTTGTAACATATGTGATTCCTTAAGAGTGCTAAAATGGATTAAAATTACTCACAAGGTGTACTGAGTCTTGTATATGGATTATCGTTCGTAATAAAAATAGAGATGGTAACATTTTTCACACCCAGAAAACAGTACCAGTTGTAGCCACCGATTTTGTTGACAAACGCATTTTTTGTGGTGATTGCTAAATATTCAGTTCTCTCCTTCAATATTATATTTTTCTTAAATATTACGTTCCACAAAATTTTATTTCAATTTTAATTTTTTTTTGTTTTTCAAGTATTGAATCGTGGTACTCAGATTAATAGTCCTCTGTAATACGCATTGCATGCACTACAATCAATTATAACTTTTTTTGGTTTATTTGCCTTTTAACTCATTTTTGACACAGTGTTCTTTTCCACTACTTTTAAACGGCTTTATTTTTTACTGGGAAAGATAAAAGACATATTTAACACAATCGTGATTAAAATAATTGTGAAAAATTGTTATCCAGAGTTGCCAACTAATTATTTGAAAAAATAAATGTTTGACCCTTTTAGATGGAACTTTTTTCAGAAATTATTTAAAAATATTAAAACGTCTAATATTTTATAATTTTGATTGTTATGTTGATTAAGAAATATGAATATATGAATATATATATAGCTGCTAGAAATAAGTTTATCGATTGTATATAATTTTTAAAAAATCTGACCGATCGAACGGTGAACTTTTCAAATACACAAAGTCTAAAATATTCCAAAATTTATTCTTTTTTCACTCACAACATAAATAATGGATGAATTTTATTAAAATACTACTAAATTTATAAAAATTATATCGTCAGGGTTGGCAATTTTAAAAAATTGGTTGTTCCACGATCTTCTTACAAAAAATTTTAAAAATCGGTTAACTTGAAAAAATATTTGTTCATATATGTAACATAACAATAGTTATGTTAAAGAATTGTTTGAATAAAGCTTTTATCTAAGTTGAGTTAATAACAAATGTCATTTATAGAAAATATGTGATAAATGATTATAAATAATGTAAAGAATAAATAATGGAATTTATAATTTAACTGTTACTGAGAATACATTTATCACTCTCTTAGCTTTATGCAGATACACATATTTTAGAATAAGTATAATAAGAAACATTGTAATTAACGAAAGACAGTTAATAAAGATATGTTGAATTATTAACATCACATGGCGCAGTCGAGTTCGACAGTTAAAAAAGAAACTGATCACGTGGAAACAGACGAAAAAGAAAATTTTGAAGACGTAGAAGGTGCAGAAAATTTTAAAATAATAATGGATTTTGTTAAACCGGTTAGCTGTTTGGTTTTAAATGGAAATGTCTCTGAAAATTGGAGAAAATTTATCCAAAATTTTGAAATTTTTTTGGAAGCAGCAGATTTGTCAAAAAAAAGTGACTCAAGAAAAGTAGCTGTTTTTTTGAATGCTATTGGTGAAGAAGGGTTGGAATTGTTCCAAACATTTAATTTGACTGCAGATGAAAAAAAGTGTTATAAAGATGTTGTTGCTGCTTTTGAAAATTTTTGCGTTCCAAAGAAACGTATAGTTTACGAAAGGTTTTTGTTTTTTTCAAGAATCCAAAAAGATATGGAACCGTTTGACAACTTTTTGATAGATATAAAAAAGCTTAGCAAAGCATGTGATTTTGGTGAACAGCAAACATCTTTAATGAGAGATCGAATTGTGCTTGGAATAAATAATAAACGCTTGCAAGAAAAGCTGCTAGAGAAGGATGTAGATTTCGAAAGGGCAGTAGAAATGTGTAGAGCTGCAGAAATATCTGAAGGTCAAACAAAGGTGATACAAATGACTAGTGGTGGTGCTGTGGCTGCTGCGGGTAGTGCTGTTGTTGGTAGTATGGTGCATCAAATAAACACAAACAAAAAGGAGAGTAACTACAAAAACAAATTTAGTAGAAATGACAATATTACAGCATACAAACAAAATGATTCGTTTCAATGTAAAAAATGTAATAGACATCATAAACCAATGCAATGCCCAGCTTTTGGTAAAAAATGTATAAAATGTAATCAATTGAATCATTTTGCTGTTTGCTGTAATCAGAAAAACGTGTCTTGTATTGAAAATGTTGATAGTGATACTGATAATGACATTTTTTATATTAACATGATTTCAGATAGGAAAAAAAATAAGTGGGTACATAATTTAAAAATTGAGGAAAGTTTCGTGGAAGTGAAATTGGATACAGGTAGCGATGCGAATGTTTTATCATACAAAGTTTTTAAAGAAATTAAATCTCAGAGTAAAATATATCCAACATCTACGGTACTCGAAGTCTATGGCGGTCAAAAAATAACACCTATTGGTGAATCTTTTTTGAAGTGTTATTACAACCACAAAATGAGTATTGAAAAATTCATCATTATTAAAGAAAATTACCGTTCCATACTGGGAGAAAAGGCGATGGAAAAATTGGAGATTGTGAAAAAAATAAATAATTTAGAAATAAAAAGAGAATATACAACAACAAAAGAAGATTTTATTGCAAAAAACGCGGATGTTTTTAATGGAGTAGGCAGTTTTCCAGGTAAATATAAAATTAAGTTGACGGAAAACGCAATCCCTGTAGTAAAACCACCTCGAAGGGTTCCATTAAAAATATTAAAACCCCTACAAAATTCGTTAGATGCTTTAATAGAAAAAAATATTATATCAAAAGTTAATGAACCAAGAGATTGGGTACATAATTTGGTAATAATTGAAAAATCTGATGGAACGTTGCGTTTGTGTTTAGACCCACGCAATTTGAACAAATATGTTAAAAAAGAGCAACATTTAATTCCTACATTAGATGAAATATTACCAAAATTAAATAATGCAAAATATTTTAGTGTATTGGACTTAAAAGAAGGTTTTTATCAAGTAGAACTGGACGAAGAATCCAGAAAATTATGTACTTTCGCTACACCTTTTGGTTCATTTCATTTTAATCGATTACCATTTGGATTAAGCACAGCGCCGGAAATTTTTCAAAGAAAAAATGAAGAAAATTTTTCTAATATACCAAATATTGCAATTTATATTGATGACTTACTGATTTATGGAAAAACACTAGAAGAACATGATGAAGCACTAGGAAATGTTATTAACAGAGCAAGAGAATTAAACATCAAATTTAATCCGAAAAAACTTCAATATAAAGTTAAAGAGATTGATTATCTTGGTCATAAATTTACTACTAATGGGATTTTGCCTAGTAAAGAGAGAATAAATGCAATTCAAAATTTAAGAGATCCAAACAATAAAAAGGAACTTCAAAAATTTTTGGGATTAATAAACTATGTGAGATCATTTATTCCAAACTTAGCAGAAATAACTTCACCTTTAAGAGAGCTTTTAAAGAAAAATACTCTCTTTGTCTGGCAAAAAGCTCATTCAGACACTGTTGCTAAAATTAAAGAAATGCTCGTAAGTTCTGTTGTACTGAAGCCTTTTGATGAAAATAAACAAATTTTTATACAAACCGATGCTTCTCAAAATGGTTTAGGTTGCTGTTTGTTGCAAAACAATGCACCTATCGCATATGCTTCAAGAAGCTTATCAGAAACAGAACAGAGATACGCTCAAATAGAAAAAGAGCTTTTAGCTATAATTTTTAGTTGTAGAAAGTTTCATCATTATATTTATGGAAGAGAAGTTATTATAAAAACAGACCACAAACCACTGATAGGACTAATGGAAAAAGAAATTTATAAAATACCGTCTGGAAAACTTCAAAGAATGTGTTTACGTTTACTAAATTATAATGCTAAACTTGAGTATTTACCAGGGAAATACATGTATATTGCAGATTATTTGTCGAGAAATCCTTTGAAATTAAAACCTTCAGAAGAGGAACCAGTTTTTTATGAATCAATATTATCAATTAATGTAAGTGAGAAAAGAGAAAATCAACTTAAAGAAGAAACTAAAAAAGATGAACAATTAAGCAAAATTTTATTATTTTATAAAAACGGTTGGCCAAAAGATAAAAGCAAGGTACCAGAAAATTTACGTTTTTATTTTGGTAAGAGAAATGATATTATTGAAAATGATGGTATTCTTTACTATAATGATAAAATAATGATACCAGATTCTTTGAAAACAGACATGTTAAATTTGCTACATGAATCTCATATGGGAATTTGTAAAACGCAGAAACGGGCTAGGTCCGTAATGTACTGGAAAAATATGAATAGTGATATAGAAGAAAAAATTTTCAACTGTAAAATATGTGATCAGTTTTCAAAAAACAATATGAAAGAACCTTTTATACCACATGAAATACCGTCGATTCCATTTCATAAAGTCGGATGTGACATTGCAACATATGGTGGTAAAGATTACCTTATAGTCGTGGACTACCTTAGCAAATGGATTGAATATAAATTATTGAGAAACAAAACATCATCTGAAATTATTAAACATTGGGTGGAAATTTTTTCGCAATTTGGTATACCCAAAATAATAATAGCAGACAATGTTCCATTCGGTTCATTCGAATGCAAAAGCTTTGCCACTAAGTGGAATATCGAGATAATAACAAGTTCTCCATTATACCCAAAGTCAAATGGTTTGGCTGAGAGATCAGTTCAAATCATAAAAAATATTTTTAAAAAATCAACAACACATGAAGAAATATGTGTTCAACTAATGGAGTACAGAAATACTCCAACTCAAGATATGAATTTAACCCCATCACAACTCATGTTCAACCGATTGTTGCGAACAAAATTACCAGTCTCTGATAAGCTTTTATCTGCAAACTACAATAACAACATAAAAGAACAAATAATAAAAAAAAGTCAAAACAATGAAAAATATTATAACAGATCAACAAGAAGAGAACAAAAATTTCAGGAGGGAGATAAAGTATTAATTAAAGATCGTAACAAATGGAAAGACGGAACTATTTTGTATAAATGGAATACTCCACGTTCATACATTGTTGAAGATGGAGAAGGCAAAGAGTACCGAAGGAATAGTTGGTTTTTAAAAAATAAAAGTTTAAAAAATCGTTCAGTATCCAATTCCACTCTTTAACGAAAAAGGGGGAGATGTAACATAACAATAGTTATGTTAAAGAATTGTTTGAATAAAGCTTTTATCTAAGTTGAGTTAATAACAAATGTCATTTATAGAAAATATGTGATAAATGATTATAAATAATGTAAAGAATAAATAATGGAATTTATAATTTAACTGTTACTGAGAATACATTTATCACTCTCTTAGCTTTATGCAGATACACATATTTTAGAATAAGTATAATAAGAAACATTGTAATTAACGAAAGACAGTTAATAAAGATATGTTGAATTATTAACATCACAATATATTTTTGAATAAATATTTGTAAACAAAATTACACAAAATGTTAATTTGTTAAATATCTTCAACCGGCTAGGATTTATATGCTGCCAAAAATACAACTGTGGTTGTCAATAATTCCTCTAGAAGGCGATTTAAGGCAAAAATTTGAACTCGCAAACTCGGCTCAACAAAATGCCTCCCTACTCACTACACCACAAACACTTATAAATAAATATCGAAAGTTAAATTGGAATTCAAATAGTTTGTTAATACATCATAAGTCGCGTCTATTATCAATGCAATCCACAATTCGATTGGATCTACTGAAACCCAAAATTAATGACATATTTGTTTGCGAAACCCGTATTTGCAGATACCTATTTTGATTATCGACAATTTTTTTCTCTCCATATTTGATCGATTGTACCTAAAGTACTAGCCGAACTTTATTTGTAAAGTTGATTGGAAATAACAATAACTACGACAGTAATCCTGTAAAACGTTGGTAATGGGTGCGATTAAGTAATACACTACCTTGTAAAGTTTACTCCTTCCCTGTATCATTATTTTCCACCAAAAAGTAATGAGTTGTTGATAATGGGTTACATAATGTGCATAACTTTTCTTACACACTAATTCCCATACGGGAGAGTTGTGCACTCAGTGTTAGATACTCGTTGTTACTTATGAATAACGCTGTTAATTTTTTCAAAAAGTATTAAAATTCGAGATATCGCAATTTATATAATGGGTGATTTTTAGCAACTTTCTTTTTGGCAACACTGTTTTTGGCAGTTCAGCTGTCTTCGTGTAACATGTTACTGTTAAGCATGTTCAGTTTGGTCTATAATTTAACCATGAATCGACTTACAAGCGAACAACGCTTGCAGATTATTGAATTTTATTATCAAAATTCATGCTCGGTTAAGAAAGTGCATCGAGCATTTCTTCCAATTTATGGTCAGTTTTGGTGACCTTCTGAGGCGGCTATTCGGAATCTTGTGACTAAATTTGGCACCAAATTTACATTATTGGACATTAAACCACCAACACGCATACGTAGAATGCGGACAGAGGAAAATATCGCAGTTGTATCCGCCAGTGTTGTTACTCCACTATGTGGAAAATTTTGCGAAAGGATTTGGTTGTAAAACCTTTTAAAATACAGCTGGTGCAAGAATTGAAGCCACACGACCTACAACAACGGCTTTGGATGCAGATCAACTTTTTTATCGGAAAATTGTGTTCAGCGTCGAAGCTCTTTTCTGGTTGAATGGATACGTGAACAAGCAAAATTGCCATATTTGGTGTGAAGAACAGCCAGAAGTATTGCAAGAACTACCAATGCATCCCGAAAAATGCACTGTTTGGTGTGGATTATGGGCCATTGGCATCATTGGACCGTACTTTTTCAAACACGACGAAGGCAGGAACGTTACTGTGAATGGCGGGCGCTACCTTGCGATGATTACAAATTTTTGCTTCGCCCAAAATGGAAGAGCTGGACTTGGGTGACATGTGGTTTCAACAAGATGGTGCCACATGCCGCACAGCACGCGAAACAATGGCCCAATTGAGAGGCGAGTTAGGTAAACAGTTTATTTCAAGTGCGATTTAACGCCTTTAGACAATTTTCTGTGGGGCTATGTTAAGGCTGATGTCTATAGGGACAAGCCCGCAACGGGTGACGCACTGGAAGCCAATGTTGAAGAATTTATTCGTGAGATACCGGCCGATATGTTGGAGAGAGTATGCCAAATTGGACCCAGCGCATAAACCCTTTAAGTCGTAGCCGCTGTCAACATTTACACGAAATCATGTTTAAACATTGAATTATATAGATCGTCCTATCAACTCAAATAAAGATTTCATACATTTCTCAAAATTTTATGTTTTTTTTTAAATCAAATCTGAAAGCTCTTTACAAATCATCCTTTAGTAAAAAAATACTGAAAGCTATGTTACCAGATAAAAATATATAATATAAATTATCAACTTTTGGAATGCCATACTACGGCACACGTTAACTTAAGCTTGGGTCGTAGTGGTATCTCCGAAGTGGTGTCTCCGTTTTAAAAGATTATGTCAAAATACACAGAAACAGTTATTGTGAAAAAAAAAATCAATTAAACAAATTTTATAACGTATAATAACAACATAAAACAAATGCAATAATTTTAAAAAATCAATTAAAGTAAAAAATTTGGGGTTTTTTATTATTGGCGATTTGTTTCAATTTTAGTAATTTTGTTTTAATTTTAGAAATGTTTTTCGAATTTTGACGTTTTTTTTTTAATATTGACAATTTTTTTTAAATTTTTGCAATTTGGCCTATTGTTTGTTTTTTTAATTTTGGCGGTTTTTTCATATGTTTTCGATTTTTTTTAAATTTTGGCGTTTTTTTACAATGTTGGTGATTTTTTAAAATTTTTTTTTTTTTATTTTAATTAATGTTTTAATAGGATCTACTATAAATTTGTATGAATCCTTTACGTGCCTACTTACCTTACATTATCGATTATCTGAGTAAGACTCTTCATTGGGTTGCTGGCACAGTTGATTATTTTACGCCGACCCCTATCAGAACGCTTTTTTTTGCCAGTCTGTTTTATTTTTACCATGTAAAGCCATATTAAGCCATATTAAGCCACTTTTCAAATACTCTAAATTTTGCTTGTTTCAAAATCACTTAGATATGAACCACGAGGTTCAAATTGATCAAAATTGCATTAAAACCGAATATAATTCTTTAATTTTTCTTTATTTACTATTCTTCTTTGTTTACCGTTATATGTACACACAGAGAAATAAAGTGATAACCGAATTAAAAAGTGCATTTTAATGGTAACAACTTATAAACTCAGTTATTACAACGATATTAACAATAGATATCTAAATATTTTAGCAGTTGCAACTGAAATTTAGTTGAATTAACTGTACTTTGTTGTGAAAACTAATGTTCAGTTTTACCAGCAGACTGAAATTCGTAGTAACCGATTTTGAGTCTTAGTAACAGTATTTCTGTTGGCAAATAACAAAATTTTTCTGTGTGTGTAATTATAGTTATGAAATGCCGACAAAATATTATTACAAAATTTTTCTCTTGACACAATTAAGTAATCTCAAATTTTATATAATGAGAGATCAGTTATCACACTCTTAAAAACAGTTATAAGTTAAAAAAAAATAATATTTTAATATTAGAAAAAATAGCAAATATTATTTGTAATTATAGTTATGCAATGCAGTGTATTGTTTTGTCCAAGTGTGAAAACTGCTGTCGCACGATGTAATTGGTTCTAATTTATGTTCTACAACCGATTCTTTTTGTATGGAATTTGTCTTATTTGCAATAGGTTCTTTACCCCACAAACAAGAGCAGGTTGCTTTAGAATCGTTTCTAGAACCAGTTATAGAACTGGTTGGTATAAGGAGTTGTTCTAGAATAGATTCAGAGGTAACCAGTTCTTAATAAATTTGCAGTTCTTAACAAATCGTACTGTTATATATTATTCTATATTTTAAAATAAAATTTTACTATCTCTATTTTCGATACGACAATACAACACATGCAGCATTTAGCACACCCCTTGTAAATACACTAATATTAAACAAAAAATTTATATTTTTGTGCATAGTATTTATGTATGTATAAAAAGTAAAACGTTTCATGTTCCATTTTTTTGTTTCAATCTTTTATTACTTTAGACAAAATTATAATATGAAATTAAAAGCATTAACTTAAAATTCAATTATATTTCCTGATCTATTACCAACCTTAGTCAGTCTTGTGAAGCATCATTTATTATTCATAATCCGATTAAATTCTACGTCGTTTTAATCTGACAACGACTAAGGAGCTTAGTTCTTAAATTTATTGATTTGACAACGAAAGCACAGGTATAATTGAGTACACTAAGTAAAAAAGCAGTATAAACTGCTACTGCTGGAAACCCAACTTTTGAGTTTTTGGAAAATGTTTAGTTCAATTTAAATTAAAGAAACTTTTTTGTTTTTCAAGTATTGAACCGTGGCACAGAGGGTTCAAATCAGGTCAAAGTGGCGATTAATTGAAATTTAGAAATAAAGTTTTTATAATTAAATTTGGTATCGGGTAAAAATAGATACAATTCTTCATCACTAGTTGTCAAAATCAATCAACGAAGCTGTTTACTTTTTTTTGCAGTGAGCTGTCAAAGTTAAAACTTTTTTGTACAACGCTGATGAATCTGGTTTGTATTGGAAACAATTACCGGGGAAAACGCATGTATCATCATTGGAGAAATCTGCGAAAGGTGCTAAGATGGAGAAACGACGATTTACCTTAAACTTAAGCTTCTTGTAATTGGAAAGGCTAAGAAATCCCGGTGCTTTAACACTTTTGTATGCCCCGTTAATTATAGAAGTTCTAAGTCTTCTTGGATGACATCTGCTATTTTTTATGATTGGTTTCATCACTCATTTGTGCCAGAAGTAAGTCCTTTATATGAATTAAAAAATTTCTAAGGTATCTAATGTTTTTTGATTTGTTTTAGGTTACTAATTTCTTGACTCAAAAGGGGCTGCCAATAAAAGCCCTATTATTAGTAGGCAATGCCGTTTCACATCCTCCTGAAGAACAATTAATATCTCAGGGTGGATCTATTTGTACATTGTTTTTACTACCAAATGTAACTTCTTTAATTCAGCCAATGGATCAAAACGTTTTAATGATTACATCAATTGCATCAAAGAATTCTGATTTGTTGGAATCCACTAAAAAGTTATCAATGAAAGAAGCAATTATCCTTTTAGGCTCAGCGTGGTGTCGAATTACAAAAGAAGTTTTATTCAAAGCTTGGAAAACTATTTTGAATTTCGAATGAAGATGACCCTGATGATAGCATTCCTTTGAGTGTCTTAAGAGAAAGCAGGCAAGCAGAAGTAAGACAACTGGAAGAAAGAGCGGTCGGTCTTCTTGGGATGTTAAATCCTCAAGTTTGTTTAAAAAATATAATAATACTCATAGTTATTTAACTCAATTTTATTACAGGTAGAATTTACAATGTCCCTTGTTCAAGAAAGGAATAATAATCTTAATGAGAATTTCACAGAATGTGAAATTTTTGAAATTCAGAATGAAACAGATGACGACGATGATGATGACTGCATTATTGATCAGCCGGATATCATAATTAAATCAAATGAAGTAGTAGAAGCATTTTATAAGGGTTTTATATGGGCTTAACGCAATATGATGGACCAAAACGACATTAAAGTGTTGAGAAATCTAAGAGAGAAGGCTGTACTAAAAATGGTCGAACAAACACAGCATCAAAAAAAGATAACCTATTTTTTTCTTTAAATTTTTTCATAAATTTCGTATTTTTTTAAATAGTATTGACTTGTTCGGTTTTTAAAAATAAATTTTAGTATTTTTTATTATTTTAAGTAATTTTTTTTAGTTCTGAATTAACTACTAATTTTATTTGTTTTTTCTTTTTACTATTATCTTGATGTAATACATACGACTATACATACGTATTATTATTGTTTAAGTACAAAGATAATAAAACGTGTAATTTATTAAAAAACATGTACTTTTCATCATGATTTTTGATAATGCTGAATATTTTTAGAATTGGACCATCGAAAACGTGAACAAATTCAAAAATGTGAACACCCTTGGTAAAAATTAGTTCACGTTTTCGCGAGTTGACTGTATACAAATGAAGTTATTCCTTATGAAATTGAGGTTAGTTTTTTGCTCGGAAGTTTTTCAACTGAGACCAGCAACATTGTAATCAAAAGATTTCATCTCGTGTTGTTCTTTTCCTACTGTTATCGAGATTCCACTAAATCGATCCATCCTAACAGAGGTAAAAATGCCTACAAACACTTTATACACACGCCATTTTTATATTTTTATGACAGACCAATGTATTAAAATAAGTTTAGGAAAACTTTGGTGATTCTTTTCCTAAATGTCAGCTACATTTACCTTAACTCTCGCTTCATTGCATACAGATTTTCTGTAATGCCTTCTTGTTGGTCTACCTGCCACATTACCTGCTCGGCATAAAAGCTTTAAAAAAGTCTTTGCAAAGCAATTAAATACTTAGAAAAAAACGTGAGAGGTACATTATTTGTGTCACAACCGATCTGTAAAGGTGTGACGTACATACATAATTAAGTCATTATAAAATTGACTATAGGAGAAACATGAAGTTCAAGCCCTTTACGCACACCTTGCAACAATCCTAGAAATATACACACTAATACTTATACAGTGGAGTGCGGTTATAACGAACACCGGTTATAACGAGCAATTTTTCTGGTACCAACGCATTTACTAACCCATTTCATACAAAATAATACGGATATAACGAACATCATTTATAACGAACTTTTCATATAACGAACTAATTTTCTGGACCCTTTTAAGAGTTTTCATACAAATTGGAATGCGTATAACTAATTAGTTAATAGAAGAATTATTCCAGAATTTAAATAAAAAAATTTACATTAGGGTAATTGACGAAAAAATCGTGAAAGTTTAATAGAATTTTTGAAAATGTTTACCTCGCTTATGTCGAACTACGTTTATAACGAACTAAATCGTCCGCTCGCCGCGAGTTCGTTATAACTGTGCTTTATTGTACATTGAAGAAAATACATATACGATGGTAAGTTGATAATTTACCAGAATCAAATAAAGTGAGAAAATATTAGAGTTTATAATTTCAGATGTTTCTTTGCAATGAAATTTGAATAGAGTTACAGGGAATTTAGGTGAATCCATATCAAATAAACACAAAAAATTTCATTTTCGGATTCGCCATCTCTAATTTCAAGGAGATTCAATACAAATGCAAACATAATATCATACACTCAAAAAGTTTTTCAGTAGAATTTACACAGGGTGGTTCATAGCTATAACTTCAATTTTGTTTTCCAGTTATTTCTTAAACTACTGAATCTTATGGTTATGATACATAAAAGTATTACGTTACTCACTCACTTATGTATTGACTGATTCAACCACCAGCCAGTCCAAAAAGCTGGATATAGGAGCTACATTGTGGTCCGAATATTTAAAATCTAATAAAATTTTAGTAACTTTTCGAAAACTCGACCAAATCGTGAGTTACTTACCAATTAATCTACCTAAATTCAAACAATGTTTATGTGTTGTGTAATTTTATAAGAAAATGCTCTCACAAATTTGTCAAGGCAACTAACGAAGAAACAAATGTTTCGTTTCATTTCCCTTAAAAGAAGTAAAAAATTATGACAGCTTATGCAACATTCCTAGAATATTGCAAAATTATGCGCCATCTTCTGCATAATTACCGCTTTTCGAGTGTGATAAGAAGAACCACAGCAGTCAAAAGACTGTAATAAAATAAAGGTACCAAAAATAAAATTAAAATTCAACGTCGTTCATATATGGATTTACACAGTTATGAGCAAAATAATAGGCAATAAACATTTGTGCACCTACATTTGTCAACTTGCCAGTAAAAACTTAAAGGCACACTAAATAAATCGATTTAATCTTGTTTAAATTTTTTGATTAACGGAAATCCAACACTTAATCTTTTAACATTGTATTCATACTACTAATAATGTGCAACTCTGTATTTTCTTATAACGACTGTTGTTGGCCACACTAAAAAACATACATACAAAATCAGATAAAAAGGAACGCAAAGACGATGACGCAAAAAAACTTTAGGAGCAGTTGAAACATTTGTTACTACCGCTGATATTTTCCTTGTTTCTCTTATGCCGGACTGCTTTCGGCGCCTTCTTGGTACTTTAAACTGGCAATGCTAATTTTTCAACTCTCAAATTAAACTTTTTTACTGTCAAAAACATATGTAAACAAAGAAAGATTGCAAATGTAACCAAGGAAGATTAAAAATGTGGATTAGCTTTATTCAAGTAGATTAATTTCGCCGTCTAAACTAGCTATTAGTAATCTATTTTTTTTTTTTGCAAATTTAAACTTTGCTTTCTATATTAGCAACTTGAATCAAATTAAATATTAATTAAACTTTAAATTAACGGACAGTTTATTTATATTTAGACTCATTATTTTTGTCTATGCTGATAAGTACATATTTTTTATTTGTCGTAGGCTTGTTATATGGCAATTAGACTACATTGCAAAGCACGTGTTTCGCCAAACGAGTGGAAAAGAATAAAGAACCGTTGGAATAGAATAAAGAGCTTAAATACGTGTTTTAGTAATGCTATCTTATATTTGTGCGACATCCCCATTTGAAAGAAATGAGTTTTGTAATGAGAAAAGTAATTAGTAATTACCAAGACCAGATATGTCGCTACATAACCAGAGCTTTGAAGAATTCGTTCCCAAATTCCCTTTTTTTGAAATGAATTTAAATTTTAGGAAATAATTCCCTGACCAACTTTAAGGAATATAATGAATTACCTTTTTTTCATTCGATTTACCTTGAAGGAATTCATTCCCAAATTTTTAAATACCTTCATGAAAATTGTGAAATTAAATCTGTAGGAAATTTAGCACCTCAAAAATCCGACGGTTACGCATTTCGATAAAATAAATTGCTCTAATAAAATGTCAAATAATTATGAAATAAAAAAATTTCGGTCTCTCAAAATTGATTTATGGAATTCATGTTTATTCCCAGAGATTTCGATCTTACCAAAGTATACCCAAAATTAAGAAAACATATTTGATAGAAATGTGTCCATATTATTTTTTTTTTATTTTTTCTTTGAACAATATTGATCTGAAAAAAAAGTTTTAGAAATAAAACAGTAAAAAACAATCTAAAGTTCAAAGATTGCAAGAGTATTTGAATTTTCATTCTAGCTTTTATAGAACTTTCACAATTTGTGTTTAAATTTGTAAAAAAAAAATTGTTTAAACCCTTTATTTAGAAATATTTCTTCGAAGTGGTGGTGTGAGTGGTATATCACAATGAGGCTGATTAGAGTTAGGCATTCTAGTTCGTAGTTCATTTCGTTCATTTGCATTTATTTAACTATTTCGTCCTTTAAGCTCATAAGATTATTCGACAATTTTTTTTTTAACAATCTGCATAATATGAGAGAAAATTCCAAATGAATGAATTTTTAAAAAAGAAATAGTTCAATTTCAACCGTTCATTTTGGATTGTCGTAAGCGAAAAGTATAAGTACTATTGAGATTTGTTAAACAAACAATTGGCCAATATAACAATATAAATAATTGAAAACAAATTGTCGAACAAACATATGAACTAAAAGACCTAACTATTTCAATAAATGCAAATGAACAAAATGAACTATGAGAAAACAAAGTTGACATTATAAAAGGGAACGAAAGTACAGCTCTGTCACAACACATAAATCAAACAGGACATACAGCTGATTTTGAAAATGTTAAAATACTAGACAAAAAAATATGGAAAGGAAAAGGTTGACAATAGAAAACTTAAGAATACAACAACAAATAAAGAGAACGATGAATCCATAAAGAAGATACCGATAATACAAATACAGTACAACTCGCTAATACGAACTAATTTAAAAGTCCCGACGTTTTGGCAACAATTTTCATATAAAATACATCTTTTAATACGAACTGTTTTAAGCAGTCCGAAAAACTCGTTTTCATACAAATTACCATGTTTAGTACACTCTTTATCCGTTTAACGGGATAGACCTAATATGAATTTCATATACGTGGATGACTTTCTAGATATAGATGCAAATGTTTTGACGTCACATACCTTATCAGGTGAAGAAATATTGGAAATTGTTAATCCTGCCGATGTTGAAAATTTGTCAAGTGATACAATCGAACAAAATCGTGTGCCGAAGAAGCTGACAATCATATTTTGGTAATAGAAAAATTTATAACGAATGAAATCGTTAATTCAGTCATTCAGAAAAAAATAACAGATTTTTTTTTTAAATGAAGAATTTTAATTGAATTTTTAATTGTGAATGCATGAAATGCTAATTTCATTTTTTATTTATGTAAAAATCTTATTTTTGTTTTAATAAATACATATTTTTTATCGTTAAAAAAAACCCGCTTAATACGAACCTCGCTTAAGACGAACTAATTTTTTTGGTCCCTCGGAGTTCGTCTTAACCGGGTTTTATTGTACAAGTTATAGGGTTGCAATAATATAAACAGCTGTGATATTAATTTGTGTTTAAATTTAAGTTAATAAGTTTATTCGCTAACGCAAAAATTTGTACAAATTTGTAAAAGTTTTTACTGGAAGGTGTTCGTTTACACAAATACTTAGTAAAAAATATTAAAGGCTCCATTAGTCTTGCCGTTATTTGCCGTGTCAGCTGTTTCGTTCATGGTTTAGGTGAGGTGCTTTACCGAGAAACCCACTATCCATAAACCAAAAACAAAACAGCTGATTCGTTACTTACAAGTTTTTACTGGATAAATTTTTGCCAGTAAGAATTTGTAAGAAGAAAAAAATCATATGATTGAAAACATATGCTTGTATTTTTAGTAAACAAAAACAATTATTAAATTAAATTTTAATTGTTTATGGATTTAAAGTGCAAAATATTAAAGAATTAACTATGGAAGAAATTGAAAAACATTCTAAATTATTTCTGGTCGACAATTTCAATTAACTTTTATCTTTTCCATAACGACCAGTTGATTTTTTTTAATATTTGGTTTTTAAAATCAGCTGTTTTATATATTTGACCAATTTTAACAAATTTTCCGTTCGTTTACTTTTTTGTAAATTTGTCTTTCGTTCTGTAATTTTGTTACTGAGTAATTTTTACTGGACTTTACTAGGAAAGTAATCGAACACACTTAATGTTTAATGTTTTTATGTTTTGTATATTGTATTGAACAAATTATAACTTATGAGACGTAGGTAAACATAATTCTGTAAGTTTAAATTGCTTTATTGGTGATAAAAATTGTACTAATTTGAAAATTTAATTTAAATACAAATTAAAATTTTCTAGTTTTTCAATAAAATTTATTATATTTTTTGGAAAAATCATGAAATTTTAATGTTAAGATCCAGATCCGTTAGTTTTGTGTTCAGCGGCCAGGCGAAAATAATTTGTACGTTGCTCAAAAGACTATTTTATTAGTTTGATTTCATTCATAGTTACTTCATTTTCAGATCTGATCAAAATTTTCGTATCTGTAGATGAATTTCCAAAAATTTTACACATTAACAGTTTTTATTTTAAATGCCACGCCCTCTGAGAAAAAGACGCTGTGTACTAAAACGAAAACCACATTTAAAATCTATAGACTTCTCCGATTAATAAATGGCACCACAATGCGAGTAGTAACTATATATGAAAATTCAAAATCGACGGAGGAGATTAGAAAAATGAACAAAAATCTAAAAATAGAGTATTTGTGTTTGTTAGTATTTGTCACTTCTGAGTATAATATAGAATAACAGAAAAAGCTAATAGGAAAGAAAACTGCAATTAAGTTGCATTACATTCGAGGCCATACTTGGGTGTGATCGCTAAGCGGTCATGACTTGGTAATGTTACGTTTGTAATGTAAGAAGAAGCGTAGGTTTGATTCTTACAGACGCAGGTTGTTGAAAAAATCTGACAATTACAAGACACAAATAATAATATAATTGAAAATGGAAAATGGAAAATCCACTGATTACGCCTGTCTATAAAAAGGCAGAAACTAGTCTAGTCTGATTTAAAAATTAATAGTGTTTACAATTTTTAGAGAAAAACTTTTATTCTTCTTCTTAACCTCTACCGTTCTAAATATAACTTTTTTAGTTTGGTTAACATTTGTAAGTTTTTTAAGATTTGTACTTTATTTTATAAGATAGTGTATATATACGTTTTTCGAAACTGTATCCTGTTGCGTAAGATGTATATATACGTCCTGCTCACATATATGCAAAATTTTGTCCTTATACATTTAAAAACTAAATTTATATTAGCGAGCCTCATTCTTTTTGTGTATTCAGTAGCAGAATTTATATACATACATATCATAAATTTGAATTTGCCTATTATTTTGGACATATATAGTATGGGAATGTTCCCAATTGTGGCATATTCCCCAAAGTGGAACTTTCGCTTTTGTTCGTTTTGTTGCATGAATATGTTAAAACTGTCATAGAGTTTAAACGGTAAGATTTTGATTCACAATTTTTATAGAAATAATTGATTCCACAAAATGCATAATAAATAATACAAAAATTTTAAAAATTAAATTTTCGTAATTTTCGCAAAAGTTGACGTTTAATATATGTTTCTATTTTTCTTTTTTTCAAATTTTAGTATTTTTATAAATTTTTTACGCATTACTTTAACTGTTATTTTCTATTTGATTAATTATTTGGCCAATACTTTTCTTATTTTGTAAAGTTTTTTATTCTTTAATTTCTGAGCTAGGAACGCCTAAAGTTATTAATGTAAATAAAACAACAGTTTATTATATGTTCCCTGATGTTTCGTCAATTTTTTGTTGACTTTTTCAAAGGCCCGTCTATTTAAATGATAAAAAACATAAATCAATACAATAATCATACACCAAAATAGTTTTAACTTACATTAATATGAATTTTTTTCTTTTTTACAAAACGAAACTGATTTTAAAAAAAGATATAGTTTGTTTACCGCAATTAAAAAAGTTATTATTACATGTTAACTTTTAACAACGGATAAAACGTTTTCACAAACAAAATTAAAATTAGTTTTAGTTTAAATAAAAACGTGTGTCGATTTTATTTAATTTTCTAACAATTTTATATGCTTTTAGAGAGTTTTTTACGTCCTATTTAGGGTACATGTTCCCTAATGAGGACCTTTTGTGTTGTTTTGAATAGTTTTTATTAAAAATAAAAATTATTTTTTTTTTTTTTTGACCTTTAATTGTGCAATGAAAATGAAAATTATTCAAGTTCGAAGCCATACTCTATATTTCTTTACTAGTATATTGTCCAAACAAATAATCTATAGAGTTTTTGATTTCAAAATTTATTAATTGACCACTTTCAGGTATGTGTTGATTAGGCCGGGTCGATTTGTATGGAGGCAAAAAAAATCGCTCAACGTTCAAGGAAAATCATTTTCTAGGGATCAAAGTAAGAAACTTTGCCGAAGGAACCATACCTATAAAACGAATTCTGATGTCCCGACTTTTGACCCGTAGGTTCAAATTTTGAAAAATCCCACTTTGACCCATTTAGAGTGCCCCAATCGAATCCAACCCAATCGAATATATTTATACTCTATTTTTTCCGGAGAAGAAATAGAGACCCTAATCTTGGAAAGACTCCTCCTACTTTCTGAAATATCTCTATCCCGAGATTTGTACATTTTGCTAAAAAACACGGCTAAAAAGGCCCTCTTTTAACTTAAATTTTAGCCCCTAGAATGATGATTTATGCATTAATCTGCTATCGCGTCTCCCGGAAAAGAAGTATCTCCTATAATCTTGGAGAGATTCCTCCTACTTTCTGAAATATCAAAGTGGGCTTTTTCAAAATTTTACCCTATGGGTCAAAAGTCGGGACATCAGAATTCGTTTTAGAGGTATGGTTCCTTCGGCAAAGTTTCTTATTTTGATCCCTAGAATACGATTTTCCTTGAACGTTGAGCGATTTTTAAATCGATCCGCCCTAGTGTTGATAGATCTATTTCGGGAATTTTCTATGTTCCCATCATCAGAGCACGTTTTGAAAGAAGTAATAATACCATGCAAAACATCAAGCATTCGTATAAACTAGTTTTCTCATTAAATGATAACTAATATATGAGCTCGAAGTTAAAGATTATCACCATTGATCAAAAAATAAATTAAAATCTTGTTTGTTATGTGCAAGGTCCACCTTTGGTGGATATACAATACACGTTTTTTGACAAAGTACAGTCTAGTTTACTCCCCCTGTTTTTGTTTATAGACAAAACAAAAATAAAAAATAAAAATGAGGAGGAAAACAAAAAACGGTTTAATCAAATTATAACAAATTTTCTGTTCGTTTAGGTAAGGGAATTTCCCCTAATGTGGCGCTACACCTATAAAAAAAACTAAGCGAAGAAGGCTCTATGAAACAAGACCCCAATGAAATAAGGCCCCAAAAATTTGTAATAAAAAAAATTTGGGTCTTATTTAATTTTTTGGGGCTTTATTTAATTTTTTTTTTTTTGGACTTTATTTCATAATGAAATAAGGCCCCAATATGAGAAATGAAATAAGTCCCCAAATAATATTTTTGGGGTGTTATTCCATTTTCTTAAAAACTGTACGTATATATTAGTGTCTAAACGTTAAATAAACAAAAGATAAAAAACAATCAATTAGCTGTTTGAATGACAAAGCTATGACTGATCAAATTATATTACTTATTGTCTTAAAAATAAGATTTCAACGGATTCGACATTGGATTTGTAAAAACAAGTTTTTCTGTGTGGCGGCCTTCGGCCGCTCTTAGGGTTTTTTTCCACCGTAGAACGCGACAGGCGGCTACGCGAAATAAAGTTTTTTCTGCGTGTGACACAAAAAACAAACTATCAATTCGTTTGCTATATTTTTTTTTTTGGGTACAAGAATAATCTTCCAGTGAATATTGTTTAAAATTGTTTTTTAGTGAAATATTTTAATGTTCATATTTACAGGTTTCATTTACTAATTTTTCTTATGTTCTTTTTTTCTTATGTTCAGCTGAGGACTCTTTGCAGGTATATACACAAAAACTATGTATTAATTAGGAATACAAAAATATTTTAATGAAATATATAATTTATTTTATTTTTTAATTGGGGCCTTATTTCATTTTCGAAATGAGGCTTTATTTCATTATGAAATAAAGCCCCAAAAATTGCGGGGTTGTTTCATTTTATTTTGGGGTTTTGTTTCATTTTGTTGGGTCTTTTTTTCATTTTTTTTTTTGGCATTGTTTTATAATGAAATAAAGCCCCAACAAATGGGGAGTTATTTCATTTTTGGTTTGGGGACTTATTTCATTGGGGTCTTGTTTCATAGAGCCGCAATTCTTCACTGGCTCTATGAAACAAGACCCCAATGAAATAAGTCCCCAAACCAAAAACGAAATAAGGCCCCAAAAATTTCTAATAAAAAAAATTGGGGTCTTATTTCATTTTTTGGGGCTTTATTTCATTTTTTTTTTGGACTTTATTTCATAATGAAATAAGGCCGCAATATGAGAAATGAAATAAGTCCCCAAATAATATTTTTGGTGTTATTTCATTTTCTTAAAAATCAAAATTTTTAAGTAATATAAGCAAATAACCGTTATAATTACTGCATGAATTATTAAGTTATTAATGTAAATAGTTATTTGCTATTAGTAAGTGAGATTATACCGTGTAGTAATTTTGAAGTTTCTTTTATGTCGCACGCAAAAAAACCTTTATTTCGCGAAGCCGCCTGCCGCGTTCTACGGAGGAAAAAAATCCCTAAGAGGGGCCGAAGGCCGCCACCCAGAAGAACTTGTTTTTCAAATCAGATGTCGAATCCGTTGAAATCTTATATTTTTAAGACATCAAGTAATTTTTAAAAACAAGTTTTTCTGTGTGGCGGCCTTCGGCCGCTCTTAAGGGTTTTTTCCTCCGTGGAACGCGGCTTCGCGAAATAAAGTTTTTTCTGCGTGCGATTATACGATTTATAGATTTAGTTTTATTTTGTGATATACTGCTAAAAAATATTTAAAAAAACTGTATTGGTATACTAAATATTATTAATCTTTTTATTTTAAAAAACTGAAATAAAACCGCGCGATTTTTTTTTCAGGCTTACTATGCATTAATTAGGAATAAAGAAATATTTTAAAGTAATATATAATTTTGTTTTTTTTTTTAATTGGGGCCTTATTTCATTTTCGAAATGGGGCTTTACTGCATTATGAAATAAAGCCTCAAAATTGCGGTGTTATTTCATTTTATTTTGGGGTTTCGTTTCATTTGGTTGGGGATTTATTTCATTTTTTTTTTGGGGTATAGCTTCATAATGAAATAAAGCCCCAAAAAATGGGGCGTTATTTTATTTTTGGTTTTGGGACTTATTTTATTGGGGTCTTGTTTCATAGATCCTTCTTCACTTAGTTTTTTTTATAGGTGTAGCGCCACATTAGGGGGAATTCCCTTACCTATACAGATTATCAGATGTAACTCGAGAACATGCGGGACATTCCAATTCTCTAATATTTTTTGATGATAGCCATTCCATCGTCTCACGACTTACATGTACTGAGGCATTGTCTTGTTGCTATTTTTAATAAATGGCAACAATTTCTCTTCTAATAATATAATGTACTCAGAAGAATTCATTCTGGTGCTTGGATATGCCAAATCAGCCATACCGTCTAAACAAAAATATATATATCGTGCTTCCTTACGTAGGTCTCTCCAATTGCTGTTAAAACCATCTGAACCATCAAGATTGGACTTGTTATCATCAGAAAAAATCACATTTAAAAGCAATTTATGTTTAAGCATTCCTACATTCGGAGAAAAAGCTTCATCATATTTATGACATGTTTCATCAGTTTTCGCCTAATGTAACGTTTCATAGTGTTTATGAAACATTTCATAAAAAACAAAAACAATTTCAGCATATTTATGAAATGTTTTACTATATATATGAAACATATTTTGTATAAGTAAGGATTTCATTATTTTTGTGTAAAAAAAATCATGGAGACCATGATATAGTCATTATAATACTTGTTGTTTATGAAATGTTTCATGAATATGATTGATTACATTGGACGAAAATGTATGAAAGTTATTCCTGGTTTTCTCTGGGTGTACCAACAACAACAGTTATTGACATTTCTCCAGTTGGTTTGTAAATTTCGTTTAGCGAATTCAAGTCCAGCAGTTTTGTAAGGGGGTAATAAACTTGGCACAGACATCAGCTTTTGCCGAGTAATTCTCTGCAAATCCTTCAAGAGATTATTTATGGTTGATTTCAACACATTTACCTTACATTTATCAATTATCTGATTGAGACTTTACATTGAGATGCTGCCACAGTTGATTATTTTACGCCGGTCCTCTTCTGAAAGCTTTTTTTCGGGCAGCATGTTTTCTGTTAACATAAGCACTCGGATTATTTGCAAAATATGTGACAACCACATGTAAACGGTTTATTTTTGTAGCAATTTCCCGAAAACTAAAGCTGCTTTTTAAATAGACTAACATTTGCCCTTTTTCAAAATCACTTAAATATGATCCACGAGGCATTTTATTGCAAAATGATGAAAATTGCATAAAAAAACTAAAATACTTCTTCAATTTTTCTATACTTGATATTCCTCTTTGTTTATATTATTACACAATTTCTGTCTTAAATCAATTAAGTAATCCCTTAAATTGGACACAATAAGAGATAGTTATCACACTCTTAGATCAGTTATCACACTCTTAAAAGTTTTAAAATTTTTTTTTTAATATAAGAAAAAATGGCAAAAATCATTTGTAATTATAAAGAGGTATGTATATAACTTTGAAATGGAATAAAACAAAGATGAATTTTTTAAATTGATATGAAATTTACTTTATTCGAAAGATAATCTTCTGACATTATAATTTAAATATGTCTTCTGGCATATGACCGCCACGGCTGGCTCGGACGTAGTCTAATCTGGAGGATGACTTTTTCCAACATTTGTGGCCGTATATTGGCAATAACGCGGCGAATGTTGTCCTCCAAGTGGTCAATCGTTTCGGGCTTATCGGCGAAGACTAGCTACTTCACATATCCCCACAGAAAATAGTCCAGAGGCATTAAATAGCACGATCTTGGAGGCCAATTCACTGGTCCGAAACCTGAAACTATCCGGTTACCAAACGTTTCCTTCAATAAATCAATTGTGGCACGAGCTGTGTGACATGTTGAGCCGTCTTGTTGAAACCACAGCTCCTGCACATCTTGGTTGTTCAATTGATGAAAGAAAAGTCAGTAATCATGGCTCTATAGCTGTCACCATTGACTGTAACGATCTGACCAGCATCGTTTTTAAAGAAGTACGTCCAATGATTTCACCAGTCCATAAAGCACATCAAACAGTAAATTTTTCTGGATGTAACGGTGTCTCAACATATACTTGAGGATTATCATCACTCCAAATAGGGCAGTTTTGTTTGTTGACCTATCGATTTAACCAAAAGTGAGCATCATCGCTAAACAAAATTCGCTTATGAAAATCGGGATCAACGGCAATCTTGTTTTGTTGTCAATTGTTGCAAGAGTTGGATTTTGTAGGCATGTAAACCAAGATCTTTCCGTAAAATCATCCATAAAGTGTGCACGATGGCAAATATACTGATTGGGGTATTCCTCTACGCTACGTTCTACAGCATCAATGACTTCTTTTGTACGCGCTGTACGACGTCTCTGTGGATGCATATTATCATTTAGAGTAAACGTAGTGTGCAAACGTTCCATAGTTAATCGAATTGATTGCTCTGATGAACGATTGTGTTGAACGTAAATAGGAAGTAGTGCACGATACGTATTTCGAACAGAACTATGATTTGCAAAATAAATTTGCTTAATTTGGAAGCGTTCTTCAGGCGTCAGTCTATTCATGTTGAAATGCTAAACTACACATAAATCACTTGACAGCTAACAAAATATCCGCCGGTTAAAAAAGTGTTGCCAACTTAAATTTTTATAGCTGTATAAAAAACACCCTTTTGTTGTGCAAGGCAGCGTACAGTAGTTCCCGATTAAATGCACCCGCTTTGGAGAGTTCCCCGTTTAAATGAGCAAAAATTCCTTTTAAATGTGTCCCACTTAAATGCGTTCTCCGCTTAAATGCTTCCATTATGCTGAATTAATTTCGTAAAGTCAGAACAAAATTGATCGGTTAAATGCGTTTTGAAAATATATTTATTTTTTTTATAAAAAAACAGTGCATAAAATATATGATTTGTTTCAAAATTTTTTTGTTAAACATAAAATTATTGTTAAAAACTTAACTTATTTTTAACTAAAACTTAACCCTTTATAGCCTCATGTAACATTACTGTAACAAACCCCAAAATCCCGAAATAATACATACTGAATTTATTTAGCTCGCTCAAATTTGTGTGACCCCACTGTGACATACCACTGATCAAATTAGTACCAACAATATATCATAGATGGCGTAATTTTTTGACTTCCGTCATACGAATAGGGACAAGTTTGAAAATTTAAAATTTTATAAAAAAAATACAAACAGTGCAAAAAATTGGGTTGTTTTTATGAAAACCTGTAGGTATGTGAATAATATTTTATACTTATTTTATAAATATTGCATATTTTTACATGAAAAAATTATATTTTTATGTTACGTAACAGTAATGTTACAATCCCTAACATGTCAAATAAATAATAAATGGAGGATATTTTTTAGTTTCTAATATGTTTCCCGTACCAATAAAATTTGAGTTTTAAGTTCATGGCCTACAAAGGGTTAAAAAACGGAGCAAACATTTCTTTAAAAGGAAAGAAATCAATTTTGTTAAGCGAAAAGTGTTAAAAAATGTTACTTAAAGAAAACTAATTTAATTAAGTGTGTTTTAAACGAATTTATGCAATATTTTCATAAATGCATTACTGTGCATTTATACGAGTTTTCGTTTAAATGATTTCCCTCTTAAATGCGCTGAAAACTCTGCATTATTTATTGCGTATTTACACGGGGACTCCTGCTAATTTTTGTCCTTATACATTTAAAAACTAATGCCCATATTTTGTATTTCCCCTGCGTTCAACGCTTCACCTACGCCAACACAAACGCTAAGTAAAAAACATGTTATTTTATAAATCACTACGTCACCGCGTTGTCTCAACACTGAACTAATACGTTATCACTTCAATTGTCAAACCATTGCGTTATTATGGACAGTACTACATACAGGACAGTACTGAACTAAAAAAACAAAAAGTTCAGAAAACCAGGTTTTTTATGATCTGGTAACTCCATCAGTTGTGATTGTGAATACAAATTTAAATACAGCTGATGAAAATTTAAAACCAAATTCAAATTTGTGTTTATAGATTTTTTCATTTGTTTTATTTAAAATTAACATATTTTTTTTAATTGTGATACTTAAAAAGCAGTTTTTTGTTTTATTAAAAAATATTACAAGTGGTAAATTGTTAACATTATAGAAAATAAACACAAAAAACTAAAATATTTATTTTTTTATGATGTGATTTGTGCTTATTTCAAAATATGTAAGCTAACGCTTCAAAAATTGGGTGTTTAATTTGACAGTTCAAGTGATAAAAAGTAGGCGTTGCGTTTTACATAATTGGTTTTTTCAAACATTTGAGTTTAAAATAACGTAATAATCAGCTGTTGCAACGCGAGCAGTCACTATTTTGAACGCGGCGATTTTAGAAATTCAAATAAGGCCAACGCAAGGTGAAGTGAGGCGTAGCGTTTTACAAAATAAGGGCATAAATTGATATCACCGAATGTTATTCTTTTTGTTGATGCAGCAGTAGAATTTTTATAAATTTAATAAATTTGTATTTGCGTATTATTTTATACAGACATGTATATATGTATATAGTACCTATACAGCTCATCATTAAAACTTTTTTTTATCTTTTTGTAAATGTATGGCTTGTTTATCTCTGGATGCATGTAAGATACAAAAAAAAATAATAACTCTGATGGTATGTACCTATAAATACACACACACACATACAGTATAATTCATAAATGTTTATGCTAAAGATTCATTCGTACGTACATTTTCTTTTATTCGTGCTTTGACTTACAGTCAACAAACAACAGTAGTAGAACATAGAGGAGTTTTAATTTCCGTTTCCTGTTTGCTATGCTTATTTCCTTTATCAAGTGTTGTTTATCACATATACATATTACATTAATATACAAACATTTATAGGAATATAAATGTAAGAGCGAATAAAAAAACATAAAATTTAAATAAATGAAAGAGGAAACACAAAGTTATATACAAAATTCAAGAGCACTAATTATCAAAACAGGATATTTTGTGGCAAGAGAACTTTTACCTATTTCAGCATTCTATTTTGATAATTCTATTTTAAAAGCTTTTTCATTCAATGGGCTCATACACATGCATACGTATGTTTAGGAATATTAAAGGAAATTGTTAAAATGCTTTCAATTTGAAAATTTAATTAAGTACACACTCAGAAGAGTTCTGCTGTTGCTACATGCTAGTTATTTTTGTAGTAATTATGTTTCAGATATTTAACTGCAATTGCAGTTGATTTACTCAGGAAAATAATTTTTAATGTCTTTCACAGTTAATTTTACAGCAACTTACAAAAACTTCAACATTTTGCGAACATTTATTTTATTTCTTTACAACACACACCGATAAATACATTTCGTTGTGGTATTATTTGATCAAATATTGTGCAATGACATATACATACATATATTTATTTTTTTTGCTTTTTTTATTTTATTTTATTTTTTTTGAAAGCCGCTGTCATGTTTTTGAAAACGAGATATCAAACTCTTTAATCGGTTATGTAGTTCCGAAGATATTTACAAAAAACCTATGTTAATCTTCAAGCTATGCTACACGAACACAACAGCCTCATCCCTCTATTCAAAACAGCCCTAGACCAGATGCCGACAGATGATTATACGGTTGTGATAAGAGCTGACAGGACACCGGCTGGTGAGCATGAGTGGCGCTTCAATGCACCGGTGATAGGTGACGTCGCAGTTGTTATGGCAGTTGTTGGTATTCATTTTATATACTTCAGCAAATAAAGGCGATAGAAGGACAAAGAGGCGTTGGGCTTCCCATGAAATTACAAATTTTAAAATGATTTACTAATGTGAATTTATTTTTTTAATTATTTATTTGCTTAAAAAAAATTTCTTGATTTAAAGAATTAATTACAATTAATTTGAAGGCAAAACAACGTTTGCCGGGTCAGCTAGTATTTTATATTGTTGTTAAATTGATCTATGTATATGAAAAACTCTTTACTTGTGTCGTAGTGAGTTTCAAACCCACAGCCTTACATCAGGCTATGACTCGTAGCATCACTCTTAGCGAGCTGAGTCACGGCCGATAACGATATAGGTCCTTACTTTAAAAGTATTCACTATTTTATGCAAGTTTTATCACGTATACGCTATTTATTCTTGTTAGATATCGGATTACTTATGATTGATCAGCTTTTAATAATACACTCAGAAAATTCTTTCCGTAACTGCATGTTAGTCATTCGTGTAGTAAACAGTATTAGTCATTTCAACTGCTATTATAGTTATTTTACTATGGGGAAATGTAAAATAACTATTTTAAACAGTCATTATAAAAAGTAACTAACCAAAAATAACGTATTTTAGTAAGAGTGGTTTTGCGTAATACTTTTGGCAACTTATCATAAAGCTTCAAAAAATAATGAAATGCATGTATAAGTCAATTTTAATTATTTTTATTATGATATTTATTTTTAGCTTCCAGAAAATATTAAAAAAATTAAAAAAACTAAAAACTATTGATTTTAATAAAAAACTGTTCAAACATTTTATGGGTGTTGTGGTGTAATGGTTAGCGCGTTGGACTGTTACACAGATGGTCCCGGGTTCGATTCCCGGTGACGACAACATCAATATAGAAAAATAATATATATGAATTTTCTATCACTTATATGTATCGCTGCGCACACCTTCGGTGTTCCCATAGCACTTAACACCACCGAAGTAAAATAATGAATCAGGGCTATGAAACAAAAAGCTTCAATAAATTCGTGAAGGTGGCGAGCAACAACTGTTCTAAGATTTATCATCTCGCGCAATTACAGTGTTGCGATGTTTGAAGCCCTTCATCTTTCATCTCTCCACTATTTCCTTTCCAACGAAAGCAACACATTAATAAATAGGAAGAATTTCCTGAGTATTGCTTCTCTTTAAAAAAAAAAAAAAAAACCACGATATATAAATCATACAAACCCTTCCATTTAGTAATGTGTGTTTTTTATAGAGGTATATAACTTTGAAATGGAATAAAACAAAGATGAATTTTGTATATTGACATGAAATTTACTTTATTCGAAAGATAATCTTCTGGCATTATAATTTAAATATGACTTCTGACATATGACCGCCACGGCTGTCTCGGACGTCGTCTAATCTGGAGGTCCAAGTTTCGATGACTTTTTCCAACATTTGTGGCCGTATATTGGAAATAATAATTGGAATAATAATAAGTTAAACTAACGGGTTTTACGGGTAAGAACATAAAAAATATTTTATTCAAAAAACATGTAGGAATAATTTTATATCGGCGGGTAATTCGTAAGTTCCCAGTATGGGAAATCCAAGAAAAATTATTCTATATAACTTCTAAAACCTTAAATATTGAAAGTGTGAAGTGTCATCGATATTGTACAATGGAATCTTGGGTCCGTCATTAATGGGTTAAAGGGCTTTAGCGTTTTTGGATATAATTTATGGTTTATAAATTAAAATCAGTATAACAATGTTTTCAATGACTTTTAATTAATCCAAATTATATTAAATACAGCAATGAAAATCAAGGTTTTTATTTAACATATTTTGTTGACAGCGTTTTCCTTTTTTTCTCAGAAAAGCTTTTCCATTAAAAGAAAATCTGTTATATTATTTGAATAGTTTATGAAAAGGTCACCCTTAAACAAATAAGTAAACAAATTATTACGAATGTCAACCTAAGATAGGAAAAATTTAGGTTTAGAAATTACATTATCAATTTTATGATAATGTTCTAGAATAAATATTCAGATTTAAACTACTGAAATTAAATTATTAAATTATTAAAAAGAGGCAAAAAAATCGCTCAACGTACAAGGAAAATCGTATTCTAGGGATCAAAATAACTTTGCTGAAGGAACCATACCTATAAAACGAATTCTGATGTCCCGACTTTTGACCCGTAGGGTGAAATTTTGAAAAAGCCCACTTTGATATTTCAGAAAGTAGGAGGAATCTCTCCAAGATTATGGGAGCTACTGCTTCTCCGGGAGACGCCCTAGCAGATTAATGCATAAATCATCATTCTAGGTGACCGTTAGGGGGCTAAAATTTAAGTTGAAAGAGGGTCTTTTTAGCCGTGTTTTTATAGCAAAATGTGCAAATCTCGGGATAGAGATATTTCAGAAAGTAGGAGGACTCTATCCTTCTTCTCCGGAAGACGCCCTAGCAGATGAAAGTATAAATTATATTCGATTGGGGCACTCTAAATGGGTCAAAGTGGGATTTTTCAAATTTGAACCCACGGGTCAAAAGTCGGGACATCAGAATTCGTTTTAGAGGTATGGTTCCCTCGGCAAAGTTTCTTATTTTGATCCCTATAATACGATTTTCCAATATGTTGATGTTATCTTGTTTTTTTAAATGCTTTTAAGCGATGGTATAAAAAAATGTGAAGCTAGTTGCGAGTTTGAGCGATTATTTAATTAACTCAATTAATTTTAAATTGACCGCTTTTAAAATTTTCAACAAATCGATTTAATTGAAAAATATTGGGAAATATATTTTTCTATGTAATGAATTAATTGGTATATTTATTAGTAAAATTGTTTTGTTGTGCAGTTTTTCTTTTTTAGTTTAACCATATTTCTTTCAAATTACTTTTAAATATTAAAAAACTATAATTTTATGGGCATATTAAGGCTTTTTTTCGATTTACACGATTTTTCATGCAAATATTTTCAAATCTGTTTTACACGACTTTAAAATCGCCTAAAACTATTTTTATATCGACAATTGATAAGGCGTCTGAAACATGTTGACAATAAAATCATCTTTTACTGTAAATTTGTCAGGTTCAGTTGGGGCGTTATAAGCGGAATTTGGCTTGTCTTCTATTAGTGCAACTTTGGCGAGAGTAACAAACCAAGTCCTGTTTCTTGAAAAGATAAGAATTTACTAGTTAAGCCATCGTACTTCACTAAGCCCCAGTATGTCAATTTTGCAAGGGTCCGAACTTCGACGAGTTTGAAAATTTCAGAGAGTGTTCTTCGTTCCAGGTACCATTCATAAACCATAAAGCAAAAAGTCGTGGTCGAGGATGAGTTGTTATTTAAATTTGTTAACGTTTCAAAAAATTTCGTGCTCTAACATAAGTGGAGTATTGGTCAAAAGCATTAAATCCTAATGTTGATTTCATATTTAATTTTATATCGCCGAATACAATGTTACGTATAATAGTTTAATGCCATATACTATTATACGAAACATTGTATTAAGCGATATAAAATTATATTATATATTAAAATTTTGGTTTACATCGAATTTTGTTGAATTTTGTAAAAATTTAAAGTGCGGTAATATTATGTTGTTTTTTTCTAATATTTTAAATATTAAATTACGCTTCCAGGCGAGTACAAGAAATTCTCATCGAGTTCGTAGTTTAACCTAACAAGAATCTCCATAACTTCGAAGAATATTTTCCCTGACGATTTCCTACGGCTAGAATGAAATCCAGATAGGGATAAGCCTAAAACAAATTATTTTTCACAATTTCTTAAATAAGTTTTGGGATATTAACACATTTAATTACTATAAATGAAATTAATGTTTTTCCCGATAAAAAAAATTTGAAGTCCTGTTTATTTATTATAAAGCTACGAGTAGCTCTGCACCGAACTTCATTTCAATACAAAATTTTATAAATCTTTGATTAAAACTATCAGGTTGATTAACAAATTTGATGAAATGTGTAACAATAATGTTTTTGCTTACCCGAGTAAAAATATATATACAAAACATATACAATCATATATTATTTAATATAATATTATATTAAAACATATAGCTTCATAAAGCCTAATATGGTTATATGTCATGGCTCATCTGATCATATATAATTCTATAGGGGATTTGGTTTTTCGAAAATATTTAATATGGTCCTATACATTTTAATATCGAAATGTATATCGATTTATATTACCGTAGATTTGACATATATTGTATTATATATATTATATATGGTACCTATACATTGTTAATACAGTATTCCGTATAATACTATATGGAATCATATTGAAATTTAGTTTTACAACGACTCGGAAGTATTTAATGACAATTTTAGATTTATACTTAAATTTCACTTTCGATGTGTTAAATAGTTATTACAAATTAAATGTAATAACTATAAAATTGAGACAATTTCAAATGTAAATTTGAAAATTTAGACAATTTTAAATGTAACTGTGTTAACCCTTGCACTACCCTTGTACAGTGTACAAGTTTTTAAAAAAATGTAAACAAATTCATAATGCAATAGAGCTTTATATTTTGGTTTAATACCCAATTAAACAAATTAATATGATGCTTTACATTATCATACGTAATTTAATATAAGTCTTAATGGAGTTTCATTAGAGAAATAGGCGCATATAATTATATAAGTTTGCATTAGTTTATTTCTAATTTGATAATATCAGAATTAATTACATCCGAATAATGGTGCGATACAATTCAATCCGATTCTATATAGTGGTATAAATTTATATCTAAACTGATACAATTATATACAAAATAAGCTACAGTTCTATACGGTTTTTGAATTTAAAACTTCATTGAAATCCGAAATATTTGCAGAAACGATTGCCTTCAAATACAGGTTTTGCTTCAATGCTATTAAACTTTTCAGATGTTAGTCACTTGCTAAAAGGTTACGACTTTATAATTTATAGCAAATTCCTATATATATAAACATCTTATTTTATTCATAATATTATTTTGAATTGCCGAAAAAAAATAAGTTATTTCAGAAACAAACTTTGGATAAACAAATGAAAATTTCATTGAATTTAGGAGCTTACAACATTGAATAACAAATACGGAAAAAATTTTAAAACTTAAGAAAACAATCCAACACTAAATTAAATACTCCTAATTTTAGAAATAAACAAAGTTCGTTTTTTAGGGTTCGTACATCTTTTGTGTATAAGGTGTATTTATTTAGAAACCATAAAGGAATCAATCTTCGACTTTGGTCATTTTTTTCAAAGCCCCCATATAATATTATACACATAATGAGATAGGCAATTGTACTAGTGTATTGATGTAATACACAATTATATCCAAAATATTTATTAAATATGATACAACACCTAAATATATATTATTTTGTATTTTGCAATGTCTAGGCTTATATAATTTATTTTAATATAATTTATATAAATTAATTGAATTAATTTTATCTTATTCTAAATGCAATATGCAATTATATATTTATCGAGATGCGAAATTCGTAATAACCGAATTTGAGTTGCTGTAAACGAATTTTAGTTGGCAAATAGCTAAATTTTTCACTGCATGTATATAAAATAATGTATTATTATATGCAAACGTTTTTACTCTGGTATGTTCATTAGGAATTTGTCATTGGAAAAATATAACAATTACCCAGGAAAAATTGCACATTCCAAAAAGAAGGTGATGCCCACACTTGCCTACATATCTCATTGCCAAATTTAGTAACTGCAATACCAAAGACATTCCAACGATAGAGTCAAAAAAGCAGGTAGTATTGTAATCAATTTTTTAAATTTAAACCAGAAAGCATGAACTCAATAACAAAGTAATTATTTACTTAAAAGAAAATAACAATGTTATTAACTTATATGTATTACTTTTTGTACTCAAGAAGTAATCGTATACTTTTTCTTAAGAAAAGGACGTTATTGGAAGTAGTTCCTAATTTTGAAAAAAGAAGTTATACAATTTTGTGAGTGGAAGTTGAAATTACTGACGTTATCGTGAGTGAGTGTAAGAAAATGTTCGAGGGTGATTGTGCGTGGGTCATATTTTTTTTAAATTTAAATTTTTCGTTGTTCTTTTTTGGGAAAATAAAATTTGAATTTACTCAAGTGAGAGTGTATTAGTGGAAAAATATCCTGAGTGAGTGCGCGTGATAACGATTTTATCTCGTAAGTATGCGTAATTGTGAGTCAAAATCAGATATAATAGTCAAAATAATTTCTTTTTTATGTATGAAAATTTTTATATACTGAATAAAAAAATTTCATTTAAAATCATGTTTCATATAATTTAGGAAACTTTTATTAATATTAAGATTTTTTTTAAATTCGGAGGAAAAACTTCATGAATTTAATAAAAATTTTCTTAGTTTTTTTGCCGATAAAATTATCTGTGTTATTGAATTTTAAATGATTTTTTTGGGTTTCAACACGAATTTTTAAATTCCAATTGATAGTTTCTGAATTTTAAGTTAAATATTATTTGGATTTTAATTAGATATTTCTCAAATGATGTTTTCTGAAATTTAATTAATGTTTTCTGATTTTTAAATACAACAAACTTTTAATTTTTAATGGTTTTTTTCAAAAGGAAATTTTGAATTTAAAATTAATATTTTAGAATTTTGGTTATTTTTTTAATTTTTAAATGAAATTTTTAAAAATTTAATATCATAATCGATTTGAGTTATAAATTTTCTAATTTCAAATATGAAATCAATTTTTAATTTAAAGATTGGAATTTACCTAATTTTAAATAAAAACCTCTTCTTTATAAATTTGAAAATTTCTTTATGAAAAGTTACAAATTCACAGTCAGAACAGAAATGACATTTCTAAATTGAATTTGCATCTTTGTTTTTTTTACATAATTTTATTATTTTAAATAATAAAAACTAAATGTTATAAAAAAATTATAGTTAGTACGCTGTTTTTTTTTTATTAATTTATTTATTGCATTATTAGTTGTTTAGTTTTTTAAAACGTTTTAAAATTATTATTTTGATACTGGCGAAGCACTCATTGTCAGTGCTTTGCCATCTTTTAAAAAAGAAAGGGCCAATATCTGGCCGGTGTTATCATTTTGGGGTTGGCAAAGTACTTATTTTACCATTAAAAAGGAAATTTATTGGTTGTGTTACCAATGATTTGCCAACGTTTTAAAACTATGATTTTGGTACTGGCGAAGCACTCATTGCCAGTGATTTGCCAACGTTTTAAGAAACATACGGCCAAGCCCTTCCTGGTGTTATCATTTTGGGGTTGGTAAAGCATTTAAATCTTCAGAAATCCAACGCTCTGCCAACACTACACACACAGAAAAGTTTAGCTTTTAGAACTATTTGGTTCGTGTTAGAAATAAAAAAAATTTTAAAGAATTTTAAAAATAAATTGAAAATGTTTTTTTCTAATTTTCTAAAGCCCCTTATATCACTTGCTTTCAGTTGATTAAAATAGTTCTCTGGAGACATCGCTCTTACTCGATCTAAAAATGATTTGATGATATTTTATAAAAAGTTCCTTTTTTCGGAGCTTTTCTTCCCATTTTTTGGTCAAAGGTGAAAAAATTTGGAAATTTTTCGAAAAACTAAAGAAAAAAATCCATGTGCAAAATATAACCGGTTAATCGATCTATTATAACCAATTATTAGTTTCGAATAATTACACAAGGGAACAAAATTGAACTTTTTTTGTGTTGATTTGAAATTTGTAGCAAATTTTTACTAATTTGAGGTCGCTGATTTCAAATCTGCACTTGGTTTTTCTCTATCAGCTCGACTTTTTGAGATATACCGTTATGTTCAAAATTAAGGCACTTCCGCTACATATATTGGAATAACTTGAAAACGGTTCACCATATTAAATTAAAAAAAAAACCGAAACTCGCAAACAATATTCTCTTTAAGCCGTGCTTATATTGTTTTTAAATTTTCCAAGTAGTTTTAGAGATATCGTTCAAGTTTTGAAAAAAAATTAAAATTTTTAAAAAAAAAAAAATTTTTTGTTTTTTAAAAATTCCTAAAAAATAAAATTGGGATAAAAATCACAGTTTTGGTCTAGAAACAGTTAGTTAAATATATTTCGAATGAAATGAGCTTTATTTCATTGCAATCGGTGCACAACTTTTGATTTTGTTCACGATTTGCTGAATTGATATAAATCGCGATTTCCATACAAAAATAACATTTTCTAATGTGTAAGTGTTTGTATGTAATAAGTTAGTTTTTTATGATTCTAAGAATTAAAAAAATTAAGTAATAAAAAAAGATTATTTCATATTTATGGTTGCGGTAGCAAACTCATAACGCCTATAAATTGTATTGTTCCTTTATGACACCTAGTCAGTTCACAGTCAATTAAAGAGAAAAAAGGAAAGTGCACTTGTTTTTATTGATGTTGGTAACGGATGATTTTTGAAAGAAATTCCCCTTAACACATGTGTTCATTCATAAGTGACTGTCAATAAAATTGTGGATATAATTTTTTCTAGGTACTTCAGTAAAAAACTACGAAGTATTTATATGGGTTCATTCAACCAATTTTTCTCATTCAACAAGTGTTTACGAAAGCGAAAAGTATAACGACAAAAAATATTAAAAAAATTTAACCTAGAACATTTCATCAGTGAACACAAAAAACTTTTGATTTTTATCCCTTGTTTTATTTATTGAAAACTGTGTTACTTTGAAATATATGTCAAAATTGGGCTATGACTACGTCAAGAAACACCTGTAAAATCAATCCCAACTATTTTTGTAACATATGTGGCGAATACACGTTTATAAAAATAGAAAAAGTGTGTCAGATTTTATTAAAAAAATTTATTTCGACTACTTCGGATTTACCATGGAACACCGTGACAAGTACTGGATTCCTAATACTGTATGTAAAAACTGTGTAGAGTATTTAAGGTTATGGGCAAATAAGCAACGGACCCAGTTCAAGTATAAAACACCAATGATCTGGCGGGAACCTTCGAATCATTATGATGATTGTTATTTTTGCGCTGTCAACATAACAGGCATTAATAAAACAAACCGGTCTAAATGGATTTATCTTAACGTGTTGTCTATTACCCAACCAGTCCTGTACTCTAGTGAGGATTCAGAACCACAACCATCTACATCTACACACACTTTTCACGACTTACGAAAAAATGTTCCTTCACCAATTTCTGAATGTGGATCAGATGACTTCCATTTAGATATTTCTTCTGAACGCGAGCAATTTAATCAGGAGGAGCTTAGTGATTTAGTGAGAGACCTTGGACTCTCTAAAAAAGCATCTGAAATTCTTGCTTCTCGATTAAAGCAAAAAATCTGTTAACCCAAGGAACAACAGTTTCATACTACCGTAACACAGCATATGTTGGCGGACTATTGCTGGAGCATTAAAAATAATGACTCTAAACAAGATTATTTAAGAAAATCTTATAAAAGAAAATTTTTCGATGAGTTGTAATTACATTGTAATATTTGTGTATTAAAATTTTTTATTTTTCTTTAAAATTCTCTTTTTGTGTTAAATTAAAAAGTATAGCTGATAGAAATGAACAAAATCAAAAGTTGTTATTTTTGTATGGAAATCGCGATTTATATCAATTCAGTAAATCGTGAACAAAATCAAAGTTGTGCACCGATTGCAATGAAATAAAGCTCATTTCATTCTAAATATATTTAACTAACTGTTTCTAGACCAAAACTGTGATTTTTGTCCCATTTTTATTTTTTAGGAATTTTTAAAGAACAAAAAATTTTTTTTTTTTAAAAAAATTTTAATTTTTTTTTTCAAAACTTGAACGATATCTCTAAAACTACTTGGAAAATTTAAAAACAATATAAGCACGGCTTAAAGAGAATATTGTTTGCGAGTTTCGGTTTTTTTTTTTAATTTAATATGGTGAACCGTTTTCAAGTTATTCCAATATATGTAGCGGAAGTGCCTTAATTTTGAACATAACGGTATATCTCGAAAAGTCGAGCTGATAGAAAAAAACCAAGTGCAGATTTGGATTCAGCGTCCCAAATAACCTTAAAAACAATATTCAGTTCTTAATCAACAGAACCATTGTTCCCTTGTGTTATTTGTGTCTTCAATTATTTGTTTCGACATTAACCGAAATAGGGGTGATTAATCGAGGAATCGGTTAATCGATTAACCGAATTGGAAACACTAGAATTTTCTAAATTACAAATAGTGTTTTTTATTAAAAATAATTTTTCATGAATTTCAATTGATATTTTTGAATATATTATTGGATGTGTTACATTAAATGAAAATTTTTGAACATATCGCAAACCTAGTTCAAAAGTTACTCAACTCAAAATTTTAATTTTTCGGGTTTATATGATTAAACTGTGCACAATACACATGTTTATCTATAAAAAAAATATCAGTGTATTTTCGATTTCTGAAAAATTAAAAATTTTGAGTTGAGTCACTTTTGAACTAGGTGTGCGATATATAAATTTTAATTTTCTGAATTTTAATTTAAATTTTAACTGCAAAATTTCAATACAAAAAGTAAATAAAACTTTCCTATTGTATTTATTTATTGCTGATTTTAGAAGTTTTATTATAATTTTTATTTTCCAAAAAGTTTACTAATATTTAGTATAAGATTTGGTAGATTTTTACAAAACGATTTCCATGAAGAGCTAACTCAAATTTTGCTAAATTTTAGTAACTTTTATTAATATTTGTTTTAGTAACTTTTATTAACATTTTTACTAAGAAATTACAGTCACATTTTGTAAAATTAGCAAAACGATTTGCTGGCCTAATATAAACAAAAATTTCTGTAACAATTACAGCTTTTTCTGTAGCTTTTACACACTTTTTTATTTGAGTGTATGGCTTAATCAGATAAATATTCCTAATAAGATGTGATAGTTGTAACCAAAAACAGTTTTTACTTTTTCAATCTTGTGTCTTTAGATACATATTAATTACCAATTTTTTTTTTTAGGAAAAAACGTGATTGTGGTCGGTTGTAAACTGAAAAAAAAACCATCCATTGCAGCAACTGACAATATTGATTTGCTCTTTATATTTGTGTAGTGAAGACTATTTCAAATTAAACAATTTCCTACAATTTCCACATTCATTTAACAATACGATGATGCATTACAAACAGTGCAAAAATGAAATAAAATAAAAAGTTGGAAAAGCAGTGTATGGCTTTGAACAAATTCAGTTGGACCTGCATTTTTCACTATTCATTTTTCTTTTTAGCTGATATCAGCAATTTAGACGATTACAGCGATGACTTTTCTATGCAAGGAATTTATATCGCTCATTGGAGAGTTGTTTGCTTGGCTCGTACATGTTTAGGGTGACCACACACAGAGAAATAAACTGACAACCCAATTGAAAAGTACATTTTAATGGTAAGTACAACGTACAACGATATTTACATAAATATTTTGGAAACTGCAACTAAAATTCTGTTGAATTAACCGAAGTATGTTGTGAAAACTAATGTTAAGTTGTGCCAAACAACCGAAATTTGAAATAACCGAATTTGAGATGTAGTAACCGAATTTCAGTTGGCAAATAACTAAATTTGTCTCTATGTTTATTAGTGTGTCCCAAAATCGTATGGCAATACAAAAGTAAGTCGTACAAGCGAATTTACCTAAAATTATGAACGAGTGTGTCGATCATAATATATTGGCGAAAATTTCAACATCCTGATCGCTGTGCATAGCGATCATTTGTGTTGGCGATTTCAACCAAAATTTTTAAATTCTTCTCATTCTCATCGAATTGATTATACATCAAATTAAAGATTTTTTCAATAACTTACCCATGAACTACGAAACAAATTTATTAACCACGCAGTTTTAAAGTTATAGCGGTTTAAGATAAATTTGGGTATATTTATATTTTGATTTGTATGTCGTCCATTCTGTTCAAAAACTGTAATTTTTTGCCTCCAGCCCTTTTATTTTGTTTAATATATTACGCACTACCGATGTCTATTACTCACTATTGTTTTCAGTTCCTTAGAATTGTGTAAACTCGCATTTTTTGCTCGTTTTTAATTTTTTAAACAATCAAAAAAATTATAAAAGTAGTGAACTTTGAGAGCCATATTTCCCAAAGTAGATAGAATATTTCAAAGATTTAAAAAGGATATGAAAGATGAAATTGTTTACTTTACGATTTCTAAAAAAAACAACCCAATTTGTGCGAAAATACATTCATAATGCAAATGCAATTTTTTGATTGCATTATCTTCTTAACTATATTGAATATTTCGTGGAGGGAGTCAGAATTCTCTCTCTATTGGGAAACTCTCTTGGCCAACGACAGGCTAAGAGATTAATTTCTTTTTCCAGTGCAGGATCGAGGAGACTCTTGTCCCTCGGGAGGGGTGACTTGAGAACCCTGGTGTCTTACCTGACTGGACACTGCAATCTCAGATACCACCTGCGCAAAAGGGGTCTTTCGGACACGGATGAGTGTAGGTTTTGCGAACTGGTAGCTGAGACATCAGAGCATGTTCTTTGCGAATGTCCGAGGCTATGTGAAAGGCGTGCCAAGTTTCTTGGCAATCGCTTTGTCTCCCCTTCGGACATTATGAAGATTTTGCCTAATAGGATTATTGGCTTTATAGGTAGCTTGAATCTTTAGGGTAACTTTAGGCAGCACAAAACACCTAAGTTGGTCGCGGTGCATAGTGCCATATAATCTAATCTAATATTGAATATTTCAATCATTTAAAAAGCGTCTGATGACTATAGTTGTCTTCTTATGGTATGAAAAATAAAAAAATCGATTCTTTTTTAAAATTTTTGAAAATTTAATCGTAAGCTAGTAAGTTTTGAAGCGTAAATCGTAAGCTAGACAGCTACAGCTTTCTAATGATTCTTAAATTATGGAAATAGTGGAGTTTAAAAGATATGCTCATTTTTTATATGGAAAAACGTTGTAAATTTTTTTTTTTAATTATTAAAAATAGTTAGGATTCAACCAAAATTTTAAAATTTTTCTCATTCCAATCGAATTGATTAGATATCAAATTAAAGCCTTTTTCAATACCTTTTCAATAAATTACGACACAAATTTATTGACTACGCATTCTTAAAGTTATAGCGGTTTAAGATAAATTTGTTTATATTTATATAGTTAAATATAACAATATATTCCAAAAATTATAAATGTGTCAAAAATGTCAGTGTTTTAAAAATCGAAGGGCGAAAAAGTACAAAATGCATTCAAAAATTGCATTTGCATTTTGAATGCATTTTCGAAAAAAAGTGGCTGTTTTTTAATTACAAATCGCAAAGTAGACTACTTCATTTTTCATATGCTTTTTAAATCTTTTTAATAGTCCATCTACTTTGAAAATATGGCTCTTTGAAGCTCACTTCTTTTAGCACTACTTTAGAAAACTTATATTAAAACTCGAGTTTATACAATTTTAAGGAACTGAAAGCCGCTCAGTAACAGATGTCCTAGAATACTTATGCCAAAATTAACGTTTTGTAACGTTCTCTCATGGAATGGAAGATATATAGAAAAAGTACCATAACTTTTTTAATTTTCAACCGATTTCAATAAGTGAATGCTTATTTGACTCAGGAAAAGACTAACTTTATGAATATTTTTTTTGAAAGAAGATTCCAATAAAACCCTCGCAGAAGTTGAAAAAGTTTAAGAAAAATTGAGAATTTTAATTATTATATATATAGAAGAAGTGTAATAACTTTGTCAAATTCTAACCATTTTTAAAAAGTGAAGGCTCATTATACTCTGGATAATACTACCTTTATGAATATTGTTGTTTTAATATAATATTATAAAGACAACCTTCGTAAAAGTTTAAAAAGAAAAAAAAATAATATTGAAAATTTTAATTATTATTTAAAAAATCTCTACAGATTAACATTAATATTATAAAGAAAGTATACATATATATTTGGAACAGCGAGGTAATTTTTTTTTAAATAACGTTTAAAATTTAGATTCGGTGAAAAACTCACTGAGTGAAAAACTCACAAATTCTTAAATGCGCCAGTCGCAAAAAATATTCTTATACAGTTATCTCGAAAATTTGAGGTTATGTTGTAACTTCTCAAACCGGTTATGTTATTTACTTAGTTAGACTTAAAACCTTAACCAGGCCACTTTAAAAGTAATTGCACTTTTTTATTTTGTAGCACCATTTTATCAATTCTATAGGAAGATAAAAAATTTTAAGATTTCGGTTCTTTCATAATTTGAGGTAGCTTCTAGCGTAGCTCAACAAAATTTTTTTTGGGACACCCTACACACACGAAAAAAGTTTCATTATATTGATGATATTGTTTCATAAATAGTTTGTCATCAGTTATTGATCATAGTTTTCATAAATATGAAGAAAAATTTGAGAATTTTGTTGATCATTTAAAATTGCATTTCATTTCGAATTGTCAGGTTTGAGATCATAATGAAATGTTACTATTACAAATAGAAAACACTAATTGTTAATAAAAATTATGACAAATGCTTCATAGAACTTCATTATTTCATAAATTTTGTGAAAATAAATTTTTGCTTTTTATTGAAATTTTTATTTAAAATTTAGAAAATAATATTTGCAATTTAGACTTTTAAAACTCAAAAACTATCAGAAATTATTTGAAATTTTGAAACATCAATTAAATATTATTTGATGTGCTCTTAATTTTAAGTCGAATTTTTTGAATATAGGGATACGAAAAGTTTATGAAACGCTTCATAATATTTATGTTTGACAAAGTTGACAAAATCTAACAATGTAGTAAAGAGCTTGTAACTCAGCAAAAACTTTTTGTTTAAGATCTCTGGATAATGATCTAAAAATTAGATCGAAATATCAGGAAAACAACAAAATGTGATATAAAAATTACGAATAAAATGCTTGTTTTTATATATAGATTTCCATTTTATTTCAACAACTAATAAATCACCTTAAGCCGAACGAACCAAGATTATAACATTCATGAAACATTTCATAAAAATGTATAAAATTTACAGAAAGATTTATGAAACTACTATTTAATAACATTAATGAAGCATTTCACAAAAAGTTTTGAAACTTCTTCATCATAAATATGAAGACGCCTGTCATTAGTTTGTCCTTTTATGAAAAAGCTTCATCATATTTATGAAGTCTTTTATTGGACGAAAATCAATAAAGTTTTCCATAAATATGATGAAGCTTTTTCTATGAGTGTAGTGACAATTTGTTTCTTTTTTGAAATCAGTACAAAATTTAAAAAACCAAATTCTAGTTCTAGAACTGATTCCGCTGGAACCGATGAAATTTAAACCGCTTTAAGAAACTATAATAATTAGTACTGACATAGAATTACGTAAGAAGTACTGACATACCCAGTAAAATAGTAAAATTCAAATAACTGGTTGCAGAACAACTTATAGTGTATTCATAGCAAAATTTTTTAGAACAGTTTACCTTCCAACCTGTTCTAGAACAGCTTCTTTTATCACCGGTTACATGGAACCGGTTCTAGAACATGTTCCTGGGAATCAAAATGTATGGTTTTACTGTCATAGAACCAGTTCAATAACTGGTTCTAGAACCGGTTCTAAAGCAACCTGATCTAGTTTGGAGGGTAAAGAACCTATTGCAAATAGGACAAACTCCATATAAAAAGAACCAGTTGCAGAACAGAAATTAGAACTTGTTATAATACAGAATAAGTACCCTGCGGAAAATGGACCAGTCATTGGTATGGTCACGTGACTAGAACTTTGTGTGTATGAACCAGTCCAAGTTTCGGTTCTGTTATATGAAAGTGACCGGTACTTTTAACATGGGATTGTCATAGGAGGTGACAATTGCTACCTGTGGAGCACTGTGTGACGTGACGAATAACTTGACCAAGGTAACGTACCACCGTACCGACTGAAATTAATATGCTACGGGACAAGTTAGAACTAGGTAGTGTCAAAGTATGACCATTTCAGGATTTATGTGATATGCAACAGAACCAGTGGGAAAAAAATTATCACGTGACTGATGTAGGTGTACGTATCGTAGAACTGGAGAAAAATTGTTGAAGGAAAACTGGTCACATATTAAGCGCAATGTGTTCTGTTATAGGGGTAGTTTGAATGGAAAAGTTTTGTAAAGTACCACTGCATTGGTCAAAGGGGTACATGTCGCCGGGCATGCGAAAAGTAATAAGCAAGTAACCTGTCGCTTTTTATTCAGCGTGTATCATATTATGCACGGGTTGCTAAATAGCCCGTCCGGAACCAGTTACTACACTTATTTAAAACAGCGTGTTATATCACCTGTTCACAAAACCTTCAAAAAGGCACAACAAAAATTTGTTTATTTTGTCTATACCCAAACAAAAAACTATAACATTAAATTCGTTATAACAATTTGAATTTGAAAGTCCGGATGTTCAAAATATAGATTGTTTGCAAGTGTTTTCTATATTTGCTAACATTGGTATTATCAAACAATTTCTACTAATTTTTATGTTTCAACACTTCCAAAAAGCACTTAATGAACATTTTAATTTTGTGTGCTGATTATAATTCTAGTTCGCAATAATATCTTTATGAAACGAAAGAGCTGCAACAATTCAGCACAAATTTAATGTATAACTTATAAAGCAGAGTAACAAAATATATACTCAGATTCAATTTTGTTCAAAAAAAATTCTTAAAATCGCCAATTACTTCCACATAAAAAATCGTCACCAAAAATCTTGTAAAATATCTAAACAAGATATTTCGAAACCAATATGCAGAAATTTTAAAATTTTAATTTATATTCTTGTAAAGTGTTTCAAGTTTTTGAATAAGTTGTGCAAAAAATAATATTCTGGTGATAGTTTTTTCGTAGCGATATTTTATGTGTAAAATCACCATTCACTCCAAAAATCGCCAGTCGGCATTTTGAAAATTAACTTGCCAAACGAGTTCTAAGATCGCTACGTTTGGCGAGAAATCGCCATATCTGACAAACTTGGTCACTGTCTAAACAGTTCTGTATTCAGTTTTTTTAAACCAGTGGAGTGTTACGTCTTTATCTCTACTGTCACAAAGTCGGTACATAAAAAATGCATTCAGTGTATTGTCCACTTTGCTGCAGTCAAGGAACTGCATTCTTCGGTACGAATTGCCATGTTTTTATCCACTGCTAACGGGTTTCAACCAGTTCAATGGCCAGTATCAACTTCAACTGCAACCACCCTAGTTGCTTCAGTAAACTTTGATGTTATGTTACTTTTTCTCCAGTTACGTGATATATCTGGTATATCTGGTTTTGTCACCATAACTATAGTCACGTGATTGGACATTTCACCCAAATTAACACTTTTTGGTGCACCACAATTTTGGTTTCACCAGTTTCGTGATTTCACCAGTTTCGTGGCTTTGGCTCAATCGACCCTTCATTTCCCGCAGGGTTGTTCTGCAACCAGTTATTTGTATTTTACTATTTTACTGGGTTATAACAGGTTCTAATTTCTGTTCTACAACCGATTCTTTTTATATGGAGTTTTTCCTATTTGCAATAGGTTATTTACCTCCAAACTAGAACAGGTTGCTTTAGAACCGGTTCTAGAACCAGTTATAGAACTGGTTCTGCGAAAGTGAAACATTACATTTTGACTTCCAGTAACCTGTTCTAGAACCGGTTCCATGTAACCGGTGAATAAAGAAGCTGTTATAGAACAGGTTGAAATTTTTTAGAACAGATTACCTCTGAACCTGTTCCAGAACGACTTCTTTTACTACCGGTTACATTTAACCGGTTTTAGAACAGGTTCCTGGGAGTCGAAATGTAAGGTGTCACTGTCCCAGAACCAGTTCTATAACTGGTTCTAGAACCGGTTCTAAAGCAACCTGTTCTTGTTTGGAGGTAAAGAACCTATTGCAAATAGGACAAACTCCATATAAAAAGAACCAGTTGCAGAACAGAAATTAGAACCTGTTATAATACAGTATAAGTTGTTCTGCAACCAGTTATTTGGATCTTACTAATTTACTGAATAGTTTCTAAACTGGTTCTAAAAATTTTTTTGGAACAACATAAAAAATCATCACCGATAGAACCAATAAGTAGTAAGCAGAATAGTTTAACAAACTACACGAAAACTTCTAAATATTTTGAGATTTGTACTTCCTATGTTCCAAGGCTTTGATTTTATATACATTTTCAGATTTAGATTCCATATTTAGAGGAAAATCTTTAGATTTTTATAATTTATTCTTTTAAGAAATCTTTAGATTCCGATGACCTTTTTGATCAGATTTCGTATTTTTAGCATGGATAGTAACCGATTCGATGCAGGTAACGGTAACGTAACGCTTTATTCTTTTATTTCGGTAACAATGTCTCCAGTTATTTCGGTAACGGTTTTTAACGTTAACGGTATTTTTCTTACCTCGGTAACGATATTTTAGCGGTAACGGTATATTCGTTATTTCGGTAACGTTATTTTTGGTTTTGTAGTTAGCATAGTAAAGGTATTTTAGGGGTAACCTTATTTAAGTTATTTAAGTAATGTCAATACATACCAATATTTTTAGTCCCATTATGACTGAATTTCAATGACAATCTAGTTTATTTTGGGAACATATGTCTATTTACAGCGAGTATTTGTTTCTGATCTTATCAGATTATTTTGGTAACGATATTTTGGTAATGGCATTTCAATTATTTCGGTATCGTTATTTTAGCAATAACGGTATTTAAGTTATTTCGAAAACGGTAGTTAAAGGGTAGTGGTTTTTAAATTATATCGATAATGGTATTTTACGAATAACGGAATTTCAATTATTTCGGTAAAGGTGGAAGGGGTGCCGTCCCTGATTTTTTGAATTTTTAGCTTCTATATAAAAATTGTAGGTAGCTTTGATTTTCGAAATATGTTCTAACTTCAATATGTAAAATTTACATGTGACTCAAAATTAATACATGAACTCATCATCAAATCAACACGAATGGTCATCCTTTGCACGCTACATAGTTGTATGGTATGTTCGTTGTGTTACACTCATAGAATAATAAATATTAGTTAAAAGTGACATTGCAAAAAAATGCAATAATTAGAGGAATTTGTTAGCTAAATATTAGTAAAATAAAAACTAAAAAAAGACTGTAAAATCTACTACATATTAGTTATATTTTTAGTTGATTGCAGTTGATTGGCAGATAACTTCGCTTATAAAAAAGCCCGTAAAAATAGTTTAAAATTCAGCTTCGACAACAGAAAAAGGCACGCGAATTTACGCCAGGGTATCAATTAAATATCTTTTTTACGACACACGACAATGAAATGACACCCAAATCATTATCGTTTCGGGAATGAAACTAATTTTGTTTATTCATCTCATGACTTATAAATGTCATATGAAACCGATGCAGCAAAAATTGTTACATTTACGCTGTTAAAGCGAGAATGATTTAAGTGTCATTTCATTGTCGTGTGTCGTAAAAATATACATAATTGATACCCAGAAGAATTTTCAATGAGTTAAGAATTGTGTTCTGCCAAATTTAGGTGACTTAAATTTAAATTTAAAACAAATTTGTTAAAATATTGACTAACTAGACTGTTAATAAAATTGACAATACTAGGTAAATTAGCTAAAAATTTAACTAAATCAACAGAATTTCTTCTAAAATGGTCTCTCCTGATCTGGCTAGAGGCAGGTCCATATTTATTACAGGATATATAAATTTATAAATGTAAGGACTAGAGTAACGATTATTATAAGGTACGGAGTAACGATTTTTAGTCCATTTTGCTCTATCTCTCATAGTTTCCGAGATTCCTTTTTTATGGTTATTCATATTTTATGGCTATATAAAAAATTAACAGAAAATTACGCCATCTACAAGTTAGACTGAAAGCGGGGCCACAAAAAAAAATTATTTGTTGCAAACAATTGTGGTTAAAATTAACTGGGACATTTTAAAATAACAAATAACTAAATATTTGATCAACAAATTTTTTGAAATACGGATGAAACTTGTTGTTGTGGTACAATAAGATAAGTAATAAGATAAGATTCAAGCGTAAGAAACAGAAAAATTAGTTCAACTGAATTAGAATCCGTTTAACAGACTTTTGTACTAACTTTTGTATGAGAATAAGCTAACCAAGCGTCACCTATTCGAGAAAAATTATATTATAAATAAAATCCATTTTAATTGATTTTGCACCTCTCACGGCAATGATAGCATTAATTAAAAGTTTTTTTTTTGAAAATTAAAAAGAAAAGAAGATATAAATAACTATAGTTATTTATAGCTTTTTTTCTTTTATTATTTAGAAATATGTACAAACAAAAAAAAAGTATGATACTTAAACAAAAAGTGTGTGAACGACACGTTTGTTTGCGTTTTTAGTAATGCTGTGTATGTTTGTATGCGTTTTTTTTTTTTTTTTTTTTTTTTTTTAAACTTCAAATGCACTTGGTATTTTATACCGAAACTTTTCTATTCAACATTCAGTTTATGAAAAAATAATTTGAGAATTATGTCTAAATGAAAACAGTCAAAGTCAATTGAAATATTAATTGATTCAACTAAATATTTGTTTAGAAACAAATTTAATTTAATTCAAATCTTTTATTACATATTTTAGGTTGATAATTTTTTCTGTGTAGGAAAATTAACAGCTGTTCCTTCGTTTCTTCTCAAACTTCGAGTTAATTTCGCTCGAAAAATACTCATATATTTAGAAAATAAAATATTTTATTATAAACTGTCAAAACAATTTTTTTGTTCATTTTGTTTAAATGTTTGAAAACAAAACAAATTGTATAATAAACCTTTCAGGGTTGGCAAAGCATTTATGACATTAATGATATTATAAAAATACGACGTTTACACTATATATGACATTACATGAGTCTGGCTAATTATTAAATTTAGTTAATATATTTCGTTATTTATTCATCAAAAATTGGAAATTCAAAAATATTCGACACTTTGAGGTAAAATATTTAAAAAAAAATGTTTAATAATTCCCAATGCTAGTTATAAATGTGTTTATCAGCACAATTTTGGTAGCAACGTAAATTAGTTAAACACTCGTTCAAAATTTATTTTTTTTGGTAAAAGCATTTAAGTTAAATTTTCAGCAAAACAATTGCTGAAAGTTAGTTTAATATTTTAAATAGACGTTTAGCAACATTTTCAGCTTACTTTTGTTTAGTCTATTTATCGAAAATCACGCTTTTACTTGATTTGTCTATTTTATACGGACACAATATGAAAAATATATATATTCGAAAAGTTAGTAAATAATTTATAATTTTTACAGTTTTAGTAGTTTTTTTCTTTTTTTATACATCGAGATTATTTTTATGTTATTTTCAATTTATAACGAGCTTTCAAATTCTATATATTTACAAACATAAAGCAAATCATACATATTAGCTAGGTTGATACTAGTCAAGCCAAAATACGAAAACTTTTAACTGAAATCTCCATTTGTAAAGTTGGATTACAAACGGTTTTACTAATTTTTCTACTAATTTTTTTCTATGAGTGTACGTAAATATTGATTGTGTATAGTGATAGTTATGTCCCCATATACCTTAGGTTGTAGTCCCAAAAGTGTTCCCAACATATTCTCTGTGATGTATAGTGCAAGTTTTCATGTGGTTTTATATGAATCTTCTAACGACAAAATACCAAACTCTATATTGCCATACAATTCGTACTATGGAATCATGGTAAGATTGGCAAGGACACGTCCAAATATGAATTTGTTAGTAGTACAAAGTCACTTACATGTTTGTACATACAACAACTAAACATATGAAACTACCATGCAAACATTGCAATACGAAAATGTTTCGACATCGTATCGAGGCAATTGTCATATTCTTATTCATTTATTATCGTCTAATTATCGTCTGTAAGGTAAATCCGCAATATCTTAGTACATTTACTAATGCCAAACTATCATCTGAGAGACAAATCGCCAAATTATTGCTTGAAAGAAAGAAAACAAATTCTGGCATGCGATAATAATCGATTGGTTTTAATTTCGTTAAAAATAAAAATTATTACTTTCTATTCACACATAGAGAAAATTATTTTAAAACGCTTGGGTTAAATCAATTACATTGATTGATACACAAATTTGTATATTTTTAAATTAAGATATTGATGATATTTTTTTTATGAAATTATGAAGAATGTTTCATAAATATTGGGTATACAAGTTAATAATATCGATCTGGACAACATATGGCATAACTATCACATATGGTTGGTGTCAATAATAACAAATATGCTATTTTGGAGGGTAAACATCTGTCATTATAATTCAGTATTCGATAGACGCCAAAGTGTAAACACACACTTTATAAATCGCTATAATAATGTCGAATTTTGTGCCTAAAAAAGATGGTTTGCGGGGAAGTCTGATAACCTTCTTTCATTTGAAGAAAATGAATGTCAACATGCACCAAATTAAAAAAACTTGTGAACGATGGTTTGCGATATTCAAAAGTGGTGATTTTGACACCGAAAACAAGGAGAGGCCTTGTCAGCCGAAAAAGTCTAAAGATGAGGAATTGTAAGCATTACTAAACGAAGATTGTTGTCAAACGCGAAAAGAACTTGCATTATCATTGGGAGTCACAAGCCATTTAACTACGTTTAAAAGCATTGGGATTCATTGAAAAGCAAGGAAATTGGGTCCCATATGAATTGAAGCCGAGAGACGTTGAAAGGCGATTTTGTATGTCGGAAATGCTGCTTGATTTGGCCCGGCCAACCAGACAAATCAACTCCGCAGCCGAATATCCATGGCGCCAAGGTAATGCTCTGTATTTGGTGGTATCAGAAGGGTGTTTTGTATTATAAGCTGTTAAAATCGGGTCAGACGAGCACAGGAGACCTGTACCGAACACAATTTATTCGTTTGAAGAGAGCAATCAACGAAAAACGACCAGAATATTCGACCAGACACGAGGCCATAATCTTTCATCATGACAACGCTCGGCCACATGTTGCATGACCGGTCAAAAATTTTTCGGAAAACAGTGGATGGGAAGTTTTGGCTCACCCTCCTTATAGCCCAGACCTTTCCCCTTCTGACTACCATTTGTTTCGATCGATGCAGAACGCCCTTACTGGAATACGCTTCACTTCATAACAGGGTATCAGAAATTGACTTGATTCATTCTTTACCTCAAAACCGGAGCAGTTCTTTTGGCACGGAATCCATATGCTACCAGAAAGATGGGAAAAAGTAGTGGCTAACGATGGACAATACAATAAATTCATTTTTCAAGCAAAAAAAAAATCGACATTATTAACTTGTATACCCAATATTATGTACATATACATATATGAAAAATTTCATCATATTTATGAAAACATCAAAAATATGACAATGTATCATATATTTTCGTTCAATAACAATGTTTTATAAATATGCTGAAACTTTTTCCCTGAGTTTAGATTGCCTTTAAATAGGTCTGGGCTTCTGTGACGCTGACTTCAATGTACGCAAATGCTTCCGTCTTCCTGGCCATAATACCGTACAACAGGCGGAGGTCACCGCTATTACGGAATGCATTAAGCTAGTGAATGTCATGGGCTTGACCGGTGATATTGTGATTTTCACGGATAGTCAAGCGGCTATCCGGGCTCTATCTACGGTCTCTGTGGGATCAATAACGATACTCAGGTGTAAAGGGAAAATTAACAATTTCTCTGCACGGGGACGCATTGAGATTATATGGGTGCGAAATAGCTAATGAATTGGCTAGGGGAGGATCTTCCCTGGAGTTAGTCACTTTGGGGAACGCTAGACCTTTTCGAGCTCTCAAGGCGAAGCTGGTGGATTGGGCTGACACCATGCATAGGACCATCTGGGAGAATGCGGGTGTTGGCAGGACCACGGGGATTCTCTGTTGAAGCCCGGACAGGGACAGGACGAGGGAAATTCTGAATCGTAGTAGGAAGGAACTCAGTCTCAGGAGGACGAGGACGAGGACGAGGAGACCTTGGAACACTATCTCTGTAAATGCCCGGCATTTGCCGCGATCCAAGTCGAAATACTATCCAGTGACCCAATGTCCACATTGGGGGTTCTTAGGGGCATAGGATGGAAGAGGCTGAGGAATTTCGTCAGTGCGACGGAGTTCCTGGGGTAGGAAATGGACATGGGACCGATTTTTTAGATCGCACAACAAGCCGACATTCTGGCTTAAGTGTAAGTCCTCAGGGACTTGAGTCGGATTATGGAAGCATTTCCCTTCTCCGCATCCTCTTTTCGACCTAACCTAACCTAAATAGGTGATATTTCCGCAATATTGCCATACAAGTTACAGCACAAAATTTCATTGTAGAAATGAATGACATTGTCTTAATATTTTATTGGAATGAATCTTCCAAATGTTTGTAGGGAAAACTCTATTGTGACTTTCATAGTCCACTCAGGGTTTTCGAATTTCCGATTATATTTCTCACGTTCGTAATTTTTCTTTTTGCAAAAATTGAAAAAAAAACAAATGGATTTTTTTATTACATTTAACATTTATACACTTACAGACAAAATAAAGTAAATACACGCGGAAAAAACCGCCTTGCATTAAATATAAAGGCTGGTAATATACTTTTGTTTCAAAACATTTCCGTTTCCCATATTCTAATATAACATGTTTGCTCGCAAATATAGTTGTGTTTGCCTGTAAATATATATATGTTTGGAAAAATTTAAAAACGTTTTCCGCCCAACATATATATATTTGAATGCAAATATATATATGTTAATTATATGTATGTTTGCATGTCCCAAACATAATATCTAAAAACTTTAAAATTGCAAATTCATACCTAAACAAAGATATATTTGCAATTTTAAATTTTTTTTTTTTTTTTTTTTTTAAATTTATTTTCATCGGGATAAACATTAATTGCATCTATAGTAATTAAATGTGCTAAAGTCCCAAAACTTATTTAACAAATTGTGAAAAGCAATCTGATGTAGGCGTGTCCCTATCCGGATTTCATTCCTGCCTAAGGAAATCTTCAGGGGACTTTGTTATTCGAATTTCTAGAGATATTTGTTATGTTAAATCACAAACTCAATGAGAATTTCTTGTCCTCGTCTAGGAGCGAGATTCAAAATTTAAAATATCAAAGAAAAACCAAAACAACAACAAAAATTGTCACAATTGGCTTTGTCATCTTCCAAATACTACTCTGTTTTTTTTGACAGACCTAGCAATGTAGTGACGTTTATTCAAGTAAATCAACAATAGAAAATCATATGTTTTCTATTAGTGTCAGTTACATTTAAATTTGCACAAGCACCTGCATATTTGTTATTTAAATTTATTTTCATCGGGATAAACATTAATTGCATCTATAGTAATTAAATGTGCTAAAGTCCCAAAACTTATTTAACAAATTGTGAAAAGCAATCTGATGTAGGCGTGTCCCTATCCGGATTTCATTCCTGCCTAAGGAAATCTTCAGGGGACTTTGTTATTCGAATTTCTAGAGATATTTGTTATGTTAAATCACAAACTCAATGAGAATTTCTTGTCCTCGTCTAGGAGCGAGATTCAAAATTTAAAATATCAAAGAAAAAACCAAAACAACAACAAAAAATTGTCACAATTGGCTTTGTCATCTTCCAAATACTACTCTGTTTTTTTGACAGACCTAGCAATGTAGTGACGTTTATTCAAGTAAATCAACAATAGAAAATCATATGTTTTCTATTAGTGTCAGTTACATTTAAATTTGCACAAGCACCTGCATATTTGTTATTTAAATTTATTTTCATCGGGATAAACATTAATTGCATCTATAGTAATTAAATGTGCTAAAGTCCCAAAACTTATTTAACAAATTGTGAAAAGCAATCTGATGTAGGCGTGTCCCTATCCGGATTTCATTCCTGCCTAAGGAAATCTTCAGGGGACTTTGTTATTCGAATTTCTAGAGATATTTGTTATGTTAAATCACAAACTCAATGAGAATTTCTTGTCCTCGTCTAGGAGCGAGATTCAAAATTTAAAATATCAAAGAAAAACCAAAACAACAACAAAAAATTGTCACAATTGGCTTTGTCATCTTCCAAATACTACTCTGTTTTTTTGACAGACCTAGCAATGTAGTGACGTTTATTCAAGTAAATCAACAATAGAAAATCATATGTTTTCTATTAGTGTCAGTTACATTTAAATTTGCACAAGCACCTGCATATTTGTTATTTAAATTTATTTTCATCGGGATAAACATTAATTGCATCTATAGTAATTAAATGTGCTAAAGTCCCAAAACTTATTTAACAAATTGTGAAAAGCAATCTGATGTAGGCGTGTCCCTATCCGGATTTCATTCCTGCCTAAGGAAATCTTCAGGGGACTTTGTTATTCGAATTTCTAGAGATATTTGTTATGTTAAATCACAAACTCAATGAGAATTTCTTGTCCTCGTCTAGGAGCGAGATTCAAAATTTAAAATATCAAAGAAAAACCAAAACAACAACAAAAAATTGTCACAATTGGCTTTGTCATCTTCCAAATACTACTCTGTTTTTTTGACAGACCTAGCAATGTAGTGACGTTTATTCAAGTAAATCAACAATAGAAAATCATATGTTTTCTATTAGTGTCAGTTACATTTAAATTTGCACAAGCACCTGCATATTTGTTATTTAAATTTATTTTCATCGGGATAAACATTAATTGCATCTATAGTAATTAAATGTGCTAAAGTCCCAAAACTTATTTAACAAATTGTGAAAAGCAATCTGATGTAGGCGTGTCCCTATCCGGATTTCATTCCTGCCTAAGGAAATCTTCAGGGGACTTTGTTATTCGAATTTCTAGAGATATTTGTTATGTTAAATCACAAACTCAATGAGAATTTCTTGTCCTCGTCTAGGAGCGAGATTCAAAATTTAAAATATCAAAGAAAAACCAAAACAACAACAAAAAATTGTCACAATTGGCTTTGTCATCTTCCAAATACTACTCTGTTTTTTTGACAGACCTAGCAATGTAGTGACGTTTATTCAAGTAAATCAACAATAGAAAATCATATGTTTTCTATTAGTGTCAGTTACATTTAAATTTGCACAAGCACCTGCATATTTGTTATTTAAATTTATTTTCATCGGGAATAAACATTAATTGCATCTATAGTAATTAAATGTGCTAAAGTCCCAAAACTTATTTAACAAATTGTGAAAAGCAATCTGATGTAGGCGTGTCCCTATCCGGATTTCATTCCTGCCTAAGGAAATCTTCAGGGGACTTTGTTATTCGAATTTCTAGAGATATTTGTTATGTTAAATCACAAACTCAATGAGAATTTCTTGTCCTCGTCTAGGAGGGAGATTCAAAATTTAAAATATCAAAGAAAAACCAAAACAACAACAAAAAATTGTCACAATTGGCTTTGTCATCTTCCAAATACTACTCTGTTTTTTTGACAGACCTAGCAATGTAGTGACGTTTATTCAAGTAAATCAACAATAGAAAATCATATGTTTTCTATTAGTGTCAGTTACATTTAAATTTGCAACAAGCACCTGCATATTTGTTATTTAAATTTATTTTCATCGGGATAAACATTAATTGCATCTATAGTAATTAAATGTGCTAAAGTCCCAAAACTTATTTAACAAATTGTGAAAAGCAATCTGATGTAGGCGTGTCCCTATCCGGATTTCATTCCTGCCTAAGGAAATCTTCAGGGGACTTTGTTATTCGAATTCTAGAGATATTTGTTATGTTAAATCACAAACTCAATGAGAATTTCTTGTCCTCGTCTAGGAGCGAGATTCAAAATTTAAAATATCAAAGAAAAACCAAAACAACAACAAAAAATTGTCACAATTGGCTTTGTCATCTTCCAAATACTACTCTGTTTTTTTGACAGACCTAGCAATGTAGTGACGTTTATTCAAGTAAATCAACAATAGAAAATCATATGTTTTCTATTAGTGTCAGTTACATTTAAATTTGCACAAGCACCTGCATATTTGTTATTTAAATTTATTTTCATCGGGATAAACATTAATTGCATCTATAGTAATTAAATTTTTTTGATATTATGTTTGGGACATGCAAATATACATATAATTAACATATCGCACACCTAGTTCAAAAGTGACTCAACTCAAAATTTTAATTTTTCGGGTTTATGTGCTTTAACTATGTACAATACACTTGTTTATCTATAAAAAAAATATCAGTGTACTTTGTTTTGTTAACTGTTGCTAAAAAAACAGTTTTTTTTATGTTTCAATTGGTATAAATTTGCAAATTTTTTTTTCGATTTCTGAAAAATTAAAAAGTTTGAGTTGAACTAGGTGTGCGATATATGTTTACAAAAGTATATTACCAGCTCTTATATTTCCTGCAGGGCGGATTTTCAGCGTGTATTTACTTTATATTTGTTTAGGTATGAACCATTGCAAACATATAAATAATTACCTGCAAACATATTCAAAAGTATCTTCTTTCTGAGTGTACATCTATATCTTTGATGCTCATACCATTGATGCTCTGACAAAATATCTTATATGTGTTTAAGGATTCCTAAACAATAGCTTTATTTGGTAAGATCGCAAGATTTTTTAAAGTAATAATTTTTTTAAAGTGTCCAGAAGTCTAAATTAAGCTATTTGTATAACTCTTCAAAACACATACATACATACAAAGCTGTTTTCGTCATCATAGCAACTTTATATATAACACTCTGCGACGGAAAGGCGCGATCCAAAAATATATACATTTTTCAATAAAGTTCGCAAGCCAAAATTAAAATTGAAAAAGTGTGCGCCCAAATGAAAGTTATCACATATTCTTCCTTATAACCATAGGTTACAAAGATATCAAACTCTTCTTCTTTTATCAACAAACACTTTTTTTCATACACATTCAACACCCATGTCCAACACATTCTCATGAGTTACGTGTACTGACAGATAATGTCAAAAAGTTTGAGTTCTATGTAACCTTTGCTTATAACTTTTTTTGCTATAGATTTAAATATTTAGTATTCATCAGACTATGTTTGAAAAAAGTGTCAGATAATATTGTATCATTTTTGATTTATCACAATAAATAAATTTGTTCACAATAAATAGTTAAAAGCAAGTGCGTGAAAAAGTTGTTTAAACATTTCGAAATAGTTCAGTTGGACTTTAAAAAAAATCATAAACAAACTACACGTATCCAGTCAGTTTGTTTTAAATATAGTAGTACCAGTGTCGTGGGGAAGGGGGTGCAACATATATTTTTATGATAAATTTCAAATAGTATAAAATATCGAGAGGCTACATTTTCTACATATGTTTGTTGGGCAAGTCCTCCAGATGACATTGAAAATTGGATATAATAAAAAAATTGGTAAGAAATATAACGGCCCAATCGCATATTTAGTGGGCAAAAATTAATTTCAAAGTTTCTCGAAACATTTTTGTTTTAAAACTTTTCAATATTTTTAGTACTCCAATGGAATGACTGAAAACAGTTTCTATTTCCTTTGATACCAAAATTGAAGCATGAAAACACCCAAATCACGGAAAATTTGGTTATTTTTTTCCCCCCATTTTAACCTTCTTAATAATTTTGCTAGATCTATTACTTCCATTTTTGCTCATATTTGATTATTTTGCTAATTTTGGATTTTTAGCTTTTTTTTAGCTCATACGATTTTGAGCTTTCTAAATTGCGCTGTTTTCATAACCTTATCTTGAAATGCATTTTTTCTCAAAGTTTTTAGCTTTTTCTTTTAAAAAGTCTAATTTTTTACCTTTCTCGTAATTTTGCTAGTTTTTACCATTTTCCAAAAAAATTGTTTTGCTTTCTCTGGTTGTTAAGTTTATTTTTTTTTTAATAAAGAAATTTATCAATTTTATTTAACTGTATTTAGAGTGTAAAAAACAGTAACCGGTTAACAGCTTATTTTCAAAAACCGAACGGTTTTCGAATATTCAGCAATTTCGAATATTAAAGAAACCTTTTTTTGGGTCTATTAACCGTTTATTTTTTAACAAGATATTTTACTTAAAAATCTATCAAAACCTTAAAAATGCGCTATTTTCATAGAATATTAAACATTTGTCAATGTTTACAAGTTTTCGTCATTTTGCAATATCATTTCTTAATAAAAATCTTATTCGAAACCGGGTTTTTATCTGATTTTTCGAACAAGTCAATAACCGGTTTTTTAAACTCGTGGGTTTTTTGGACTCTCTAACTGTATTCTTTTGATTTTGACACATTAATTAATACTAATTCGCAAAAATAATTTTCTCTCGACAAAACTAGTCTTGAAAATCAACAGTGCGATCAACCTGCACAAAGTGAGTAAAAAAAAAAAACATTTAAAACTTAAATATAAAAACTTCATTTTTTAAAAAAACAGGTGAGCATTTGATTTTCAATGGCATCATCTATGACAAAAATTAATTTGAGATCGCAACAGCACGGCATTTATTTGATTGAAAATGTTATTCAATACCAAATTTGATACGTTATGGCCAAGCCCTTCAGCTACTGCAGCTATTAAATGAATTGCATTTCGGTCTAATATCATGCATTTATCCAAAGCAGAAACGATCCGTTCATTGATAAATGACTGTGTTCCTCTTTTTACAACTTTCGAAGTAGACGGTAGATCCTCCACTTCCAATTCAATTCCACCATTGTCTGACGATTCGGTCGATGATGTGAATTGTACTGTAGTTGAATAAATATTTAGTACAAATAATAAAATTGTGCGTCTTCTGCAATATGCAATACTAACCCATCGATGAGGTACTAATTTCATTAGTTGCTCGTAGTCGCCGTTGTACTTCTGCATCTTCTCGTTCCAATCTTTTTTCAATGCCAACCAGAGCCATGTCAATGCCAATCATGCTGCCTGGGCGGCCTTTTTTCATCTGCGCAAGCAAAAACTCTCTATCCTCCTGCATTGTAATCGTTGTCAGTGCATTGAGGTGTTATGATACTTGCTATTTTTTGTATTGGATTTTTTTAGGATTGACTGAAAGAAACAACAAATGCGAGAAAGAACAAGAAATACTTTTTGTTATTTCAAAATAAAATGTAAACAAAACAACCAATATTGCCCACGTTTTGTTCCCACAAAAACCGTCAAAAAAAGCTAAAAATCGCAAAAAAAAGTTAAAACCCGCTACTTTCGATCAAAAACTAAAAAAGTTGGCAGCAGTGCTAACATTTAATCTTGAAATGTCAATTTTAAGCTAAAATTTTTTATATTTTTTTTTGACAGTCTAAGATTATTTATCGATAACACACGTATATTTCTTTGACATATCAAGATTTTTTATGGTATAGTCATACTCTTTACACTTAGTCAGTTTTCCTATGCAAATATATTTGCACTGTTCTCCAATATAGAAAAAATACAAAAAATAGCAAGTATCATAACACCTTTAACATGGGCAATATCGAAGAGGTCGTCTAATTCTTCGACAAACTTTTCTTCTTTTAGCTTATGCGACGGTCCTCCTCTTGTTGTGCTCTTGACCGAAGACTTGTCTCGCGTCGGAATTCGCGCCTTATCCCAGAAAACGAGCACTTCGTTTGCAGCCATTGCTGTACTTTTTCGCACTTCAAATTTTTGTGTACGAGTGTGAAAAAAAATACACCAATGACTTCTTTTTTAGAAGGCAACTTTGATCCCAACAGCTGCGGAATAACATTTTCAATCAAACAAATGGCGTGCTGTTGCGATCTCAAATTAATTTTTGTCATAGATGATGCCATTGAAAATCAAATGATCACCTGTTTTTTTTTTAAATGTAGTTTTTATGTTTTAGTTTTAAATGTTTTTTTTTTCTTTTACTCACTTTGGGTTACTTTTAGTTTTAATTGAAAGGATGAATTATTCACCATCACAACACATAAATAAACTTTAAAATAACACTACTTAGTTTTAATATTCCGTTCACAGGTTGTATGTTTTAATTACAAATGTCATAGAACACGTAGAAGGTCAATACGTCTATGCACAAAAAAAAAATGTGTCTAACATAAACAAAAAATGTGATCCATTTTTCGGGAATTATATAAACCAAAAAAAATTAACAATAAAACAAAAAAAAATCCCCCAAAAAATTGTTCGCGTTTTAGAGTTTTCTTACTACGTTTGGTTTTTTCAAATTTACATAATCAGCGTTTTACACGTCTACAATCCGAACGACAACAAAGAGACTAGAAAGCAAAAATTTCATTTAGTTAGCTACATAGAGCATACGCAAATTTTATTCTTATTAGGCTATTTCACGAAATGTGGAATATAAAGTGGGAAAGCGAACGTGAGAATTATTTTGTTTAATGTTTTAAATGAATTGAAAGATAAATAAAAGGTAAATAAAAATAATATAAATTTCCATCGATTCACATTCCTAGCTATTATACTTTGTGTAATTCCATTGTTTTTTATTTTCGTGAAAATGATTTTTTTTTTGTATTGGAATCCCATGAAGGGTTGGAGATTAGAGGGTTAGTTTGTTCTATTGGGGATACAAAATAATGGGGGTTGCTCATACTTTTTACCTCCATATGGGTGACTCCTGAGTAGTTACGAGTGTTTTTCTATCTATTTTGACCCAATTTCGTTTTCACGAACTTTAACCCTCGTGCGGCACGACAATTTTTAACCGATCGAGCTCAAATTTTTTACAGATTTTTTTTTATCCTAACCTCACACAAAACTGCCCGTCGTTTTTGGAACAGATGCGTTTTAAATTTTTCCATACATTGAGGGACTACCTTAATATATATATATATATATGCATTTAGTTAATTTCATTTTATTTATCTATTCATTTCAATAACCTAGCCTGAAGGCCATAATCGGTTACAAATTTCTACTAAATTATACAAAGTAAACAATAAAATTTTATATAAATAAAAGAATAAAAAAATTAGATAATAATTAAAATACATTTTAATTCATTAGGACTTCATTTTAATAACACATACAAAAACTTAAATATAGTACACTCACAATATATTTTCTGTTACCGATTCAAGTTTATATATAATGTTTCACGCATGGACGGCAGCCAATACCGCTAAAATACCGTTATCGATTTAAAATCTTTTCAGCTGACTATCGTTATTAATACCGTTACCAATATAACCGATATACCAATAACCCTAGAATACCGCTACCGAAATAACTAAAATACCGTTATCGCTAAAATATCGTTACCGAACTAATTGAAATAGCGTTACCCTTAAAATACCAGTTACCGAAATAATCTGTCAAGACCTGAAAAAAATTGCTGTTAAAACATATAATTCCCCGAAGTTTAATTAGCCAGCCATTAGAAATCGGCCATAATGGGGCAAAAAATTTCGGTGTGCATTGACATTACCTGCATAACTGAAATAACGTTACCCTTAAAATTCCGTTACCGAAATAACTAAAAAACCGATAACGCTAAAAACCCGTTACCAAAATAACTGCAATATCTATGCTCCTAAAATACCGTTACCGAAATGAAAGAAAATAGCGTTATCCTTACCGATACACAGATCGAATCGGTTACGATCCATGGTTTTACGTAAAGTTTGTTTTCACATGAAGAATCAATTTAAATATATAGATATATATTTTTCAACTTTTTCTATCGGTAGTTTTAAAATTTTGAGATCATTACTTTATATTTTGAAAATAATGATAAAAAAAGTTTTTATGGGTAAGGCATTATTTTTTGTTTTAAAATAATGGGAAGATTAACTAGTTATTAGTAAGCCCTCATTATGTGTGTTAACTTTTTTTCATATTTTTAAATTGTTCGAAATTTTGATTTCAAAAAAGGTGTCTCCAAGATGTACACTTTTTAAAAATTCTTTAAAAATGTAAAAAAAATTTAAAAAAGTGGCCATCATGGGGCCACTTTTTTGAAATCGAAATTTCAGACAAGCTGATAAGGGGTTTTGTAAGCAAAGAGAGAACCGTAAATTTAATGACATCCAGAGGGCACATGTACTTTTTGGCACAGAAAAAATTAAAAACGAGTTTTAATTACGAAATCAATAATAGGCCTTATTACGGTTTTCATAGTCGTATTCGATAGTAAGTCGTTCATTAAAAGACAACTTTTAAACAGTTTTACAACTAAATTTATCATAAAGAACAATCCGATTTCAGCAAATATTTAAAACTACATTCACATTTGTCAAATTCTGTCAAATTCCATACAAATTTAATGTCGAAAACTTGAAAATAAACGAAAATACTTATTTTGGGGTTCAATATGAACATAGTAGGGTTTAATTTTTCTATCATTTTCAATTTAAGCAAAACTATTTTGTGTGGAGTCGAAAAATCGACTACAAATTCGACAATCATAATAGGGCCAAACATCAATTAATATTTAAAATGATTTCAATTGCGCAAATAAAAGTAGTAATTACACTCTGAAAATTATGTAGGTTGAATCAACTGCAGATGACAGTTAAAGTAACTGTATTTGCAGTTGAAAAGGTGTACACTACTTTTGCGTTTCATCAACTGATAAATGTAGTTATTTTTAACACAACTCTGCAAGTAGTAAAAACAACTGCAAAATGCAGTTAAAAAAACAAATTTTTGTATCTTTTCATAACATGATTTTTTTCATAAACTGCACTATTGAGAAACTAAAGGGTGTTTTTATAGAGGTATAGAACTTTGAAATAGAATAAAACAAAGATGAATTTTTTAAATTGACATTAAATTTACTTTATTCGAAAGATAATCTTCTGGCATTATAAATTAAATATGACTTCTGGCATATGACCACCACGGCTGGTTCGGGCGTAAGTCTAATCTGGAGGTCCAATTTTCGATGACTTTTTCCAACATTTGTGACCGTATATTGGCAATAACGTGGCGAATGTTGTCCTCCAAGTGGTCAATCGTTTCGGGCTTATCGGCGAAGACTAGCGACTTCACATATCCCCACAGAAAATAGTCCAGCGGCGTTAAATCGCTCGATGTTGGAGGCCAATTCACGGGTCCGAAACGTAAAACTATGCGGTTACCAAACGATTCCTTCAATAAATCATTTGTGGCACGAGCTGTGTGACATGTTGCGCCGTCTTGTTGAAACCACAGCTCCACGATGGCGGATAGGCTGATAGGGGTCTTCCTCTACGCTACGCTCTACAGCAGCAAGGACTTCTTCTGTACGCACTGTACGACGTCTCTGTGGATGCATGTTATCATTTAGAGTAAACGTGGTGCGAAAACGTTCCATAGTTAATCGAATTAATTGCTCTGATGGTCGATTATGTTGACCGTAAAATGGACGTAGTGCGCGATACGTATTTCGAACAGAACCATGATTTTCAAAATAAATTTGCACATGTCTGTCTGCGTGATGTTATATTGCTTATTTGATTTATTTTCATCGTATTGAACTAAGATGCAATTATTAAAGAACTGAAAGAATGGAAAATCACTGATGACCCTGTCCATAAAAAGGCAGAAACTAGTCTAGTCTGATTTAAAAATTAATAGTGTTTATAAATTTTAGAGAAACCCGTTTTTTCATCTCCATAACCTCAACATTCCTTAATTAAATTTGTCAAATCCATATTAATTAAAAATTAATTGCGACTGTCTATATGACGTTAAAATAATACTGTACTAAAATACATTATTAAATTTGCCCTGAGGCTTAAACTTAAAACGCAAAAGTTGTCAACCCTGAACGTAAAAACCATACGTCAATCTGGTAACATTGTGAAATAGAGTCGGAGGAGATTAGAAAAATAAACAAAAAAATCTAAAAATAGATTATTTGTGTTGTTAGTGTTGTCACTTCTGAGTACAATAACAGAAAAAGCTAATAGGAAAGAAAACTGCAATTTAGCTGCATTCGATTCGAGGCCATACGTGGGTGTGATCGCTAAACGGTCATGATTTGGTATTGTTACGTTTGTAATGTAAGATGAGCGCAGGTTTGATTCTTACAGCCGCAAGTTGTTGAAAAAATTTAAACATATTGAGACAATCTAACAATTATAAGACACAAATAATAATACAATTTAAATGGAAAATCACTGATGAGCCTGTCCAAAAAAAGGCAGAAACTAGTCTAGTCTGATTTAAAAATTAATAGTGTTTACAACTTTAGAGAAAAACGTTTATTCTTCTTCTTAACCTCAACATTTCTAAAATAAAAAAAAAGAATTTAATATTTATTAATATTAAAGTAAATTAATATATTTTCTACTACAAAAACTAACCTTTATAAACATTTTATTTAAAACAAAAAAAAAATGAAAGCAGAGAAATTTTCACTTACTTCTTCCTACCAACAATAAGAAACAAAAATTGTTCTCATATTCCTTTACTAGAAAATCGTTGCACGCACGTTTCTGCTTTCCTCAAAAAATTGTGCGTGTGTATCGGATGATACGAACACACTTTGTTAAAATGCAGAAACAACTGCATGAAATAACTAATACCACAAAATTCCGTAATTTTGGTAGGTTGTTTAAAAAAAACATCCCCGAAAACAATGAAATTGAACTTCCAGTTAAAGCAACTACAACCGCATTACTACACAAATAACTCATGTAGAAACTGCATAACTTTTATGAGTATACTAAAAATTGAACACGATTATTAAAAAAAATTAAGCTATTAATTGTTTCAATTGAATATATGTTTAAAAAAAATATATTGAAAATAAAAATTATTTAAGTTCGAGGCCATACTCTACATATATTTATTAGGATATAGTCCTATCAAATAATCTATGGAGTCTTTGTTTTCAAATTTATTAATTGACCACTTTCAGGAATGTGTTGATAGATCTATTTCGGAAATTTTCTAGGTTCCCATCATCAGAAAACGTTTTGAAAGTAGTGACAATCCCATGCAAAACATCAAACATTCATATAAACTAGTTTTCTCATTAAATGAGAACAAATATATGAGCTCGAAGTTAAAGATTATCAACATTGACCAAAAATAAATTGAAAACTTGTTTGTTATGTGCACCCTCTACCTTAGGTAGATATATAATACACGCTTTTTGTTTCTTTCCTCCTTTTATTTCACACTTGTTTTGTTTTGTTTAAACACAAGATGTAAAGGGTGAGTAAACAAGACCATACTTTGTCTTTTATACAAGTTTGATATAATTTTTATTAAAAATAAAAATTATGTTTTTTCGACCTTTAATTGTGCAGTGAAAGTGCAAATTATTGAAGTTCGAGGCCATACTCTATATTTCTTTATTAGGATATTGTCCTATCAAATAATCTATAGAGTTTTTGTTTTCAAATTTATTAATTGACCACTTTCAGGAATGTGTTGATAGATCTATTTCGGAAATGTTCTAAATATATTAAATATATAAAATATATTAGGTTAATAATTTTGTATGTGTAAGTATACACTCAAACGAGTTTGGTAGGAGAATCTACTTAAAATGGAATTTAAGCAACTGTAGATAAACAACTGTCATGTAGTAATAGTAAAACTTTTTCGAGTGTACACTCTTTTGAAGGAAAGTTTTTTCCGGGTACAGTTACATAATTTACAATGAACAAAAACTATATTTATTTGTTTTAATACTTTAAAATACACCATAAAATCATTCAACTGTGCAAGTATTATATATATTAAGACATATTTCCACAATTTTGTTTCTCCATTCACTGTTAAACATTTAACAAAGGCATAGGGTAGAAGGGGGTGCTATCGCGAGCACACAATGGTTCTAAATCATATTTTTTGGACAGAAATTAAGAAAAAAAATTAATAAATCGGTAAATCAGTTGATCATGAATGTTACTTTTGTTCGGTTTAAGATGTTATTTTCATGATTTCCAAATAAAGATTGGAAATTACTTTTTTTACAACATCCCAGCAAAAATCAAATGTAATTTCAAAAATTCCAAATGTAATTAAAACAAGTGGAAGCATTAAAGTCCGATGTGCCGAATTTGGTATTAAAAAAGATTAAATTCGGCTGTGACGAATTTTGGATACCCTCCATCTCGGTGTTTTCATAAACCAGGGAAAGTGCAAACAATATTAATATCTATATTCTTTGTAAAAATAACAAAAATAATGTTGTTTTTATAAGTAAAACAAAATATGACTGATTGATTAATGTCTTTGGGATGTTTCAGAAGAAAAAAATGTTTAATTAAAGTTTACTAAAATGAATCTGAAATTCTGCAGTGGGTATTCAAAGGTTATTCTGATTACCTAAAGAAGAACGTGTAGTGAAAAATATATATATTTGTATAGTTCCTTATGATGTTAAAAAAACTGTTGTAAAATTCGCCTGTTGTTTGTCTCTTTGCCTATATAATAATGAAAGAAAGTTACTAAAATACATTTTTGGATCGTTAGAAGAGATGCAATGAATACAAACGCATAAAAACAGTTTCGAATAATCAGAATTTTAGATAAATTTAAGGGAACAAAAATACACTTGCGGAGACATACATAATGAAATAATTATGAAATGCCAGTTTACATTACAACACATGTGTTTATACTATACATCACATAAGTAAAACGGAAAGTGTGATGAAACTAAGTTTGTCAAAAATTATAAAAGAAAATCTTTCGAGTGTTTTCGAGATACAAAAAATTAAAGAAACTGGTATTTCAAATTATTGTTTTTCAGCTCAGTTGCTTGTGCAATTCTCGTTTACGACTCCTAGAATAAGAACCCTAAGAAATTTTCCCAAAATTCGATTGGTTTTTACACATCAATACTTTAATTTAGATTATTTTTGTATGTATCAAATACAAATTAGGGCTTTTAAGGAAAACAAATGCATATAATCAAAAGATTTTAAGATGAAGTATGCACCTTATATGTCTTAAATAAAAAAGTTCTGAAAGTGAATGTCCTTTAAATTGAATGGGGTTTTTAATAAATGTAATTAGAATGTAAGAGTTTCCTTGCAAATTTATTAAAGGTTGAGAATGAAAATAAGTAAAAATAGTGTACGAAAAAAAGTTATGAATTTACATTGTTGGATTCGGGGATTTTGTTCCTGGATATTTTTTTGATCTGATAACGATTAATATGTCTGGCAACTCCGGTTAATGCAGTCAAATAAATAAAGAATTTTAAATAAACTATTTTGTTCTACCTTTTTCTTATTGGTAATTTTTTGATTTGTTGGGGTTAACAAAAAAAGGTATATGGCAAGCCTGGTATATGGAAAACAAAAGCATACTTTATAAATTAGCTTAACAATTTTTCGAGGGCTTCTCGCATTTGCACTTATAACCAGTGTTGTCAGGTTTGCAAAGCATAAAAACGACAAACTTTCTTGAAAAAATCGTCAAAATCGTCATCATATTTTGAAAAATCGTCAAAATAAAATATATTTGTTAGAAGAGGGATAAAGTTTTAATAAAAAATAAAATACAATAATGTTATTCACATTTCAAATGTTAACGTGTTATCGTTGTAATATAACACGATTTTTGACACTTCTCTTTGGTTTAAACTTCGAAAATCATTATATTTTACAACGATATTCATATTTATAAAATGTTGAAACAGTGTGCCCCAGTAGGCTAGTTGGTAGCGTGCTGGCTTATCAGTGCGGGGGTCGTGGGTTCGATTCCCACCAGAGGCACTGATCTGTTTTCGCTACAACGCGCCGAAGGCCATAGTAGCTAGTGCTCGGTTAGGGTAATAGTATATAACTTGTAATTATATGATTATTAATTAATAAAATAACAAAAATATAATGTTGAAAGATCAAATAAATACAACTTTAAATCAAACTAATTTTACCACTTGAACTGTTAAACACTTATATCTGCATAATTCTGTGAACAACATTTCAGTGGCACAACTTTTTAAATATTAAATTCTTTTACAAAATTTGGAAATTCTTTAACAATAAGTCTGTTCGATTACTTTTCCTGTAAAGTTCAGTAAAAACTACTCAGTAACAAAATTACAAATAGTAAGACAAATTTACAAAAAAGTAAACGAACAGAAAATTTGTAGGAATTATTAAATTAGATAAAATAGCTTGTTTTAAATATTAAAAAAAAATCAACTGGTCATTATGGAAAAGGAAAAAGTTAATTGAAATTATCGACCAAAAATAATTTAAATGTTTTTTAACTTCTTCCATAGTTAAATATTTAATCATTTTCACTTTCACTTTCAATCCATAAACAATTAAAATTTAATTTAATTTTTGTTTACTAAAAATACAAGCATATTTTTTTATTTTTTAGTCATATGTTTTTTTCATCTTACAAATTCTTTCTGGCAAAAATGTATCCAGTAAAAACTTGTAAGTTCTTTGGCATCAAACTGTCACTTTACTCTCTCTTTTTACCAGTTTTTACTGCGTATTTGTCTAAACGAACACCTTCCAGTAAAAACTTGTACAAATTTTTGTGTTATCGAACAAACTTAATGTTATATTTTTAATTATTAAATTTTGGCACTTTATTTATATTATTAGGCCTGTTTTTTAAGCACCGGATTTATTTTTGGATTTATTTTGTTTCATTTAAAGTTGTATATATATCATCTTTCAACATGAAATATATTCGGGCTAGAGATCTGTTTGTTTCGCAAAAAAAGTCCATGCCTTGTGTTTTAACATGAAAATTTTTTTATTTTTATTTAAATCTAACTCCAATTAAATTTTATAAAAATTTAAAAACATGTTCTAAACATATAAACACAGAAACTAAATTAAGCTAAACCCGTAATGAATTTATAAAAAAATAAATGCGGTTTGGATTAAGTTTTATTCAATTCTAGGATTTGCATTTTTGCAAAATTGTATTTCACATCATATTAGCATATAAAAGCTAGCTATCGATCAAAAAACAATGTTTTTGCTTTCAATTTTTAACGAAATAATATAAATTTAATAATCGAGCCGGCGATTTTATGAGAATGATAAATAAGTAGATCTTGCTGACATATTAAATTATTGTCAAAAAATCGTCATTTTGGAAGCAAAAGTCGTCAAATAGTCATTTAGTTATTTTGGGTATTAAATATCATCAAAATGACGACAAATCGTCAAACCTGGCAACTCTGCATGCGATTGCTACTAATTCATACGTACATACATATATATATATATATATTCCCGTCGTTCCTATAAGGAGCATAGGGCCGTACATACATACTGTATTACAAAACAAAACAAAAAACAACAACAATATTTTGTGGGTTTTTTTTGTTTTTAAGTGTTGATCATGACCATGGATGGTAACCGATTCTATGTGGTTATTGGTCGTAGTAACGCTATTTTCTTTTATTTCGGTAACGGTATTTTAGGGGAAACTATACTTCAGTTATTTCGGTAACGGGATTTTAGCGTTAACGGTATTTTATTTATTTCGCTAACGGTATTTTAGCGGTAACGATATTTTAGATATTTCGGTAACTTTATTTTAGGGAAAAAGATTTTTCAATTATTTTGCTAACGGCATTTTAAGGATAACGTTATTTTAATTATTCAGGTAATGTTAATGCACACCACAATTTTTAACCGCATTATGCCCGAGTTTAAATGACTGTCTAGTTTATGATCACACTTTGGGAAAATATATCTATTTACAGAAGTTTTTTTGTTCAGATCTTGTTAGATTATTTCGGTAACGGTATTTTAAGGTAGCGGTATTTTACGGATAACGGTATTTCAAGAATATCGGTAACGGTATTTAAGCGATAACGATAGTCAGTTGAAAGGTGTTAGAATCGTGTACGGTAATTCAGCGATATTGACAGCCATCCCTGCTTGCGTATATTCTTGTGTATAAGCATTGAATGTACGTATGTATGTATGTATGTATGTATGTATGTATGTATGTATGTATGTATGTATGTATGTATGTATGTATGTATGTATGTATGTATGTATGTATGTATGTATTGTATGTATGTATGTATGTAGGTATGTATGTATGTCTGTATGTATGTATGTATGTATGTATGTATGTATGTATGTATGTATGTATGTATGTATGTATGTATGTAGTATGTATGTATGTATGTATGTATGTATGTATGTATGTATGTATGTATGTATGTATGTATGTATGTATGTATGTGTATGTATGTATGTGATGTATGTATGTATGTATGTATGTATGTCTGTATGTATGTATGTATGTATGTATGTATGTATGTATGTATGTATGTATGTATGTAGTATGTATTGTATGTATGTATGTATGTATGTATGTATGTATGTATGTATGTATGTATGTATGTATGTATGTATGTATGTATGATGTATGTATGTATGTATGTATGTATGTATGTATGTATGTTATGTATGTATGTATGTATGTATGTATGTATGTATGTATGTATGTATGTATGTATGTATGTATGTATGTATGTATGTATGTATGTATGTATGTATGATGAAATAAAAAAAAAAAATTTTAGAGGTCTTCCCACATTTTCACTCATAACTTCTGAACGCGTTAACCGATTTTGATCATTTTCACTAGAAACTGCTCATGATATCAACAAACAATTTGACTGAAAATTAGCAGTACCTCTTCTGTATTGGAGGAGTATTTTGTGTTTCCACAGACAGACGGACGGACAGACGGACAGACGGACATGGCTATATCGACTTCTCTATCCATGCTGATCAAGAATATATATAGTTTATGGGGTCCCAGAATTTTTTTAAAAGAATTACAAACATTTGACAAAGTGAATATACCCTCCTGCACTATGGGATGGAGGGTATAAAAATACCATTTTAAAAATGCCATTCAAAAAATGCCAGATGAAATTGTATTGATGTTTTTTCATTTCATTTGGTATTTTTTGAACAACATTTTCTATTTTGGACAACATTCTGTTATTTTTTGAATTATATACCCAGCAAACAATCCGGTCCGTTTATGTGCCGTTTTCGGTATAGCATATACGGATCCGAAGTCCGTTTCCGTACCGTTTTCCGGATCAGTATACGGACCGGAAAACGGCATAAAAGGAACATCGAATACGGATTCGAAACAGTATAAAGCACGCTAAAACGGACCGTTTTCGTACCGTCATGCTGTATATAAAACGGAGTGTACGAATTGAGTGTACGTTCAAAACGTACCGTAAACTGTCCGTCATTTATTTTAAAAACGGAGTGGACTCCGTTTTTAATATACCGTATACGGTCCAAATATGGTCCGTATTCGTACCGTTTTTTTTTTAAATGGTCCATTTTTATTTTTTTTTTATCTATTTTATCTAAATGATTTCTCCTTTTTTAATTTTAAACAAAAGTTTGGTTTTATTTTTAAATTTTTTCATTTATAAAGATATTAACAAAAATGGATTAACAATTACATTAAAAATAAACTAGAAAAACAAGATATGTATGAACTAAAAATAAGAAAAAAAAATAAATTATAAGCAGTGGGTCTACTTTATTTGGAAAAATTGACTGAAATAGACTTGATGTGTCCCTGCGGGATGATTTATAACTACACATGTTGAGATTGCTTATTTTACTGATGCGGGAAATTTTGTTGAAATTACTAGATTAAAAACTATTTAAGATTTGTCAACTTACCTGTATCAAGTTAATGTATCAAAGTTATTCCGTGGTTATTTCTATTTTATTATATTATTTTATTAATATTTAATTTTATAAATAAATAAAACTGTTTGATTTTTTTTAAACAAAACACACTCACGGTTGTAACGGAGTTTTAACTGATGAAAATCGGTGTAGTCCGGTTAAACGGCACCGAAACGGATACAACAAAACGGAGTTAATACGGATAATTTTCGAAAATTTGAGTAATCCAATTTTACTGTACGTTAATGGTCCGTTTTCGTACAAGCTTCGACGGATACGTCAATTCCGGTCCGTTGTCGTACCGTCAATGCCGGATTCATGAAACCGTTTGTAACGGACAGTCCGTAAAGTTGTTTCTTGGGTATTTTATTTTATGAATTTAATTTGGTATTTATTGAATTTCATATGGCATTTTTTGAATGACATTTCTTATATTTTCAATAATATTTGGCATTTTTTAAATTACATTTCGTAAGCTAGCCTGCAAATAGTACTATGTGTTATTTTGAATTTTTTATTGTAACATTTAGCGCACCGCTCTGTAACAGAGCTTAATTCCGGATTTAATTGCAGTATTTTAATAAATAATGCAGTGAATCATTAAGGCATATGATGTCAATAAAATATCTTAAAAGAATAATATTTCGTATTTTTTGAAATATTGTACATTTTTTATTTTTTGAAATACATTTAGAATTTTTTGCATTTCAAATTTTATTTTTTGAGTTTCAAATGGGATTTTTTGATTTACATTTGCTTTTTTTGAACAACAAATGCGATTTTTTTTAAAACAAATGTTATTTCTTGCATAAGATTTGATTTTTTTTGAATTACATTTGGTATGTTTTGAAAATCAAATGTTATTTTGAAATTACTATTGATATTTTTTGAAATTAATGTGAAATTTTTTGAATAACAAGTGGAAATTTTGTAGAAGATAACAAGAAGATATCGCGATATATTTATGTACTGTGTTTCACATCAATAGAAAGCTTATAAAAAAATACATAATTTTATGTATAAATATGTTAGGTTAGGTTAACAAGAGGAGTGGTGATTTCTTCCTGCCTGAAGAATTCAGTATTCTTCAAGTAGCCCCTCAGTTTTCCAAAATCAGCACCCTGCAAGCACTCCAGCGGCGGTATAACGTCCCGTAGCCAGAGCCTCGCCCTGATACCAACGAAGTGTTCCAGGGTATCATCGTGCTCCCCATATGCCCTACAAACCCTGCAGCAGACCCTTCCCATTTTCGAAAGGTGAGACTTAAGCGTCGAGTGGCCCATTAGGATTCCCATCAGATCGGGCAGTTCCCTCTTCCCCAGCCATAATACCGCTATCATCTTGCCCCATCCGGGACTCCCTACAAAACCTTCGAAACAGCGACAACTCCCTCACTGCCCCCAAATCTCTCTGAACATATTAATGGTCCACTGCTGAAGTTCCGACATGGTCGACTGAAAAGGCTTTGGATTGACAAAGTTAACAGAGATCCAACTAGATCGTCAGCTCTCTTTTTCCCCTCTATACCAAAATTTCGGGGTACCCACACCAGACTAAGACGTCCGCTGCAAGAGAAAACGTTAATTTCCGTCTTGCAGTTTACGGATTCCCCTGACAGCGCCCTTATCGCAGCCCGGCTATTAGTGAAAAGTATCACTGCCCCAGAGTAGTCATTTTCATTCAGAAACCGAATGCACTACGTAATAGCAACCGCCTCCGCCATCCCCACAGAATTGGATGTCATTGGTCCTAGGCAACACTACACCATCATTCCACATATCTCTATCCAGAACAAGAAACCCGCAGTTCTCCAAAATCCTCTGTTAGGCTATCGTATCACACTCCTCATCTGTAATGTGATAGCCTGGCAACTCATAAAAGACCCTCTGATGTTGTCAAGTGCCATCATTGTGTAAGTCGCAAGGGCCGCCTCGTATCTCACCCGCACATTTATTGGGCTTAGGAGACTATTGTCTCCATTGCCTTGAAGATGAGCACACTGTTTAAACTTAAATTAATGCAGTTTTTAAAACTTTTAATTAATCTAATGCAGTTTTTCATCAAATTTAATAAAAAATTTATTTTTATTATTATATATTAAAAATTTCATACGACTAAAGAAAAAGTTGGATTAAAACAGTTTAATTAAAACAATGAGGCTTTTTTATAAAGTTTAAAAATTTTTTCATTCACATAATGAAAACACCATTAGCTTCGTGAAATTCTCTCTGCTTAACAATAGATTCTGAAACCGGTTTAAGTATTTCTAAATATAAATTATTTTTATACAGAAATAGTTTATTACTGCTTTTTTACATTTTCAAATATTAATTGTGAATATCTGAAGTTTCAGTTTGGGACACTTTATTTATATTACGTTTTTAAGCGCCGGATTTATTTTAAAACTTATTTTGCATCTTTTAAAGTTGTATTTATTTTAGGTCTGTTTGTTTCGCAAAATGCTGTTTTTTATTTTATTTTCATCTAGATATTACAATAATTAATTTGTCTAGTATTTACATTTTTGCACAATTTTATTTGGCATCATAATAGTTTATAAATGTTAGATTTCGATAAAAATAAAGTTTTTTTTTTTGAACTTTAACGAAATTATAGAAATCGAAAAATAGATCCAGTGACAAATAAATATGTTTTGCTGACATATTAGAATTTTGTCAAAAAATCGTCATTTTGAAAGCAGAAATCGTCCAATTGTCATTTAGTTTGTTTTTGGTACTAAAAATCGTAGATTAGATTAGACTAGAATGGCACTATGCACCGCGACCAGAAGTTGGTATTTTGAGCTGCCAGCGAATACACCCTATACACTCATAATAATCTATAGGTAAAATACACGAAAACCGTTGTTCATTTTACGAAAGTTTTGGTTATTTTGACATTACGAAAAAATTTGTAGAATATACAAATCACATTTCGTAAAGTTTTGTAAAAACTTTTTTTAAATAAAAATGTGGTGCATACCTTACGGGTTTATTTTAAAATTAAAAAAAAAATGTAATGGTGCCACACGAGAATCGAACTCACGATTTCAGTGACGTCCTGCTGTCTTGAAGTACACCCCTCTACCATTTGCACCAAAGTAGCTGATGCAATACAACAAACTAAAAAGGAACTTAAGTCGAAAATATTATGAAATTTTTATGAAAACTAGAAAAATATGCTACAAATATTTAATAAAAAAGGTAAAATGGCAATTAAATATTTTTATTATGTTTATTGAACTAAACATTGAACTAATATTAAATATTTTATCTTTTTAAATATTTGTTTTATTGAATTTCATACTAAACCCGGCAAATAAAGTGGAAGTAGTGTTTTCGGGTCCTCTTTAACTTGTTTTAGGATCCTCTTTATACAAAATATCCATTTATATCAAAACACAAAAATAGTAATAATGAAATAAAAAAATAAAACATAGAAATTTAAAAAACATTAATAAACAAAAAAAATATAAAAACTAAAAAAAAAAAAATTTGTCCTGGCCAGGAGTTGAACTCGCAACCTTCTGACTGCAAATCCGACCTCTAACCACATCAACATCCATATGTAATATTTGTAACATTACAAATTTTTGTACAATGTACTAAAAAAATATTACGAAATCATGTTTGTATTTTTTACGAAATTTGTAAATTTATATAATTTGTTTTATACAAAAGTTTTGTAATATAAACAAAATGTTTGTACATTCTACGAAAAAAAATTTACGAAAAATATATTTGTATTTTTAAGCATGTATTATTATGAGTGTAGGTTCAGGCTCCCTACGAAGCCAACTATCCTACCAGGTAAACAGTTCCAAACGTCCGATGGCGTCATTATTCGACCACCAAAATAACGCACCCTCCTGTCGGAGAGCCTCGGACATTTGCAGAGAACATTCTCTGAGGTAACCCGTCACGGTCCTTAGTTCTACCCTTGTCATAGACAAGAGTTTCCGCGACCTCTCCCCAGACTCGCCTGTCGCTGCCCAGGCGATCTGGCCCAATAGGCCCCAAACTCCAACTCCCTCCATCTTCTGAGCCTCTCTCTGGCATACCCATTGGGTACGCCAGAGAAGGGTTCAGGGCCAATGAATTGTCGACGAGCTCCGCAGTTGGCCAAACAGTCAGCCCGTTCGTTGCCCTCATGCCCCTCATGGCCAGGAACCCAGCCCAGTGTCAAGGAGTTGTTAAGTCCTAGACGATTTAGAGAGTCGATACATTATTTAACCAGACCCGACGACACATCTTGAGCCCTCAAGGCACTAAGTGCCGCCTGGCTGTTAAGATAGAATGTAGATCGTGGCCCCACGTGTCCTCCTCCGCAGACACTCTTCCACACAGATACAGATAGCGAAGACCTCCGCCTGAAAAACGGAGGGATATTTGCCCATGGGCAGAGCACGCTGAAATCCGGGTCCGACGACACCCGCCCCCGTATCCATGTTCGACTGTTTTGAGCCATCCGTGAACCAGACCTGTGCACCAACCTGTACCCAAGATCCAGTCAACCACGTGCTCCTGTCGAAAATCATAACAACAAAGTGCCTCACAAATACCTGTACAGGCAGTATCCTGTCACTGACTTTAATAACAGGGTCATCAGCGAACATTTTCGCAATCTCAAGATGCCCCTTCAGATCCCCACTTCTCATGCTGCCAATCTCCCGCAGCCTTAGGAATCAAATGCACGCGTTCTCCTTTACAGAGATATGCAGAGGAGGAATGCCCAGCATGACTCCAATGGCATCAGTCGGACATGAGTTTAAGGCACCAGTGATACCAATACATGTCAGTCGATAAACCCTCATAAGAATCATCTGAGCCCCGAGTTGTTCAACCTTTTTCCACCACGCCAATTAGGCGTATGTTACCATCGGTTTCACAATGGTGTTAAAAGACCAGTAGACCATTTGAGGTCTAAGGCCCCAGGTCCTGCCAAAGAGCCTCTGGCAGGCAAACATTGCCCTAGTGGCCCTTTTAGAGATCATATCAAGGTGCCCATTCCAATTCAGAGACCTATCCAATATAACCCCCAAGTATTTAAAGCTATCAGAGAAACAGATACTCGTCCCCTGAAGCGATGGCTCAGTGAGACATAACTTACGTCTCCTAGTAAAGGGAACCAGGATGGTCTTCGAGGGATTTATAGTCAATCCCTTCTCCTGGCACCACTTCAAGGTAAAGTCCAGAGCCTGTTGCATGCGCTCAGAAATTGTCCTGTCATCCCAGCCTGTGACAGAAATAACAAGATCGTCAGCATATCCGTAGGTTCTGAAACCAGGTCATTAAGCTGCTCAAGCAGCTCATCAATGACCAGAGTCCACAGCAGAGGCGATAGCACACCCCCTCTGAGGACAGCCCCTAGTCGCCCCTATGGTCCTAGAAGTGTTCTTGATGCCGAATATAATGGCCCTAGAGGTCAACATCTCCAGAGTCTAACTAACGATAACACTGGGGATGTCTTTCCCCAACATCGCAGTCTTAATCGCATCATAGGACGTGTTGTCCTGAATATCAACGAAAGCACACAAGGCTATTTGCTTCGCCTCCAGTGCCTTTTCGATCATAGTGACAACGTGATGGACAGCCGTCTCAGTGGATTTTCCCTGCTGATACGCAAATTGGAACCCATGAATGGGTTTGCGCACCAGGTACACATCCCTGATATAGTGGTCCAAGACTTTCTCCATGGTCTTAAGGAGAAAAGAACTAAGACTTATTGGTCTATAAGATTTGGACAAATGTTCCGCTTTGCGCCCAGCCTTCGGTATGAATACTACCTTAACTACGTTCCAAGCCAATGGAACGTGACCAAATAACAAACTCGACTTAAAGATCCTGGCCAGTTGCGGGAGTATACGATCCATGCTCCTCTGCAGCAGACACGGATACACCCCATCTGGCCCAGGAGATTTAAACGACGAAAATTTTCTCACTGCCCATGAGATCCTTCCCTCCTGAAACACCCTGTTCGCAAGTCGTATGTCTCTTCCAGATAGGCTAGGAGTCCTAGGAATCCTAGGTAGCCTCTCAGGTGACACACAATCCGGAAAATGTGTATTCAGTAAGAGTTCACAGGTCTCCTCGGGCGATTCAGTATAGGACCCGTCCGGCCTCTTCAGGGTACTAAGTACGTTCGTATGATCTTGTGAAAGAGCCTTCTGAAGCCTAACCGCTTCGGGGAGATCTGAGATCTTCTCGCAGTAGCTACGCCACGTTGCCCTCTTAGATCTACGAAGTTCCTTATTGTACCCAGTTAGAGCCGCCTTGTAGGCTACCCAGTCGCATGTCTCCTTAGCCCTATTGAATAATCTTCTCGCCTCAGTTCTGAGTTTCCCAAGTTTATCGTTCCACCATGGAACATCACGCTTGGTTTTCCTTGGCCATATTGGGCAGCTCGACTCATAGGCGGAAATTAGATTACCCTGAATATCAGCCGCCTCCAAATCGATTTGTGTCGTGCTCAACATAAGTCCCCTCAAGCAGTTAGCGGAGTTTTCAACATGATATCGAAAGAGATCCCAATCTGTCCTCCTGGGATTACGGAAGGACTGGATAGTACACAATGAACCCGCAATGTTGAAGACCAGGTGTTGACGGTCCGACATTGAAACTTCCGAAGATACATGCCACTCAGAGATGGCGAAGGAACGATTAGAGCTAGTAAGTGTGAGGTTTAAAACCTCCGATCTAAATACGTTCCTGAAAGTAGGTTCGTCACACCTATTCGCTATATTTATATTATTACTACTAATAAACTCTAGCAGGTACTCACCTCGCTTGTTGTTACATGTACTTCCCCAAGTAATGTGATGAGCATTGGCATCGCAGCAGATGATCCAGCCAAGATTTCTGGAGTTGCAGAATTCTACTAAAGCTCTCACTTCAGGTGTTGGCGCCTCATCTACATCTCCCGGTAGGTACGCGGATGCAAGTACCACCTTATGCTCACCAGATAGGGAGGGCACCCTAGCCCATATGGCAACCAAATCCCCTAAGATAAACTCTGAGATGGGAAGAATGGTTAAATTGTTTCTAACAAACATGGCCTTTCTAGGCCTCTCATGTTGATTGTTATATATGAGCCTACCTTGTTTTGAATTGAGCCCTTTTATTGCTCCGGCATGCACTCATGGTTCCTGGATAAAAATGACGTCCAGGTCGTCTGAGGTGAACCTTCTAATTGCCACATCTGAAGCCGCTTTGGCATGGTGAAGGTTCACCTGTAAACACTTAATGTGCTGTTTTTACATACTTTTTGAGGCCATTATTAGCGTGCTTGTTTGTTGGCGCGTTTCGCCACTTTACTTCCGCGGTTGCTGTTCAGCAGGGCTGCTTCTTCTGCTGAGTGCCTCTCCCACTTTCTAAAAATCGTAAAAATAACGATAAATCGTCAAACCCGGCAGCACTGCTTGTAAGGCTTTTAAGCTCATCCAATTGTTGATTGTGTCCAGTTTAGTCGTTTAGGCAACTTAAAAAACATAAAAAATGTAAGGCATAAATTTAACCATTGCCAACTGAAATTCGATTATTACGACTGAAATCGGTTCCCAGGAAAAAATTACACATTCCAAAAAGAAGGTGATGCCCACACTTGCTTACATATCTCATTGCCAAATTTAGTAACTGCAATACCAAACTCATTCCAACGATAGAGTCAAAAAAGCAAGGAGTATTGTAATCAATTCTTTCAATTTAAACCAGAAAGCATGAACTCAATAACAAAGTAATTATTTACTTAAAAGAAAATAACAATTTTATTAACTTATATGTATAACTTTTTGTACTTAAGAAGTAATCACATACTTTTTCTTAATAAAAGGACGTTAGGACGTAGTTCCTAATTTTGAAAAAAGAATTTATCTCATATACTATTTATTTATTTTTTTGTGTAAGTACTTCGTGGTTTTAAAATGGAACTATTTCTTTATTAAAAAATGTATGTAGTTCTTAAAAATATAAAGTAAATAGTTCTTCGGTAAAAAAATAATCAATTCTAAAGAATCAATTATTTTAGTCTCACGCCCTGTTAAAAGAATCGTGTAGGTAATCTAGTAAGGAATGCGTTCTGCCCAAAATGCTTGATTACAAACCCGTTTACCTTTTTGGATATTTTTTGCTGGGTTGGTACAACTGAATATTGGTTTACACAACAAAACCAGTTAATACAACTGAATTTTAATAATATTCAGAAACCACATTTAAATAAGGTTGCACTAACCGAAATAATTGGTTGTTGCCACCAAAATACACTTTTGAATTCGGTAATAATAGGATGACTCTTAAATGTGTAATCTACATTAACATGAACGAAGTTTTAGTAATTCTCGAGATAATTGCATTATCTCTTTATTATCACGAGATTTTCCATACAAATTTCTTGCAATAATCACTTCAATTTGACGAGATAATTTATAAACCCCGTCAATAATCTCTTAAAAGTCAGAGTTTGGCAGTGATTTTAGCTTTTTAAGCTGTGTTTAGTGACATATTTGCCAAATTATTACTCAAATAATGGTGGAAATGTAAACAAAAAATAATAAGAAAAATTTATTTTAAATTTTAATAAATAACCAAGAAATCTTAAATATAGGGCGACAAAAATGTGTATTCTACTTATATTTGTGTTAATTGTGATATTATTATCATTCCGGCTAAGAAATTCTATGAAAAATGTTCTTCAATAGCTGCGGCCCTCCTCTCACCAAAAACATAAAAAAAAATCTTCTTTACACTAGTGATCCCTATTTAAAAAGGGTTTCCATATCAATATTAATGTTGTACCTTATCTAAAGTTAATAAATATTGTATTCCGGCAGTGAAGAATATGTTTTTTGAAATATTTTGCTAAATTTTAAGTTAGGTCACAAATATTACGAGATAATGCTTACGAGATAATCAAAACAGTTTTGGGTTATTTACAAATCTCATAGCTAAATCACTTACAAAACCTGATTGTTATAAATCATAGAATTAAAAATAATTTTTCTTAAAAATTTCTTTGTGGGATAAGGATAGAACTTCAAACAGAAAAGTGGCGAATGCTCCCAGTACTACCATACACACTGACGTACAAACCGAATGGGCAAACGGACACAAACATAAATACAGTCTTTATATGTATACTCAAACAACAACTGTCCAACTACAAATACTTCTTAAGTACAATTATTCTTTCGTGGATTTTTCATAACCACAAATTGCAGACACAATTTAAGTAGAGTAAGTAGATTTGAGTTGAATAAAGTCATATTGTTGTGTATGTGAATGAACAAGCAAGTGGTAGTAAAAAAACAACAATAACAATAAGTAATACATGAAATAAGTAACTAAGATGTTTCCTCTTAAAATTAATTAATTTGTGAGGTTCCGTTCTATAGCGTCTGCAATCCTTCAAAAGCCACAAACAAATCTCTTTTAATTAATTCATTATTCCATTAAAATATTGTACAACATGATAGAAGGCAACAACAACACCAACTACATCGACTGTAGCAACACACAGACACATTCAACCGAACAACTACCAAAAGGGGTGACTCCACTCCCCAAATACCATCAATAACACTAACAAACGGGGACTAGAAGTTTGGTTGAAGGATAAAATAAAAATGCGGAGCCAGAATAACAAATCATAAACGCAGTTTGTGGTTACAAAAACAAGAACAAAAAAAAAAAACATATTGAAAAATACAAGCTAATTTCTGGGAATACTCTTTTTACAAAATAAATCTAAAAAGTAAGTAACAATAATTATGAAAATTTCATAATGAGTTCTACATAATTTATTTCAAGTAATTTTTTATTAATTTTGAAATGTGCGATAAAACTGACGCTGACACAGAGTGTGAGAATGTAATGTTTTGTAATTTTCTCGAAATTGGAAGAACCCTCGGTTTTATTTGTGGTTTCCTATTTTTTTTATTTAAAATATGCAGAAAGTGTGTAAGGGCACTCCATGCAATATTATTGTAAATAATATTACCAATATTATCGTCATTTTGCCATACACAGTTCAATAAAATCTACATTTTTTTTCAACTTCATATTTTATTATTGAAATTTCCGTAGAAATTTGCAATAAACATTCAAGTCATAAACTATTTTAGTAATTTAGTTGGTATTGCCAGTGCAATAACCAATATTTTGTATGTAAATCTTAACCTAGGAATATTAATATTTTATTTATTAATAATTCTAAATGACGATGAAATCGCCTTCTGTAATCATAATATGATCAGGCAGAATAACATGTATGATAATAAGGATTATAATATGATAATTTCATGTCATATTCAATCACAGTTTTCTCTGCGTAGTGTATGGTTGCCCGATCAAAAAATTGTTATATCTCAAACATTAAATCATATCATATTTGATATAGATCTATACTTATTCTTATCCAACTTCATCTCAAAATTTAGGTATACAGTAATATCCCCCAAATATATTACTGGATTAAATTAGGTAAAAATTTAACTTAAAATTGGGGAATCGAATTAGATATTATTTAAGATTGTGTTGGATCCCAAAAAATCCCATGCGATTAACTTAGACCTAAGGGGATCTAATTATATCCAAAAACATAAGTGTTTTTTGGTGGATCGAGCTAGATATTTTGTGATTAAATTGGATTTACTTAAATTCCATGATATACTAAATTTTTAATAAAATTAAAAAAAAAATGTAAAAAGATTTAGTAATTGGCGCGTATTTAATTATGTATGGGGTTATAAAGGCTCGAATACAGAAATAAATTTTGGGGAGGGAAGTTAGAGTATTTTTGATTAACGTTTTTAATTTTTTTTGTATAGAAAAATTTTATTTTGGCTGAGGAAATGTTATAAAGAGTTATAAAGGTTTTTTTTATACAGGTATAGAACTTTAAGTTGGAAACACTTTTTCAACTGGCAGCCATTTTGTCAGCTGTGATGTGATTTATGTTTAATTTGGTTTGGTATTTGAACATGAATACACTGACGCCTGAACAACGCTTTTAAATTGTGCAAAATTTATTTTGAAATTCATGGTTCTGTTTGAAATACGTATCGCGCACTGCGTCCATTTTACAGTCAACATAATCGCCAATCAGAGCAATTAGTTCGATTAACTATGGAACGTTTTCGCTAATAATATACATCCACAGATACGTCGTACAGTGCGTACAGAAGAAGTCATTGCTGCTGTAGAGCGTAGAGCAGAGGAAACTCTCAATCAGTCTAATCAGAACGTTACAGTCAATGGTGACCGATATAGGGCCATGATTACTGACTCTTTCGTTCATCAATTGAACAACCATGATGTACAGAAGCTGTGGTTTCAACGAGACGGGCGCAACATGTCACACAGTTCGTGCCACAATTGATTTATTGAAAGAAACGTTTGGTAACCGCATACTTTCACGTTTCGGACCCGTAAATTGGATTCCAATATCGTGCGATTTAACTACGCCCGAGCCAGCCGTGGCGGTCATATGCCAGAAGTCATATTTAAATTATAATGCCAGAAGATTATCTTTCGTATTAAGTAAATTTCATGTCAATTTAAAAATTCATCTTTGTTTTATACCATTTCAAAGTTATATACCGCTATAAAAACACCCTTTATATGTAATTCTGGCACTAATTCCACTTTTATTTTTCCGAGTTCCGCAAATTACAGGGGTTGGTAGGAGTTTCTGGATATTACATTTATCTCTGTAAATTCTCGGCTACTGGTTGAGAAGAGGAGAGTGTTCGATAAGAAGTCCTTTACGGATCACAATTGGATACTTTTCGGCATCTCCTCTAGCTATTTATAGCACATTGCTTAGTTTTTTCCGCTCACATTTTATATACAAAGAAGATGTCTAAAAATCCTTGCCGTGGAAAGCCCAATTTAAGTGTCCAACAAAACACCGACGATTGGGGCAAGACAAAATTAAAACCAAATAAATTTGGAGGAAATCAAAGAGGCAAAGGTAACTTTAAAAAGCATCAGGGAGGCAGTCGTAATAAACCATTAGATAGAAAATTCGACAATCGAAATTTAAAAAAATAATGAAATGATCAGATTTAATCAAGTAGATCGTGATGCTAAGCCTGAAAATGCTACACCTTGGAACAAATTTAAAGATGGCATAGTTTTTCAACAACGTGAAGATGAACAAACAGCCCAGCGGGCTAATATGGACAGCGAAGTAGGTAAAAAGATTTTAAAACAACGTGAAATAAGCTATCGAAAATTATTAATTGAACAAAAGAAACTGGAACCCACACACTGTGATGATTTTGGTGAAGAAGAACACGGTACCAAAAATAAGAACAAAAATAAAAACTTTTTAATCACAAAAACCCACGAAACATGTTCAAATAATGAATCAATATCAAAAAATAAGAAAAAGTTTAAAAACAATAAGAACTCAAACAAAGATCCTGAAGAAGCCAGCAGTAAATTGGATGAAAAATCTAAACCGAAATTTAAGAATTCATATAATTCCAATTTATCCATTAAGACTGACGTAAAGGAATTGATTTCAAAAGAACTGTTGGATAATTTCGATAGTAAAAAATTGTATTTTAAACAAAATAATGGATTACGCAGTATTATTACTAAAACTACTAGTTTGTGTAGACGTAATGATTTGAACCAGATTGTAAAAAATATGAAATATCAAAAACAAAAAAAGGAGAAAAATTACAAAAATAAGTAATAAATCGGACTCTGAAGTTTATGTAAATACAAATGTGCTGTCATTAGCTGTACAGTAGATAAAAAGTAATAATACATTTACAAAATACACACAATTCATTTTGCAGAATTATACCGTTCGAAGAATTTTATAAAATTTAATAATAAAAATTAAACATAAATCAATCTGCAAGTTCGGGAGAAAGTATGTTTCTGGAGTTCTAGAAGAACTGGTTGGACTCAGTTCAATTGGATTCTCCAGGGGAAGCTATGTAAGGGACCAAGGACTATAGAGAGTCTAGAACACTGGGTAGGTGTCTTGGAGAAGGTCATATATCTGGCGTTCAAGGTTTCTTGACCTCAGACTAGAGCAAGGAAAAGTTTCCCTCATTGGTGGAGTTCCGAACTGTCGGAGCTGCGGAATGAAAGAACTTAAGCTTTCAAAGCTAGTTATGTAAGCACACACTGGAAGCCATACCACGATATGCTGAAAGCATACAAGAAAGCTTTGACAATGGCTAATCGGAACTCATGGAATAAGTTCTGCGAATCAATAGACAACAGTCGTGACTCTGCCAGGATTTGCAAGTTGCTGGCGAAGGGTCACTCTAACCCTTCTGATGTAAACAGGGATGATGGATCGGGATGGTTAGGATCGTCGGCCTAGTCATTTAAGATCCTACTTAATACACATTTTATAGTATGCGTGGATGCAACAATCGTGGATGATGAACAGCCCTGCTCGCGAGAGAGGCATATCATGAGATTGGGAATGATATAATTAATAGTTAAAAATCACCAGATATGAATGGCATTCTTCCGTTGATGCCACAGAGTGCTCAGGATCTGATCACTCCCTGGCTGCTCGTGATATATAGAATTTGCCTCTCTCTAAACTACGTGCATGTCAGTTGGAATTCATACCTAAGAGTCATAAAGCAGCAAAGGACTTCAGGCCAATCAGTCTCTTATCTTTTCTGCTTAAGACTTTAGGAAGTTTCAATGATGCACACATTATGCTTCAACTCGAGGGATCACCACAACTCTCTGGCAATCAGCATGCATATATCAAGGGCCGCTCAACGGAAATTGCGCTTCACGAAGTAGTACGGGTGGTAGAGAGATCCTTGGAATACGGTCAATACACCTTAGCAGCCGTGTTGGACATACAAGGCGCTTTCAGCAATGTCAGTACTGATACGATACGAACCTGGATCTGGACATAGAGACTTTAGTCAGCGACTGGATAGTGAACATGGTGGACTGTCGTATTGTCAACGCTTTTCTGAGTAATAGTGAGAAGTCAAAGCAGGTCAAAAGAAGAACACCCCAATCAGGGTGTCAAGATCGTAGCTTATGCGGACGATATGGTGATATTAGTATCGGGGATGTTTCTGGATGTGATTAGTGATATCATGACCAACGCTCTGAATACTCTGAGTAACTGGGGCACTCGATGTGGTCTGGGAGTGAATCCGAACGAAACTGGTACTGTTCACTACTATGGTCATCACGAACTTCAGACATCATCTTGGACTTAAAACTCTCCTGGAAATTTAACACCGAACGCAGGATCAGGAAGGCAACTATTGAGTTCTACACTTGTAGGAGGATGTTTGGCTCAAGGTGGGTTGGTTTTGAGTCTAAAGATGGTGTGGATGTACACTCGCTGTTGTACTGGGTTGTGTGGAAAAATATTTATATATATTTTTTTTATTAAATTTTTGCTGTCGATATGTTTCAGTTTTGCTCTTAGCTGTAAGATCGTTAAAAATTGTCCAGTTTATAAAATGAATATGTTTTAATTCTATTAAAGAATTATATCAATTATTTGAAATACCTTTGAATTATTTTTGATCTAAAATAAATCATTTTCTATTAATTTTAAAATTTTTTTTTTATAAGTTAAATCTTTGCGAACATCAAAATGTTTTAAAAGTTTTTAACCATCACGAACCCTGAGTTTTTATGTAAAAACGGCTTTAAAATTCATTCATGATTTACTAGTTTCATTGATCTTTACTCGTTAGAGTGACCCATGTGTAAACTTCGTCTCATTGATTATTTCCGGCATTTTGGTGTCAAACTTCAGTAAGTAACGAAGTGATTCTTAACAAAAGTTGAAAATTAAAAAAAAAGAGATTACAACATTTTTGAAACGTGGATTAACTTAATTCGTAAAGTAAAACATTTCAATTAATTCGAATTTTCAACTGCGATATTTAAGTACGAATTAAGGCAGAGGCGCTTAAAATAAATATTTATTGAAATAAATAATTTTTGTCAATTTCCCCGATTGAACGTTTTGTGGCTTATTTTTTTTTTTGAGGCACATCCATTGTGGCTTCAAGCATCCACACGTTTTCATAAAAGGTGAGCAAAGAGCATAATTATATAAAACATTTTCAATACTAATCAACCAATATTTTGTGTAGATTTGATAATAATATGTGTTCAAATATCGAAAATTGGTTTATTCACATGTCGAGGTTGACATATGTTGCAAATATATATTGTTTCTCGTGGAAAAATCTCACTCGGAACAGTACCGAGTGATAAAAACCAGAGTTTTCAACAAAATCGTAGTCTTGCTGGCATAAATTAAATCCTAAACCCCAGCCGAAATATCTTTTCTTCTGCAAGAAGCCGAAACCACTTTCCAGACTGTTAAAGGCATAATTTTGGTCATCTTTGCCTCACCTAATTTGCTATACTCCAATTCACTGAACGACAGGTTTTATAGATATAATTTATTATTTAAAAAAAAAAAAAAGGAAAAAAAAAGAAACTAAGAAAAATTATTGAATAACCACATAATTAAAATTACTATATCATTAATTTTTACTTTTATTAATTATAATACTAATTAACCTAATTTTTATACTAAACTTATACAACTTATAAGCCGTACCCAAATTAATTATAAATTAACACTCCCTAACCCTCGCTATTTGTTTACTACAATTTTACGCTAAAATACGATTTAATTCAAGAAAAAAAAAATTCATTCATAAAACCGAACTCTACATTATTTTGTGGAGTACGTGTATTTTATATTTTTTTTTTGTGTCTTTGACACTTTACCCAAATATCTCCAATAATTACTTTCCATCCTTTCCATTGTCCTCTTTTCTTGCATTCTTTTTTTCTGATCGCTTTGATCTCGTTAGTTTCTTTTATAAAGGGAACAAGGAAAGAGTGAGAAAGTGATTAAAATTTGCAAAATACAAAAAAAAAAAAAGAAAATATATAAAAAAAAAATTTTTAGTGACGTGTTAAATATTAAATTTATGAATATTAATTTACTAATTAAATTAAAGAAAAAAGAATCTAATAAGAAATTTAAATTTATTATTCTAAATAATGTATAAATTGGAAAAAAGAAAAATATTAACAAACTAACATTAATTTTAACAATTAAATATCTAAAATTTAATTTTGTGCTCTAAACTCAATAGCGATCAAAAATTTTAAGTAATAACTGTGGTGGAGAAGGCCTTCGAAATCCAAAGCAACAAAAACAACAAAAAGTATGTAAGTTTGTAATTTTTATATATTCTTTATATTTTTCATATTCGCAATTTTTTTTTTTGTTGAGTTTAGAAAGAAAAAAAAAGAAACAATTTGCATTACAAAATTGTAATTTTTTTCTATAATTTTTATTTGTTTTGATTAGTGTTTCTTTTGGTTTGCGTTACGTTTTTTTTTCGGTTTACGTTACAATTACATACAGTAAGATACCGATTATATGGTCTAACAATATGAAATTTAACAGTTTTGTTATTATATTGAAATGTTCGAATATAAATGCATCTAAATGCTCAAATTAAAACAAATCAAAGAATTAAGTAATTTAATTAATATTTTTAGTACAAATTTGTACGTTGTTTTATAAAATTTAAAAATTTTGAAAGAAAATTTATAATCGGGTCATACTGCTATGATAATTTGGGTATGTTTATTCAGCATAAGTTAGAATTACAAATTAATTTTAAGAAATATGAATTTGTTCAACCATAATATTAGTTTTGTTAATAAACATTAATATGAATTGCTAAATTAACAAAATTTGGTCCGAAATCATTTAAAAGAAAGTTGTTCTGATATTCAATTGGGTCTTCAAATTCTATCTAAAGAAGACATGGTAAGGGTCGGGTTCAGAGCAGGCAAAACTATCGCGCTGCTGTCTAACATTCCCCAAATATAGTTTTATACGTTCGTCCGATAGTAAACAGGTTGTCTGATAAATTTTAAGCTAAATTTATGTGTGCACTTATATTTTTGTTTGGCTGGGTAACGTATAGGCCAATTATGTAAGCAAGATCGAACCTAAATGATTGAAGCAGCCGGAAGCCAGGTGCACACGCCTGCAGGTAGGCCAAAATAAACCATCTTATCCCCCACAGGTAAATTCAAGCCCAGTTTCATAACACTGTATAGGGTGCAGCGCTTGGCATGTATTGGTGTTACTGAGGACTTGTCCGTCAGAGGCTCTTAATACTATGCTATGGTTTCTACTAGTAGTGCGACGAGACTTGTTGCAACAGATTCATGGAAGGCTAGAAGCTAAGTACATTATAGGCTTCTTGGTCAACTCCATTCGCGGATAGGATTGAAATCAGACTACACCACTCCTAGGATTGACTTCTATAGATCTTTTCGGTTTAGTTTCCATTCTAGGCGGGAATAGGACAGGTGAGATCCAACGGCGGGCTTTGACCTCAGGCTATATACCGACTGCTCAAAGAGGGGTTGTGGTGTAGGCTCTAGGATCTTCTATAGTGAATGCGACATATGGAGCACTTTCAGGTTATAAGATTATCCCAGTGTCTTCTGCCTATTAGGGAGGCATGTTGGTAAAACCACTGAATTTATAGGTTCAAACGATCGTTTAACCAGCACAAGATCCATCCTTCCCAGCTGTTTGAACATCTACACTCATAATAATCCATAGGTAAAATACGCGAAAACTGTGGTTCATTTTACGAAAGTTTTAGTTATTTTGACATTATGTAAAATTTTGTAATATATCGCTGTCTTATATTCAAACGGAGCTATCTCCATTTTTTAGAAAATGAGGTTATAAAAGATCATTATAATACAGGTTTTCTGAAAAATTGGATTGAGCTATCTGAAACAATGTTCATTTTTGAATATAAATGAGCTATCTACATTACTTTTTCGATGTTATAATTACTAAGGCCTGCTAACTTATATCTAAATACGTAAATTTTATGGTTTCAACCATAGTTATGAATGTCATATTTATATAGAAATATTTGTGGTTAAAGTTAAACTCAGGTTATTTTTTAGAAAATTGACTAGCCCTAAGTGATACAAATGTGCTTAACTGTATCTTAAATATGCTTGTTACGAATCTGGTCTCATAAAACTTTCAGCTGCTGGCGATTCAGAAATATTCGTGATGTAAGCACGAATTTAATAATTATTTGAACATAATTTACTTAAAAGATAATTATCAGCGCCAGTCAACAATTTTCACCAGCTGGGCACACAGTAGGCTTCCCAATACCGAATGCGGTAATACCGAAAATGTTACAGTTTGAGCCATTTTGTCAAATTCGAAATACCGATTTTAAGCCAATACCGATTTCGGTATTGCATACAATTTTTTACTGTTTTAATGAATTTGCAGGAAGTTAAATATGCGGTGATCAACATTGTCATCAGGTCTTCAATATTTACGTTGTCGAACAGCTTTAAATAAACTTCAGAAAAAATTTTGTTTTAAATATTTTTCGATATCTAAAACAACCGGTAGAGAAGTACCGGGTTTTGAGCTAGTGTACACATAAAAAATCAATAGCAATCTTAAAAATGTATTTTAAATGCCACTTATGCTAAAGGTTAACCTATGCTTACGACAAAAACATTAATAATGAAAACAATAACACATTATTCCACTAACCATTTTAGCTTTTCAACAAGTGTTAGTCTTTAATTCTGCAGAATGAATAAAAGAAAAACAGTTTTATTTGTTTTAAAATTACAAATTTTGAATAAAGATTTATAACCGATAACTTTTAGCACGTTCTAACATACAAACAAAAACATAAATATACAACTCACTCACACACATACACACACTAGGGTGGGTCAAAATTTTAAATAAATGCTCAGACCAACTCTTAGTATTCCAAAAACTGATTGAAATACTTTTTTATATAACATATAAGGGCTCTTCATAAGTTGACCATCTTTGTCTACCCAAATATAATAAATCCCAGTACTGGAGATATAAAATGTCTTATAAAATTTGATTTTTTAAGAGCTTTCGGACTTGATTTAAAAAAAAAAAAACATAAAATTTAGAGAAATGTATGAAATCTTTATTTGAGTCGATAGAACGATCTATATAATACAATGTTTAAAGATGATTTCATAGGTTCATATGCTGGGTCCAATTTTGGCATACTCTCTCCAACATATCGGCCGGTATCTCACGAATAAATTCTTCAATATTGGCTTCCAGTGCGTCAATTGTTGCGGGCATGTCCCTGACAAAAAATAGTTTAAAGGCGTTAAATCGCACGAAGTAGGCGGCCAATTTACCGGCCCCAAACGTGAAATAAACTGTTGACCTAATTAGCCTCTCAACTGGGCCATTGTTTCGCGTGCTGTGTGGCATGCGGCACCGTCTTGTTGAAACCACATGTCACCCAAGTCCAGCTCTTCCATTTTGGGCAAAAAAAAAATTGTAATCATCGCACGGTAACGCTCGCCATTCACATTTCATGCCTTCGTCGTCTTTGAAAAAGTACAGTCCAATGATGCCACCGACCCATAATCCATACCAAACAAAGCATTTTTCGGGATGCATTGGCAGTTCTTGCAATGCTTCTGGCTGCTATTCACACCAAATACGGCAATTTTGCTTGTTTGCGTATCCATTCAACCAGGAATGAACACAATTTTCCGATAAAAAAGTGGATCTTCATCCAACTTTGCCAGCGCCCATTCACCAAAAGTTAGCCGTTGTGGTATTTCGTGTGACTTGCACCAGCTGTATTTTAAAAGGTTTTACATCCAATCCAAACCCTTCCGCAAAATTTTCCACGTAGTGGAGTAACAGAGGCCCAATTGCTGCGAACGGCTCCGAATCGATAATTCATGGTTATCCACAACACAGGAGATATCAGACTCATCACGGATAATCGAAAACTTGGTTAAACGAGGTTATATTGAAGCGGTCAAATTTATTATAGAAACGTGTTGGAAAAGTTATGATATGGTGCGGTATTTATTATCCGATTTTGACGAAGGACATCAAACATATTTATTATTTTTTTTTTTTTTTTTGAAATAAAAGCATACAAGATAAAATTAGATCTTATTAGCCAGTAATGTAATTTTAACAATCAAATTGATTGGAATGAAATAACGATTTAGGTAACACTAAACTCATTAATTTCTTTTAAGTATTGATGTCAATCGGGAAATTATGGGATTTAGTGAATTCCAAATACCGGGATTTTCTTTTTTGAATACCGGGTTTTTTCGGGATTTGTTTTTTCGCCAAAATTTAGGATTAATTACGTTTTTTTCGTGACTTTCATCATATTTTTTTTTTATGTTAATGATTCTGAACACCATTTATACTTTTATACATTTATACATTTATACACTCATAATAATCAAAATGTGTTTATTGTAACATTTTATTGTACCTAAAATTATAAAGGGTCCGCCATCTAACTTTTTTTTCAACTAGTGCTTATTTCGTGAATGGTAACACTTAGCTCATTTTATTTATTTATTTAAGTCTACGGAATAAATCCTTACAGACTATTAACATAATAATTACAAAATTATAAATTAATATAAGTACAATATTTATTTTTTTTGTTTTCAAATAGCAGAATTTAAAAACAAAAAAATGATGTTGCGTTTAATAATATTAACATTTGAAGAAAAATCTAACAAATTATAAAAATTATTAAAATCATTACACATTCTTATAAACGGATCAGCATCAGCATACATTTGACGATGGAATGGAGTATATAATGGAGTATAATTACGTGTTGATCTTGGAGGAACGAAAAGTACAAAATTTTCTAACAGGAAATCGGAGCATATATCACCATTAATCAAATTTAATAAAAATGTAACGTTTAGCATTGTCCTTCTACTTTTCAGAGTGGGAAGCTTAACGAGGTTTAGTCTGGTTGTATATGAAGGTAGATTATTAATGGTATTAGGGTAGGTGCTTCGTAAGCAGAACAGCAACAATTGTTTTTGCACTGATTCAATTTTTCCAATTTGAACAATGGATAATGGATCCCAAATCACAGATCCATATTCCAAAATTGGTCTCACGAGTGATGTATATAATTGTTTTGTTACATTGGAATCTGTAAATTCCTTAGCCCATCGTTTTATAAAAGCTAAGGGGCCACGAGCTTTATTAATCGTCAATAAAATATGCCGTTTAAAATCCAATTTTGGGTCTAAGAGAATACCCAAATCTAGAATATTATCTACTAATTCCAACTGAAAACCACCCAAAGAGTAAAGACCAAAAGATTCTGTCCTTCTAGAGAAGCGCATATGTTCACATTTTTTCAAATTTAGTTCCATAAAATTAGAGCAGCACCATTCGTAAAAACTATTTAAATCCTGCTGTAGATAAATCTGATCGGAATTTTTATTAAAGCCACGAAAAATTTTAACGTCATCATCAAACATAAGAACGTTTGAAAACTTTATTACCGATGGTAAATCGTTAATAAAAAGAGAAAATAAAATTGGTCCAAGATGGCTACCTTGAGGAACCCCAGATGTTACAATAATATTTTTCGACGTTGTGTTATTAAAATTAACAGTCTGATTTCTGTCTTTTAAGTATGACTTTATCCAGCTTAAACAATTTCCAGCGAGTAAAATCAAAACTATTTTTAATAAAGTTGATAATTTTGTATTTATGCCACGAACGTTTTGATAAATTACAGATAATTGATCATGAGGATGAATATTTAGTTTTTTGATGCATTTGAGGCCGGTAAAGACAAACGACCAGATTATGATTATATGATTATTTTTAAATTCAAATTCTCGTACAAGTGTATACTCAGGCCAAATATTTGGATCAATAACGATACTAAAGAGGTCAGCAGGCACAGTTATTAATCTTGGCTTAGAAAAAATGAATTTATGTATTTGGAATACAGCATTTTGATTAAGTTTTGATTTTATGTAAAAATAAATATCACCAGTAGTTGTTTCGGAAACTGTTTTTTTTTCCTACTTCAAATACAAATAGCACTTATAAGAACGAAATTTTTGCAAATTTAAAAAGCTCAAAATACAACTTAAGGATGTTATCTTATCATTTTTGCAATAAATCGTTTTTTAACTATTGAAGTATTTTCAAAATTGTGCTAAAATGAAAAAGTGTTATGCTGATTTGGAATTGCAATTTTTTCTAATTTTACAAACATTTTTTTTGCAACGTATGTACTCAGGAAAAAATTACACATTCCAAAAAGAAGGTGATGCCCACACTTGCTTACATATCTCATTGCCAAATTAAGTAACTGCAATACCAAACTCATTCCAACGATAGAGTCAAAAAAGCAAGTACTATTGTAATCAATTCTTTTAATTTAAATCAGAAAGCACTAACTCAATAACAAAGTAATTATTTACTTAAAAGAAAATAACAATGTTATTAACTTATATGTATAACTTTTTGTACTCAAGAAGTAATCATATACTTTTCTTAATAAAAGGACTTTATTGGAAGTAGTTCCTAATTTTGAAAAAAGAAGTTATTCAATTTTAAAGAATTTATCTCATATATTTTTTCAAACAAATTTTTATTTGCAGGAAAATAATATTAAAAACAGAAATTGCATGTTGCCTAAATTTTGTTAAACTGTGGTTACGTATAAATTAGGGAAGCGCTCGTGAGCAGAAAATTGTGAGTGGAAGTTGAAATTACTGACGTTATCGTAAGTGAGTGTAAAAAAAATTTCGAGGGTGATTGTGAGGGAGTCATATTTTGTTTTTCAATTTTAAATTGTTCTTTTTTTTGAAAAATTTATACTTTCGTGGTTTATAGCTCCAAAACTATGACAAACCCATGTTATCATAACAATTCGATGTTTCACTTTTAAGGATTTTATTTCCGCATGAGTTTAGATGGCTAAATTTAAGTGACCTAGGAGAATCACGTGTGAGTAAAAGTTGAATTAACTTATGGAACTACTTTTTTTTTTAAATCTAAGTACTTATTTTTTCTAGGGAACTATTTATTTTTTTGTGTAAGTACTTCGTAGTTTTACAATGGAACTATTTCTTTATTAAAAAATGTATGTAGTTCTTAAAAATATAAAGTAAATGGTTCTTCGGTAAAAAAAATAATCAATTCTAAAGAATCAATTATTTTAGTCTCACGCCCTGTTAAAAGAATCGAGTAGGTAATCTAGTAAGGAATGCGTTCTGCCCAAATTGCAAACCCGCTTACCTTTTTGGAAATTTTTTGCTGGGTATAAGTGTTTTTAAGAGTGTGATAACTGATTTAAGAAAGAATTTTGTAAGAATATTTTGTTAGTGTTTCATAACTATAATTACATATAACGGTAAACATATAAGAAGAACAAATAAAGAAAAATTGAAGAATTAGTGTCGGCACCGGAATACGTTTATAGCGTGCAACGATTGTCGCTGCGAAAGAAAATGCGTCCAAAATAACGACGTTGGACAGTGACTCATATTTATTTTAGTGTTAAGACTACGGTAGAGGTTTATTCCTTCTCCTGCATCTCTTTCGCTTATTAACAGCACAATATTTTTTAGTTTTACACATAAATCTTTAAAAAACAATAACAAAATAATATATTTGAATGAAAATTTAGGATTCGAACATATTCAGTTGGTTATTATTACATTGTACATATGCTACTACACAAAGAAAATATGTGAGTTATAGAATATCTCTGTTAGTGTTATTCATCAAATGTTGTTTAAATAAAAAAATATAGTTACAAACGCGGCAACACTGTTAAGAGAATGAGAAACAAAAAATGAGAGAATAAGAAAAAAACACTGAAAATAAAATAGCTTATATTCCACAACTGCATCGATCGACGCTTTTTAAATGTCACTTTGTATAGAAATAAATTACAAGTTCTTATTTAGTTCCTACATTTATTTTTGTTTTTATGCAATTTTAATCAATTTGCAATAAAATGCCACATGGTTCCTATCTAAGTGATATTGAAAAAGCGCAAATTTCAGTCTATTTAAGAAGAGACTTAAGTTTTCTGTTGCAAATAGTACGAGTGCGTATGGAAAAAAAAAACATGCGTCCGGAAAAAAAGCTTTCTGATCGGTACCGGTGTAAAATAATCAACTGTGCCAGCAACTCAATAAAGAGTCTCAATCAGATAATCGATGAATGTAAGTCAAATGTGTCCAAATCAACCACAAGTAAGCTCTTAAAGGACTCCCAGAGAATTATTCGCCAAAAGCTGATGTCTGTGCCAAGGCTATTACGAATATAATGGCCATTGAGAATATTTGGGGAGTCCAGTTTATGCACACCCAGACAACACACTCGGTTGTAATAACAATCATTCGATTGAAACAACAGAAATTCTAGTACGACAATAGAATTTCGATTGCATCAACAGAAATTCGGTTATAGCAAAAAAAAAAAAACACGATAGCCACAACCGAACCATTCGATTGGCAACAAATACGGCTGCTACTATCGAGTCTGTTTTCTGGCTGCAGAAAACCGTTAATATGGATGCATTTTTTATCTTAAAGGGACAGTTATTGATGCGTGGAAGAACGGAAGAACTTCGAATAAATCTGGTAGACAGTATGTCTGATCGAATTTTCGAGTTGATTAAAAAAAAAAGAGTCATCAAGCATTATTAAAACTGCTGCTTTAAAATATTTTCTTAAATTTTTGTAAATTGTGATATCTTAAGTAAACTCTACACTCAGGGAAAAAGCTACATCATATTTTTGAAAAACTTCACAAATATGAAAAAAAATTCATTGATTTTTGTCCAATGTAATAAATAAAATTTGCGTGTTACTCCAACCTGAAAACGGATTCTGTTTCCAAATGGTCTAAAAACTATTTTCCAAGGAAAAACGGAAAAAATCTAGGTGGCGCTTTTTTTTGCTGCTAATCAAAATTTTTAAAATTTGGCTTGTCTGTAGTTAAGGAGCACCCCACCGATTTTGATAAAAAAAATAAGAAACGATTAAAATACATGAGCTGATTCGTGAATTTTTATTTTTTTATAAAACACACACCTTTGATTTTTTTTCGTTTCGTTGGAAAATACTTTTTAAACCATCTAGAAACAGATTTCGCTTTCTGATTGGAGTAACACGCAATTTTATTTAAATCGACTCAAGCGCACCGTGTATGATGAAGTTGTGTCATAAAAGAGCAAATTGATGACAGGCTTCTGCATATTTATGAAATGTTTCATAATAGCGATGATAAAGTTTCATAACTTTTTATGAAGTGCTTCATAAATATTATGAAACATTACATAAATATTATTCGTAAATATTAAGAAACGTTTCATAAATGCTATGAAAAATGTTCAAAATTTTTCTCTAAACTTCATTATTTAAATTACAAAAACGAAGCAATCTTTTTTAAATTCTTTTTAATCACTATAATAAATTGTATTTTACTTAAACTAAAAAATATAAAAGCACAAGAGTAAAATAAATACAATTTTAGAAGTTTTATTTGTTTTATAGCCAACATATATTATTTTAAAAATTAAATTTTTTATAAAAGTTATCTTCTAAAGTTATCTTCGAAAATTGTAATCGAAATATAAAAAAACACTTTTTAAATTGTTAACACCAATTTCTAACTTAAAATGTTTAACTTATTTAAATAATTATATGTATCTTTACAACTTTTGATTTTTAATTTAACATGAAGGCGGTTAATTTTTAATAAAGTCAATTTGAATTTTTAATGAAGATCAATTAAATTTATTAACTAGACAGAATATTGAAATTGAACTACTGTTAGGAAGAAAAGCGCGTAATTTTTATTTAGAGGATTATATGAGTTTTTTGTTCAATATTCGTTATTTATTTCTAAAAAGAGATTAAAATACAACTTAAAATTAAATTAAATCAGATTAAAAATTATAACTTTTATTTTGTTTTTTTTTTTTACTTTTATTGTTATATTTCCGAAGCCGCCAGTTTCTTACAACATTTCGGAAAATCCTTTTTTTAACAACGAAGTCGTTGTTTATTCAAATTGATTTAAAATTTGCAAAACAGGTAACGCAAACAAAACAGTTTTTGCTTTATTTAAAAAAATGCGTACAGTTTGTACAAAACTAATATTTTTTTTATTTGACGCGCGATCACTCGCACGCTACTTCCATGCTTGGTAAAACAAACAAAATTAAAATTTTCTCTTATGCTACTAAACCGGTTTACATTTTGTTTTAGAGTGAGACAAATAAATGGCATACCTAGAATACAAACATTATAAAGCCACCACACACAGGGAAAATATTAGTTGGAATTTAATCAATCGCATTAAAAGTCTTTCCTATTCATTCTTATTCTATAGCAAGTACGTACTATATATATTCAAAGCAAACTAAACATTATTATCATGAAATGACAGTAATTGTAACAAAAATATGGTAAATTTTACTAACAATTTGTTACCCAAACTATATTCAAATAATAGATACTATTTAAATAATTCGTAATTGTTCCAACCGTCTATAAAATACATTTCCACAGCTTGAACCTATTTGATAATTATGATTGTACAAATATTGTTCAACTTACAACAAATCATACTTGCAACTAATGCTATAAACACATAGACCACAGCAGACTGCAGAGCTACACGACTGCAAAAGCCGTTGACTGCAATCGTCGCCGTGTGGTCAGCTACTTATTATTTTGGAAACGACAGCAGCATAGTAAACAGCTGATCACGATTCAATTTAAAAATATCAATAGCTGTTTTTTATACAAATCAGGGATGTTAAAGTTGGTACAATTGTACTTTTTTTGGTACATTTTGACCTTCTAAAGTACCGTGGTACTACCGCGACTCATTTGGTACAATTTAAAAATTTTTAATTTTTCCCCTTTTTGAATTTTTAGTATAGCAAACAAATTGTTATTGTGTCCTTTTTCATTGCATTTATTCGTTTTATGTAATGAGCTCTTAAAATATATGCGACTATATCCGCCAGATTTTACGATTTATCATCATTTTAAGGATTTTGAAGAATAAAGTTGGCAATTTTTTTTTTTAATATCGATTAAAAATTTACGATTTTTTACAAAATTTATCTGGCAGCTCTTACATATATTGACACTTGTTGCAGCCAACTTCACTTTTATTTTGAATTTATTAAAATTCTGAAGAAGTGAAAATTGATATATAGATATGGCATCACTTATAACATATGGGAAAACAGTGGACATTAGAGTGAGGTGAGTTTCTAAAAAATAGAACTGTTGTGTTGTTGGAGTTGTACTTCTGAGATTATGTATGCAAGAACAAAAACACCGTGTATTGAATAAAACTAGTTTTAATCACAACAAAACTCGACCTAACTATAGCTCAGAGGGCTAAAGCGCTCTGTCTAACGTGTAGTGCGAGTGCATGTGGCATTAGAAATCAGTTTATCTATACCACGGTCAGTGATTGCACAGAAAAATTTCATATAGACGCAATCGAACAAATAAAAACATAACAAATATTACATTATTCAAAAATTCAAAAAAAAAACAGGGTCACTGACGAACGTTCAATACCAGAAACTGCGCAGTCTGATTCAGAAAAAATTGAATATTTGCAATGTAGTTATGATTTTTAGAAAATACACTCATTCTTCTCTACCACGCCTTTCACAATTAAATTAAATAAAATTGCATATTAATTATAGTATTAACTGCAATTGTCTGAAAAAGACGTTAAAATTCAAACTCAAACGAAAATTAAATTATTGTTAAAGAAATGAAAGAAAATTCCAAACAATCTTATATATGTTTAATTTAGAACGAGCTCTCAACCTCCGTATATTTACAAAAATAAAGCAAATCAAACATATTAGCTAGGTTAATACTAGTATTTCGATCTGGTTAAAGATCTCATCAGAACCCAATGTTTTAGAAAAGTTATAGCCTCCATAATAGGCAGAACTTTAACAAAAAACCGATTAATCATTAATTTTGCTCCATTCTTGTCTTCTTAGTAAAAATATTACTTGAGCCAGAGTAAAAACTAAAATTTTTTTAACTAAAGTCGTTAAAAAATTAAAACTTTTGTAGTTTTTGGTCGGTAGTAGCTAATTTTCAAAATGAACTGAATGTCAATATGCTTCCAGACATTTCTAGTCGTTGCTGGAATTTTATCCATTCCACACTGGTCTGCAAATGTGGAAAGAGTTTTTTTCTTTTCAAAATATAATAAAAACTAAGGAAAGAAACAGACTACATTAGCCAACATTATCAAGTCTCATACAGACTAAGGATTGGTTAAGAGCGACAAATTTATGCTGCTATGATGTAGAAATTCCAAATAGTTTATTAACTAAACAAATAATTCCATGATTTGGTCTCATATATTCATAAGACTTTTTTATGCCTTATTTTATTCATACATATAATGTATGTTATTGGAAGGTTTTGTTTTTTTCTGTACAAGAGAATTTTTATGTATTTTTTTTTTTGTTGTTTTAATAAATTTAAAAAAAATGGTACCGTCAACGTCCAAAAAGTACAATTTTTTTTGGATGTTGGTACAAAATTGAAAACTCCATTTAACATCCCTGATACAAATACATTTTTGTTTCAGTAGTGCCAATTACATCTTTTTTTTCTTTATTAAAATAGAACAACATGCTTGGTTGTAGACACGTATATAAAGTTCACTTAAAAATACAATTACTTATTTATAATACATTATTATAACGTGAAAATAAATTTATATAACCCCTCTTGAATATTAATGCAATTATACCATTTGATGTTGCGACGTTTTTGTGTTTAACAAAATAAAATATTTTTAAGCACTAATTTGTTACATATTTTGTTTTATTGTCAACACTATTTTTGTTTTGCAGCCAACAAAAATAGAAATTAACCTAAGTTGACTACAGCGGCAAAAGTAGTCGGGTAGCCGTGTAGTTGTGTTGGTGCCAAAATAATCGTTTTCATATAAACGTGTGTATTTTAATTTTGACAGGCTGTAGTCGTGTAGCTGCAGTCGTCTATGTGTTTATAGCATAAAGCATTTGCCTTTTTCTTAAATGTCAAAAAATAAAATAAAAATTTCAATTAAATTAATTTTCAAGAATAAACATTTTTACAAAAATTTGTTTCATATAATACATCAAATGTATGTATATCAAAATCAATGGTTTGAAGGAAACTACAACATTCATGAAAAAGGTATTTCCCTTTAGTTAAAAATTTCTAAATATTTGAATGTACAGAAGAAAAACAAAATACACATGTATGGAAATATCATTTCACAGGAATTTTAAGCAGATTGTTTGGAATTTAAGCAACCAGCCTAACCAATTTGATGATTCTGAACTCATGTACTATATCAAAATTGGCTTTATTTCCTATCTGATAGAATTCCTTTGCTGATCGCAAGAAATGTTTTTACCAAAATTATTGGAGTATTTCAAAATTGGAGTCATATCCTGATGAAAACTGATTGGATTTTGGTAAAATATTAATGGAAAAATCTCTTTGAGAAATGCTACAATATCTGTAAAGTTAGTATTAAAAAAAGTGCAAAAAAGTATCATAAAATTAAATTTACTACACTCATAGAAATAAACCTGTATAAATAGCAGAAAAATCTATTCAAAATTAGTTAAAAATGACCTTGCAAAAAACTGCTTAATTTAGCAGATTTTTTGCTAAATATTAATAAAATAAGAAACGCAAATATAAATCTGTTAACCTTACAAAATTTTAGTTATATTCAATGTGAATTTTAGTTAATTGAAAAACAGCATTTTACTCTGTAAAATTAGCAAAATCAATTACTAAATATTTGCAGACTCAAAATAGCAAACAAAAACTGCAATATTAACAAAATTTTAGTAAAATGCAAATAACAGTTTATTTTTCTGAAATCAACAGAAATGTTTGCTAAAAAAAATGTAGATTGCTGATTTCATAAAAATTTCACATTTTTTAATGATTTTTGGTGGACTAATATTTTGTAAATGTTTTTGCTGATTTTAGCAGATTATTTTGTTACTTTTAATTAACTAAAATTTAGCTCAAATATAACTAAATATTAGTAAATTCAACACATTTATTTTTGGTATTCTTATATTACTAATATTAAGTAAAAAAATCTGCTAGTTTTAGCAGTTTTTTCTGCAAGGTAGCTTTTAACTAATCTTTAGTAGCTATTTATTTTTTATGTTTAGTATCTTTTACGGAAAAACTATATGTTTCAACTTTAACTGCTCAATTAGATTCAGAGGCATAACTTTAATGTGCCAACAGATTTTGGACCTTTTTGTAGAAATACATCATTTATGCGTAAATTACAGGTATTATTTTTTGCCGAAACCTAAAATTAATCTTAAAATCTGAACAGGGTTCCTGCAGAAAAAATATTTAATCATTTGTGGGTTACTGAAGTACATTTTTCGCAGATAAATCCTTATATTTTATAGTGTATACTGCTAGAAAATATTTCACATTCTTATTTACGTTAATATATGTATACATTAGGGCGGCACTAAAAATTCAACTTTCGATTTTCAAAAGTTTTCGCACGGAATATCGATCCAGTTGATATAAAACGGCTATGGTCAAAATTTCAGCAAAATCGGACAACTTTAAGCCGTGCCCCAAAGAGGTCAAAGGTCAAAATATGGTATATTGTGTATTTTTTAGGTATTTTTTATGTATTTTTATTGTTAATCTTATAAACAATTACAATATTTCTTTCTAATGTGATTTAAGAATGTTTCATAATATTTTTTTTTGTTGAAAAATTAACCCGTCTGTGCCCTGAGGGTATAACTGACCCTTTTAAAGTTTTAAAATTACACAATTTTTTATTTGTTAAATATTTTATGGACAAATTTAATATAGATTAACTTTTGATATTAACCCCTTTTTCTGGGGGGTGAGAGGATGTGGATTGCTTTAGGCCGTTCAAAACTACCCTAAATTTATTACTTAGAAATGTGAAAATTTACGTTATAACGAAGACTAAAACAAGTAATTACTATTAGCATGTCTGTGTTTTACCAAAAACAAAAAACAAAGTTTTGGATAAACTAAAAATTAGTTCCAGGGATGCAGTCCATTTACTGGTAGCAGTTCTTGATGCAGCTGTGCTAAACACGTCGGAATACATTTTAAATCGTAATATTGTTCGCAAACAAAGAGAGATATTTTTAGAAAAACAAAAAGCGAACAAATCGTGTCTAAATTCACAACAAACCCTGCACCATTGACAATTCATTGGGATACCAAGCTCTTATCTAGTGTTTCAGGAAAAACTGAAGATCGTCTTGCTATAATAGCAACTGCTCCAGGTCTTGAGCATGTACTAAATATGCCCGTATACCAGCAGGAACTGGGTTAGAAATATCATCTGCCGTTTATGATACTTTGGAGGAAAATAATATTTTATATAAAATAATATTTTAGTAGAGGCATTTGTGTTCGACACAACCGCGTCGAACACAGTGAAATTTAGAGGAGCTTGTAACCTTTTGGAAAAAAGAATTGGTCGAGATGTGTTATACCTAGGGTGCAGACATCAAATCTTTGAAATGATGTTATCTTATCATCAGCGTTCATGGAAGCAAATATAAGTGCTTCTACTGGTCCTGAAATAGTAATATTTAAGAAATTTAAGAAACATTGGCCTAAAGTACAGCAGGATGATTTTTTGACTGGATTAACACACACCAGATTCAATGATATTTTAGGTGGTGATCGCGCTAATATTTTAAAATTCGGGAACGATAAAATAACGGAAGACTTTCCTCGTGATGACTACAAGGAATTTTTGTAATTAATAATAATACACTTAGGAAATTATGTTGGTAAAGACGACAGCAATTGTAGTCAAAAACAAATGAAATTTCATTTAAAAAAAGGACGACTTACATTTCATTAAATTCAACTAACATTGTCATTTGTTTTTTAATGTTCAAAAAATGACTAACAATTGTAGTAAAAATGAACCACATGGTAGTAAAAAATAAACAAACATTTATTTATTTTTATTTTTTAAATAACAAAAAACAACTGTAAAAAATTAATGTAAAATCATAAAACAGCATTTGATGTGGTTTGTTTTTTCAAATGAACTGCAAGGTTAGTAAAAAATTGAATTTGTTCTACAAATGACTTACATTTACATTAAAAATAATGAAACTGTATTACAACCCAAACAACTACATGTTTTTAAAGCAGAAGTTCCCTGAGTGTACTCTTAGGAGGAATTCCACATAGGGGAATTAAATTTACAAAACCTGGCGCACTGCATTTAGCCAGATGGATGGCCAAGGCCATTTATTGCCTAAAAATTATTATATTTCGAGACCAATTTCCCGAAATAACCGAAACTGAAATAAATGGTTTGATTGAAGTAGTTGGATTTGTTATTCGATTTTCTGGTTTAACGCAGACCAAGCTCCTCTAAATGACATCGAATTTTTAAAGAAATTAGAAAATTATAAAACAATTACCAAACCTATAGCTGAAGAGGCCATATCGAAATTGCTTAACCATCTTTATTATTTGAATGAAGAATGTGTAGGTTTTGCCTTATTCGACGAAAAAATCGATTTAGCAACTAAAGCCAAACTTGCTACAAAGATGCTTGCAACAAACTTGTCTGAACAAAATCTAGAAGAAAAGGAAGAGGAATATCCAAAAAGGCTAACAATAAACCAACAAAATTTAAGCCATTTCCTTGCCAGAGACATTAATGTAATTTTGGAGGAATTATTTTCCAAAAACACCAACAAGCTTTTACAAAGGTTTAACATTTCTTCAGACTTTAAAAAAAAAAAACTCAAGTTGTTGGCCAATTTTAGACGACTATCGTAAAGGAAAGAACATAATTTCAAACTTAAAAATTGTCAATGACTGCGCCGAAAGAGGAATTAAGTTAGTACAAGAATTCCACGAGAAAATTACAAAAGATGAGGATCAGAGGCAGCATTTATTTAAAGTAATGACAACTTGTTTTATTAATTTTAATTAAAGATTTGTATGTTAAAATTTGTTTTTTTTTTTCAGGTTGTACAAAATTATAGACAGCAATTTTCGAAAGAAGCTAATTTACAAAACTTAAGAACTCATTATAATTAAAGTGCCCCATATTTTATTTTTTACGTATTTACGTATGTTTTACGTTTAAATTTTTTTGTTTTTATTAAAAAAGTTAATTTTATATGTAAAGTATTTCTTCGATGTTTAATTTAATAAAACTTTTGACACCGGTAGGCAAAAAGGGTTAATGATTTAAAATTGTCATAGATAATTTGTTAGCATATCTCAGATAATTAAAAAAAAGTGCAGAATATTACGGTTTTACAATACAAAATATATTAAACTTTAAAAGCCACTGGGCACGAAAGGGTTAAATTTAATTTTTTTTTATAATTATTAATACTTGCACATTGTAAATGAAGTGGCATGATTTTTTATACAAATTCAGGCAAAAACGAAGAACTTCTTAAAAAAAAAAACGTTTTAAAAATATTGGGCTTACAAAATCTGACCTTTGACCTCTTTGGGGCACGGGAAATATTTGTCCGATCTTCCTAAAAGGTTTGCCATATAGTTTTTACACCAAGTGGCACAATATTCCAAGCGAAAAGCATTAAAATTCAAAAAAAAATTTCGTCCATATAACCTGCTGCCACCCTAGTATACATATATATATATGTATATACTTAAAAACATTTAATTTATAATTTTACAGTATGTAAAAAAAATAATTGCTTTAGTTTAAGAAATCGCAGTATATCCCGTTTTTTATAAGAAAGATTAAAAAGGGATGCCTTTATAATATTTTTTTTTTTTTGGTTTCAATAGGAAATAGCAAAAAACTGAAACGATTGGTTAAAAACTTGTATTTTATATGTATTATATTTTGTATTAAATTTTGTTTTGTTTTAATTAATAAAAATAAAAAAATATATATTCTAAATTGGAAATGGTGTATTTATTTCAATAAATTCGATTGAATCAACAATCATTTATATTTAATTCAGTAGGGATAATTAAAAATGTCGGTATGTGCAACAATATTTATTTATCGTTCTAATAGATACTTGGTTACAACTATCAAATCAACAATAGATTTTTAAGGTAGTTCATGTGACTATCAGAATTCGGTTGGCAAAAAATACGGTTGGGGCAACAAAACTATTCTCTGTGTGCAGCAATGACGAAAATTTATTTACCATTTATTATTTTTAAAGTGCCTGGCTTTAAACAAAATTGTTTCGCTTTTGTTTCAAATTTGATTGTGGTTTATTCTTCTATTGACAGTATAGCCATTTCACGTAAAAAATATCAATTCTAAATTTGATCAAGCAAAAAAATAGCAAATGTTATGGATTTTTTGTTTGCAATGAATTAAAAAGACATATAAAAGATATATATATATATATATATATATATATATATATATATATGTATGTACAGCGCATACTCTAGAGACATTTATTCGTTCCCCCGCATAGTTTAGGGACATTTCCTTACTTTGGGGACTGTCCCCAAATTTTTCGCGCCTTTTCATACATCTAGCGTTTAAGATGAGGACAATTTTTTCGATACACCGCATATTTCGGGTACAATTTTGGCCATGTCCCTAAAGTATGCGCTACGCATACATATATATATATATATATATATATATGTATGCGCAGCGCATACTCTAGAGACATTTATTCATTCCCCCGCATAGTTTAGGGACATTTGCTTACTTTGGGGACTGTCCCCAAAATTTTCGCGCCTTTTCATACATCTAGCGTTTAAGATGAGGACAATTTTTTCTATACACCGCATATTCCGGCGACAATTTTGGGCGTGTCCCTAAACTATGCGCTGTGCATACATATATATATATATATGTATGTACAGCGCATACTCTAGACATTTATTCATTCCCCCGCATAGTTTAGAGACATTTGCTTACTTTGGGGACTGTCCCCAAAGTTTTCGCGCCTTTTCATACATCTAGCGTATTAGATGAGGACAATTTTTTCCATACACCGCATATTCCGGCGACAATTTTGGGCGTGTCCCTGAACTATGCGCTGTGCATACATATATATATATATATATATATTAGGGTATTCAATCGGTTAACCGTTACTCGATTAATCGATGAAATGATGTCGAACAATTGTTGGAGTAATTCGAAGTGGCCAATTTCGAGTAAAGAATAACTCGAACAATTTTGGTCGATTAATCGAGTAACTCGAGTAATATAAAAATATGTAAATATACGGAGGTTGAAAGCTCGTTATAAATTAAAAATAACATAAAAATAATCTCGATGTACATATATAAAAACAAAAAACTAATATAACTGTAAAAAATATTACTTGAGCCAGAGTACACACTAAAAATTTTTTATATAAATAGAACATTTTTGGTCTTCAAAGCTTAGTAACGTCATGATGCCACGTGGTTGATTACTAAGAAGACAAGAATGGAGCAAAATTGATTATTAATAGGTTTTTTGTTAAAGTTCTGCCTATTATATAGGCTCTAGCTTTTCTAAAACTTCTGGTTCTGATGAGATCTTTAGCCAGATCGAAATACTAGTATCAACCTAGCTAATATGTTTGATTTGCTTTATTTTTTGTAAATATACGGAGGTTGAAAGCTCGTTATAAATTGAAAATGAACTATTTTATATTTTTTTAATATTTTGTATAAAATAATGTTACTGTTATAGTGAATATTTAAATGTTAAGTGTATTTTTATATTAAGTGAGCACTGTTAAAGAAATTATATTACGAAAAACGAAGAACTTAATGCGAAAAACTCCGATATCGAAGAAACTCGGATATTTTTTAAAGAAACAAGTTCTAAGACTGGGGTGTTTAAGATTATTGGTGCGGATTTGAGGGTTAAAAGTGGGATCAAACATTATTTTTTTTTTTTAATTTAGTTGCCATTTGATCTAAAGAAACTACATATAAATACTATATTTTCAAAAAGGAATTTTTAAATGTCATTTACTAAAAACTTTTTGTTGGTCCCTTTTATGTCGTTGTAACAAGCCAATTTTAGAAGCCCTATATGGAAATTCATAGCGGAAAATTTCCACATATTAAAATTTACATATAGAAGTAATGAAGTTTTCATTAATATGATGAAAATCTTCTTAAATATTCATGAAAGTTGTTTCAAAACTTCTTTATAATTTTTTTAGAAAAATTACATATCTCAAAATCCCAAAATGATAGGACAAAATGGACTATTTTTTCGTTTAGTACTAACACACTAATATAACAAAACTGTGTCAAGTCTGAGTGAAATTACACCCTACAAATATTTTTATAAAACAGTTTAATACATATTTATGAACCAGTTATATTGAAAGAAAATCAATGAAGATTTCAACATATTTATAAAGCATTTCATTGATATAATAACGCTTTTGCTTTGAGTGTACTGAGACAAAACTGTCGCAATAATAAATGATCTTAGCAAATGTTTTCCTCTTTTAGATATACTTTTTACTGTAATTTTTAATTAATTTGTTAATTTTTATATATGTTATATTAGTACTAATAAAATATAAAAACTTACAAAAATGTGAGTTTTTAGAAAATAAAATTAAAGTATTAAAATTGTTCGAGTTACTCGAGTTATTCGAGCAATTTTAAAATCTTACTCGCCTACTCGAGTAAATTAAAAACCTCAAAATCGAGTTACTCGATTACAAAAGCAAACCCGAGTAAATTGAATACCCTAATATATATATATATGTATGCACAGCGCATACTTTAGGGACATGGCCAAAATTGTACCCGAAATATGCGGTGTATCGAAAAAACTGTCCTCATCTAATACGCTAGACGTGTGAAAAGGCGCGAAAACTCCCCAACGATATGAATAAACTTTTTTTGAATGTGTAATTATAGTTTTGCAACGAAGTGTACAAAGAAATTTAATTTAACTTTTTATGTTGGGCAGCCACAACCGTTTTACGTCTCAGTTTTATTATTAAATATTTGAGTAATGAGTATTCTTTTTACAAATATACAGGATTATACATAAAGAAATCTTCCGATCGGGATTATATTCCAGTCATTTGCGCTGATCCCTCATAGTGCCGTTGTCGAAATGAAAAATTCGCATTCCCCGCCCCACTCTAATTCACATTCTTACACAGACATTTTTGCATACATACAAACGAAAATAAAACTTTTTTAATTCTACATAAACATTATGCATACTAGGGGTATAACTTTTATTAGGCGCAAGCTCCCAAGGCAGAACCTTTTAGACTATTTTTACTCATAATAGTCTGTTTTTTAAGTTAATTTCTAAAAAAAAGTCTTACGCCGCAAAGGCTTCCGAAAATGCTTTTATTCTTCATTTGTAAAATACTTTTTGTTTTAATTATTGTACCATTAAGACGGCATTGCAAGAAATATTTTTTATTGAAGAATAAATAAAACTAAACCAAAAAAAAAAAAAAAAATCATAAAACAAATTCCCGAAAAAACTCGAAAAAATTATCAAAAAATTCATCGCAATATTTTTAAACATTTGAGTCAAGATGGTAGAAAACAGTTTTGATTAAAGGAAATATAGAACCACAAAAACTATGGATGTTAAAGCAAGTTATTACTACACTCAGGGAACTTCTGCTTCAAAAAATTGTAGTTATTTGGATTGTAATACAGTTTCTGTATTTTTAATGTAAATGTCAGTCATTTGTAGAACAAATTTAATTTTTTACTAACCTTGTAGTTCATTTAAAAAAACAAACCACATCAAATGACTGTTTTATGATTTTACAATTTTTTACAGTTGTTTTTCTGTTATTTAAAAAATTAAAAAAAAATGTTTGTTTTTTTCCCTAACATATGTATATTTTTACTACAATTGTTAGTAATTTTTTGAACAGTAAAAACAAATGACAAATGTTAGTTGAATTAAATGAATTGTTAGTCGTCCTTTACATAATATCCTTAGTGTAAAATTAATTAATTTTTTTTTCTCTTAAGAGTGCAATAATATCGCGATTTGTTCAAACTGTTGTGAAAAGCTGGTGGAAAACGATTTAGTATTAAAAATGATTGGAAAATGTTACAAAAAAACCAAGCAAGTTATAACTTCTTTAATTTAAAAAATATATATTTAAACTTAAATGTTCAACAGTTTTTGATGCCCTAACTGAATATGCCTTGGGAGATATGATATTTTAAAAAATGCAAAAAGTTATATCCCTAATGTACACACAATCACGATTACCAAAAAGCCCCCTTAAAAGTTGTAAGTAAACATAAAAAAAAACCCTTTTAACGGAGGAAAAATACATTTAGCTCAACATCGGGGTTGCATTATGATGCTGATGATGACGACGCTGATAACCTTTTTTTTATCAACAAGCTATCACACAATTCAATTACAATTCCTTCTTTCTTGTTACTTTCTTTCATCTAACAAACCATTTATTCGTATTTCTATCTAAGCACTCATTGAAATATTTATACCCAAAGCTTCACAGTCAGTAACAGTTTGTACATTTGTTCGTTTTTTTATTAATTTCCCAGCAAAAACTTTCATACATTACCAAAAAGTATCGCAATATCAAGTGATCAACCAGCAAAAATTTTGCTGACTTCACTGATTATTTTTTTTAGTGTAAGCCGAAAAAGTTTGTCGAATTTTGCAAATCGTTAATTTATCTGCAAAACAGCTGTGTTGAAAACGACATATAAAGTGTCGAACATAGGATCCGTACCCGGCACCAGTCACGGGATGGTTTCAGTGACTGGTTTACTTTTCCGCTGATATTGAATACAATTTTTATACCCTCCACATACTGTGTTGAGGGTATATAACAGTTTGTCATTCCGTTTGTAACGCATCGAAATATGGGTCTAAGATCCCATAGAGTATAAATATTCTTAATCCTTTTTGAATTTTAAGGCGATTTAGCGATGTCCGTCTGTCTGTATATCTGTCTGTTGAAATGGCGGTCACTACGCGAATACGCAATACGGACTGCTCATTTTTACATAGATTGATGAAAATTTTTCCGGAAAGTTTGATATTGAAAATGAATAAAATCGGTCTAGCGGTTCAAAGGTTATGAGTGAAAATGTGAAGTTACATCCAAATTTTCCATAAAAATTGATGTATAATGCACTGTACAATTCATAGTGTCTGGTGTATAAAATATAACGTCATATTTTTCCCCACACGCTATTTAAAATTCACCTAAAATTTTTTTTTCATCACAAAATATTTTTTTTACCTCAAAAATGTTTTTAACTACACAATTTATTGTTTACATCCAAAAAAGTGTTTCATCTCAAAATTTTGTTCTCACCTCTAAAATATTTTAAATACTTGCTTGTTGCTTCATTTGTAAGGGCATTTTGTGGAGGGTATAAGAAAAAATTTGGTAAAACCAAATGTAATTCATGTACTTGTTTTGGAACATTTTGTCTTTTTTTAATATAAATAAGGTTTATTAAAAACATTTTTTATTTGCGATTACTGGAGATTAGTAATTAGAAAACTATTTATCTAGAAAAACTGGATAGGTATTCTGAATGATAATTATCGACAAGTATCGTAAACTTTTCGAAATAAATTACGGTCATTAGATATACAAATTAAAAATAATCGCGGCTATTCCTATTTTCAATTTCATCTCAAATACGCACCGTAGCTAATCCATAATACGCTAGTGATGTGAAGAGAACATATGTTTTTGGTGATCAACGATAAATTCTATAAAACGCTTTTGATGCGTGTTTACATCGCTTCTGTTCGTCGCCAAAAAAAAACCCCTAAAATTTTTCATCATTTAGTTAAACGTTTTCATAAGTAACATCGTCAACGCGATAACAATTTAGGTATCATTTAAACAAAACGATATCGTTTCTCTTCCAGAATCTGTCCCCTGTTTTTATCTTTTTTGCTGGGTTTTTAAATGTTTTAAATATTGACATGTTTTACACTTTCAAAGTCTCCCTCATAAGGGCAAACAAAAAATCAAAAAGAGCAAGTACATTAGAGCGGAATTTTTTTTCCCAACTTTCGATTTTTATCAATTATTGTTGCGATTATTGTAGGATTAGGTCTAAAAGTTATGTATGTGTGGTAATTGTTTGAAAACTTTCTGAAATTTTTCTGCAAGCACCCGAATCGAATAACGGGGTTAGTTAATAATTATTATTGTTTGTTTGTCTCGGTTTTGGTATCGGTGACGGTATTTTATGGGGTATCGGTATTATCGAAACAACGATATTATTGAATAAATTAACAAGTTGAATCGTTTTTAATCATAAAAATGTTTGAGTTTATTAAATATTTTCATGAAATGATTATTTTTTAATATGAACATAAAATGTTAAGGCCCAATTAATAAAAGTACCGTTAAAATTAAATTAATAGTTAAATTCAAATTTTATATGAAAGACAAAAAAAATTAATCAAGGACAGTTATTTGCGCCGTTACTAGGTACAATAACATTTATAAATCCAGAAAAATAGTCATTAGAGCATTTTAACGAAAACATTTTTAGGATTTTTGCAACTCTTAGAGCGGAATAGAATGCTTATGGCCCAAAAGATTTTTGAGAATTTTTTTTTAAGAACTTTTTACAAAATTTTGTTTCACGTCCATACACTGCCTATTTCTGATGTTAAAATTCAGAATTTTCAATTTGATGGTCATAGAAGTGGCCTATTCTATAATTATAAATACCAAATGATGTTCGTTGGTAAGCGAATTACTTAGGAACGGTTGGGCGATTTGGATATTTTTATTTGTATGTTTTGTAAAAGTCGTAATATGAATCTTACGGAAAAACATATTGGTAATGTTGAGTGAAAAATACGGAAAAACTTAAAGTGAGTTTTTTCGAATTACGTCGGAATGGCTGGACCGATTTGTATATTTTTTTTTTTTTTGTATGTTTGTAATAGTCTGAATATGGATCTTAAGGGAAAAAACTTTGGAAAAGTTGCCTTAAAAATTCGGAAAAAACTGAAAGTGCCTTTTTCTATGAATTTTTTGTAAAACTGAAGACAATAACTCACGATTCGAACGATGAATATGTTTAATTATTTTTTTGTTTTGTTCATTATGGTCCTTAAAAAGTTTATAGGAAAGAAACGAAATGTATCTCAAATGAAAGACAATTATATTCTCTATTGATGCTATTTGCTAAATACACGGTCACAATTTTAGTTTCTTATATTCATCAAATAAAATATTCACTTCTTTAATTCACTACAGCATCTATACTATAGATATTACGAAATATTTTGTTTCACAAATGTCCATCATTATTAAAATTTTAAGAAAACACTAAAATCGTGTATTTTTAATACGAGTAACAACATGACATATCGGTGAAGCAGAATATCTCACAACAGACCAAAACGATTGGAAAATTTTTGAAGATGTTGTATGAAAAATAAAAAATGTACATATATTTCCAACTAAATTTGGTTATGCAAAACATAATAAAAAAGTGATCGCGGATTTGATAACGATCATCCGTAGAGAATAAAATTACTTTAAAGTTGAGATACACTTCGGTTTTATCACACAATTTATAAATTTTTTATAGCAGAAATATCAAAAATTTACGTTTTATTAAGTATATAAAATAAATGACTTTTTAAAATCGGCTATGAGGAATCGACCTGGAATTTAGTCAGTTATTTTAAAATTTGAACTTTTTCAAATTCGTTTGAAACTGTGGGCTGAAGGTAAATTTGCTTAAATTTTCCCCACTGTGCCAGGGGGCATCAGGGTTATATATCCCCACCAAACCGATTAAAAAGTATATAGTAAGACACAAAATAACTTTAAAAATCAGGGTTTGTAATTATAATCAGGGTTAAATTAAATAGGTTTGCGCACTCAATTTTGACAAAATTTAAATTTCCAATTTTTCACAAATAATGGAATATAACTTCGAAAAATTTATAAAAAAATAACTGTTTACTTAAGGCTTTTCTACGGTTTTTTAATAAAAAACAGTAACGAAGGATTTTAAAGTTAAAGTGCTAAAGTGATATCGTAGTTAAATAGTATGAACTTAAAAGTTTAAAATTTTCGTGGTTTTAAAAGAAAGTCTTCCGAAATTTAACTTTAAATTTAAGAAATATGTAATTTTTTTAAAATTTTTCTAAAACATGTGTACAAAGGTTGGGTTTATTTTAGACAATTTTTTAACGAAAAATCTAAAAAATTTTAAAAAATGGATTATCGCAAAGAATCCAAGTTTTAATTTTTTACAAAATAATTCGTACTGATTTGATAAGTACATGTATTGATTTTTGGTCAAGCGTACTGATGAAAAATCGTATATTGATTTGTACTGATTTTTAAAAATTTGTACTGATTTTTAACATTTTCAGAAAATTTGATTGTTTTCCATATAAAAACTTACGTTTTGTTCCATTAAGAATAAGTTTTTCAGAGTTTACAATTTTCAAAAACAGAAAGCATTCCGAACCAGACCAGAAACAGTAAAAGAAATCTTTAAAAAAATCTTAATTTTTTAATATCATGCGTAAATTTTTTTTTTTTTTTTTTTCTTTTTTTTAAGAGAGGCAACACTTAAGAAATACTACCTATATTTAGTGTGTTGATTTCTTTGGAAAGGGATAGTATAGAGATGAAAGGTGGGGAAAGATGAAGGGCTTCAGACATGGCAACACTGTCTTAGAACAGTTGTTGCTCGCCACCTGATGGAAAGTTGGCGAACTTATTGAAGCTTTTTGGTTCATAGCCCTGACTCATTATTTTACTTCGGTGGGGTTAATTTCTATGGGAACACCGAAGGTGGACATTGCGATACGTATGAGGGATAGAAAAAACTCATACATATTAATTTAATGTTGCCGGCACCGGGGATCGAACCCGGGACCTTCTGTGTAAAAGTCCAACGCGCTAACCATAACACCACATGCGTATAATTCTCTCAGTGTAAAATTGAATTCATAAAAACTAGCTGAAAATTAAATTTTTTATATAAATTAATAAATTAAATTAAAGTAAATTATCACAAATAAAATTATAATTTTTCTGTTAATATGGAAAAATATTCATGATCTTTAACCGAACTAACCAACAACTCACACACAATTTTTATAGATCAACAATAAAAATTCACTATTAACCACTCACAAGGTACAGTGCAAAAATTCGCTTAATATATATGCTCGACATATGTTGAAAAACGAATAAAATCTTCAATGTTTGATTTTCCTTCACTTACAATGTAAAGGATAAAATATGATGACATTTGAAAATAACTGCCAGTCAAATTTCAACTTAATTAGTTGAACTGGCAACTGTGGTAATAATTAACAACTAAACATAGATTTATAGAAAATAAGTTCGCAGTAAATTTCGTCATACTCAAACTAAGTTACGGCATATTTTTAACCTAACAAGTTGAGTTAAATAGATGATGTTTACAATTTAACACTTTAAGGCACGAAGAATGTTGATGAAGGCCGTTGCGGGCTAGAAAGTTAACTCCATTCATGCAGGTGTCAAATAACTTTTTTAAACCCTCCATCCCATAGTGCAGGAGGGTATATATCACTTTGTCAAATGTTTGTAATTCTTTTAAAAAAAATCTGGGACCCCATAAACTATATATATTCTTGATCAGCATGAATAGAGAAGTCGATATAGCCATGTCCGTCTGTCCGTCTGTCCGTCTGTCCGTCTGTCCGTCTGTCTGTGTTAATACAAAATACTCCGCTAATACAGAAGAGGTGTTGCTAATTTTCAGTCAAATTGTTTGTTGACATCATGAGCAGTTTGCTAGTGAAAATGATCATAATCGGTTAACGCGTTCAAAAGTTATGAGTGAAAATGTGGGAATACCTCTTAAAATTTTGAATCAAATTTTAAAATATTCTATTTATTTCATCATACATACGTACATTCAATGCTTATACACAAGAATATACGCAATCAGGGATGGCAGTCAATATCGCTAAATTACTGTAACCGATTCAAACCCCTTCCAACTGACCATCGTTAACCCAAAAATACCGTTACCGAAATAATTGAAATACCGTTATCCGTAAAATACCGTTACCGATATAAATAAAATATCAATATCTTAAAATACCGTTACCGAAATAATTGAAACACTGTTATCCTTAAAATACCGTTACCGATATAATTAAAATTTCAATACCATAAAAATACCGTTACCGAAATAATCTACCAAGATCTGAAAAAACTTCTTTAAATATATATATTTTCCCAAAGTATGATCATAAGCAAGAAAGTAATCAAAACTCGGGCATAATGGGGCTAAAAATTGTGGTGTGCATTAACATTACCTGAATATCTAAAATAACGTTACCCTTAAAATGCCGTTACCAAAATAACTGAAAAATCTTTCCCTAAAATAAAGTTACCGAAATAACTAAAATGTAACGTTATTTTATATCTAAAATACCGCTAGCGAAACAAATAAAATACCGTTAACGCTAAAAGCCCGCAACCGAAATAACTTAAATATAGTTACCCCTAAAATAACGTTACCGAAATAAAAGAAAATAGCATTCACGAAGCCAATAACCACATAGAATCGGTTACCATCCGTGGTCATAATCAACACGTACAATAACAAAAAAACCCACAAAATATTGTTGTTGTTTTTTTGTTTTGTAATACAGTGTGGCTGATAAATGCCACTACAAAACAAATACGTAATAACTTTTTTTCTGAGTTATTATTCGGTTCCATTTTTTTTGTTTTTTGTTTCATTGCTTCGTCTTTCAATTTAAGGAAAATGAACGATCGGCGTAATCTAACTAAAATTTATTGCTTTTCAAATGAAAGAATAAAAAAATATTTATATGTATTGAAAAAAAGTTATTAGATTTTCTTAATGTACCAATAATTATCAGCCACCCTGTATCTATGTAGGTTTTATAACTGGTATGTATGTATGTTTAGTAGCAATCGCATGCAGTGTTGCCAGGTTTGACGATTTATCGTCATTTTGACTATATTTAATACCCAAAATAACTAAATGATGATTTTATGGGTTTTGCTGCCAACAAAATTACGAATTTTTGCCAAAAGTTTAATATATCAGCAAAACATATTTATTTGTCACTGGATCAATTTTTCTATTTATATTATTTGAAAAAATACCAGTTTCTTTAATTTTCTGTGTCTCGAAAACACTCTAAACACATAAACTATTTTCTTTTTTAATTTTTTGACAAAATTAATTTTATTACACTTTTTGTGTGATTTATGTGATGTATAGTATAAACATATGTGTCGTAATGTAAATGGGTATTTAATAATTATTTCATTATGTATGTCTCCGCAAGCGTGTTTGTAAAAATAATTTTCCATCCCATAGTGCGGAGGGTATACACACTTTGTAAAAGTAGTTGTAGTTCTTTTTAAAAAAAAACTGGGAAAAACCCACAAAATATTGTTGTTGTTTTTTTGTTTTGTTTTGTAATACAGGGTGGCTGATAAATGTCACTACAAAAGAAAACGTAATAACTTTTTTTCTGAGTTATTAATCGGTTCGCTTTATTTTTTTTTTTGGTTTCATTGATTCGTCTTTCAATTTAAGGAAATGAACGAATGGGGTAATGAAACTAACATTTTGATTGTGCGCCACTACAATGCTTTGGGGGCTGGCATTTCCGCATAAACAAACTTAACGGGCACATTAGGCGGCACTCCTACGAGCAGATTGGTCTCGTAAATTATTTTGTCAATCGTGGAACAATCATTAGGACGCCTTTTAATCAAAATTTCTCAGTTCGAATGTAAGAAACAATTGTTGCCATAGTTGCTGCAATACAAGTCAATTCTAGAGTTTCGACAGGGAATATTTTTGCTCATATATATATCACCAGACAGTCAATACGGACAGTTCTGCTTAAGGATTTTCATTTCTCTCCTTTAAAAAAATCAAACAACAAGCAATTGAACGCAGTAGACTTGCCCCTTAGCTTGGAATTTTCTCTGTAATTTGCACGGAATTTCGCTTGCATTTGATGTCATCAGGCGTGTTAGTCATTTTAAATAAATTGTTTCTTAAAAGCCATTAAAAATACTTATTAAAAATGTATGGCTTTTCAAATGTAAAAACAAAGAAATAAAAATAAAAAAGTTATTTAAATTTCTTATTGTAACAATATGCATCAGCCACCCTGTATGTATATATGTATGTATGAAGGTTTTTATAACTGGTATGTATGCAGGCATGTAGCTAGGGGGGGGGGGTCTTGGGGGCTAGAGCCCCCCGAAATGATTTGCCAAATTTAAAAACTTAATACAATTCGTTAGAAAGTAACAATGTTATTGATAAATTTAATATGAAAATAATTATTTTTGACTTGGATCAAATAGGAAATAGTTTTATATGATTCGAATCTTAAAATTTCGTTAGAAAACATCGCCTGCAAATGGGCGGCTATCATTGTTAGAGTTGATTTTCGACAAAAAGCAATAATTAAAATCTTTTCATAAGAGATTTCGAAGTCTTTGACTTAAAATATAATCAAAAAATTGTTTGAGACAATGCAAACTAAACAGAAAAAACTAAAATTGAGTTTTAATTAAAATATTTGTTGATTCAGCTAAAGTTTAACTAAATTCGGTCGTGTTGATGCAATTGTAGTAACAACTAAAATAATTTGTATCTATTTAATTAATATTATTTTCAATTACATATAGTTTTATTCACATCTATTAAAAATTTAATTGAATATTGTTTACTATTGGTAAAAATTAGACCATTTGAAAAATCGCAAAATTTGAAAAAAAAAATTGCCAAAACAATCCTCAAAATTGCAGAAATTTAAAAAACTCCCAAAATAAACGCCAAAATTAAAAAAAAAAATTAAAAAAAATGACCAAAATTAAAGAAACGCGAATTTTCAACTTTAAAACGATTTTTTTAATTTTGGCGACTTTTTAAAATTTTTGCATTTGTTTCAATTTGAAACTTTTTTACTTTTTTTTACATTTATCAAGTTTTAGCTACCCTAGACGTATATTAGCACATAAAAATATAAAGTAACGCAATTTTATTTTTCGTGGTTTTCAAAAAGGTTTCCGCATAATCCTTTTTTTATTTAATTAAACTAAAAATTAATATTTAGCTAAAAATTTAACGTAATTAGACAATAACGATGCATATCCAACTTAAAGTACACAAACATTTTCAAATTTGTGATCAAACAGATTAAAGCGTTGTTTCGCAATATAGACATCAAAATTCGCAAAATAATGAACACAATAAGTAATAAATGAAAAAAATGCATTTTAAGGAAATGCACTTTATGCGGGAGGTTTTTGTTTCAAAATGAAATCAGAAAGCTATTTCTATTATTAATACATGATTGCCCATTACTTGTAGGTAAAAATTTAGCAAACAAAAGAAAAAGCTGTTACTTTAGTGTGCAAAAAAAAAAAATATATAATCAAAAAAAAAAATCGAAAATCCCCCCCGAAACAAATTCCTAGCTACGTGCCTGTATGTATGCATTAGAAGCAATCACATGCAGTGTTGCCAGGTTTGACGATTTATAGTCATTTTGACGATATTTAATACCCAAAATAACTAAATGACTATTGGACGATTTTTGCTTCCAAAAAATTTACGAATTTTTGACAAAAGTTTAATATGTCAGCAAAACATGTTAATTTGTCACCGGATTAATTTTTTAATTTATATAATTTGAAAAAATACCAGTTTCTTAAATTTTTTGTGTCACGAAAACACTCTAAACACACACAGTATTTTCTTTTTTAATTTTTTGACAAACTTAATATTATCACACTTTCCGTTTAACTTATGTGATGTATAGTATAAGCACGTGTGTTGTAATGTAAACGGGTATTTAATAATTATTTCATTATGTATGTCTCAGCAAGCGCATTTTTATTTAAATCTTTTTTTTTAATTCGCGTATGCTTTTTAAACCCTAAATTCACTAAAACTAATTCACTAAAACACTAATTTCCCTTTGAAATTCAATAACAATAAAAATTGCAATATGGATCTTTGTTATAAAGAATTTAAATTGTTTGTCTCGTCAACAAGACTCCGTACAAATGATGTCTGATATAACGGACTTCTTATATCCACAGATTTCATAAATACTTCAATTTGCATTTCCCTTTAGTGCTGTCCAATTCAACTGAATATATGTAACTGAAACGATTGCCACTTAAACTATGTTAATGTAGTATTTACAAAACAGTTCAAAAGTTTTCTACGTAATCACCTTCTTGGAGCCCTAAATGCTTTTTTAAAAGTCCATGTGAAAAAAGCATAACTTTGCTTAAAATGTAATATTAAATTCCTGTCAGTGCATGCAAACGATTTCTCAACTATTTCCACAGTTTTTATCAATTCTGTAAATTGTCACTACTTATTTTAAAACCAACTATTATTTCAAAAAAAAAAAAATTGCTTCATTGAGAACAAACCTGCAGAATAACTTTGAACATTAATTTGTGTTTCAATGAAACATAAGATGAAAAGCATTTAAAGTTTTTATTAATATTATCAAAATATAATATTCCTAGCATGTTTAGATCAAATCGGTATGTTTTTCGCTAAAATTAAAATGTTTTTGTATTTAATACAATTCATTTTCCTTACATTGCTAAAAGCCTATTTTGTGGTTTTTTTCTACTAAAATCACGGGTTTTGTTTTATAGAAAAATAATTATTTCATTGCTACATTATATGTAAATACTTCATGTATGGATAATATTATTTTCTACAAATATTGATTACTTTGAGACATCGATTTGTGCTTTTCCCCTATTTCAAGTGTTATAAGCAAACTGCATTTAATTATTGCAATAAACTGAGTTTATTTTTGACCACATAACCCTCGTTAATCGAGTGTTAGATTTTTTTCTACTAAATTCGTTTCATTTACAAAACAAAAGTTTTTTCCTAAGAATATTTTTTTCTATTTTTTTTTTTTTTTATAAACTTCCCTTCACAATTTAAATGGAGGAGCCAGTTATTCTTCCAATTAGGTCCTTTCTCAATTACAATTAGATATTAAATTAAATTACTAATTCACAATATTTATTTTATTTATTAATTAATAATCACATAATTACAAATTATATAAATATTACCCTAACCGAGCACTAGCTACTATGGCCTTCGGCGCGTTGTAGCGAAAACAGACCAGTGCCTTTGGTGGGAATCGAACCCACGACCCCCGCACTAATAAGCCAGCACGCTACCAACTAGCCTACCGGGGCGCACAATTCACAATATATTTATTTTTTTTAAAACAATTTTTTTCTTATTACTGTCCCTTTAAACCTATCCCTTTATAACTTAATAGATGGCGCTATTGACAATTTTCCCAATTGGACGTTTCCATCAATTGCAATTGGATTCTTAAAAGAATATTAATTGGATTTTAACTCCCAATTCAAATATATATTTAATATCATAGAAATTAAACATAGCGATTTCAGCGCCTGAATATCGACGATTTTTTTATAGCAAAGACACAAACCATATATATTGAATTGTGTAAATCTTTATCTGTATTTATATACAGTGCAGTTCGCTTTTAACGATAATTGATACAACATTTTTTTCTTCACCCCAAATACATTAATTAATCATATTTTATTTTACTTATAAAAACAACATTGTTATTGTTATTTTTACAAGGAATATAGATATATATATATATATATATATTATTTGCACTTGCACTGGTTAATTCAAACAATGAGATGGAGGGTATCCAAAAATTCGGCACAGCCGAATTTAATCTTTTTTATACCAAATTCGGCACATCGGACTTTAATGCTTCCACTTGTTCTAATTGTTTTTTCTGTTAATTAAAGTAAATTATCACAAATAAAATTATAATTTTTCTGTTAATATGGAAAAATATTCATGATCTTTAACCGAACTAACCAACAACTCACATTTTAGTAATTTTTATAACTATGTAAGCAAATTTCCACTTCATCCAAAATGTTACATACCCGATCGAAAAAAAGTTACTTCTCAAATACAAAATCAGATCTCATTTGATATAGATCGATATTTATTCTTATCAAAGTTTTTCTCAACCTTTTGGCGCAACCAAAAATATCTAATTTTATATCCTGATCGATCTCAAAATATCGAGTGGGATCAATTTAGATCTCCTTGGATTTAATTAGGTCCAAAAAAATAAGTAATTTTTGGTTTATAGAACTAGATATTTCGAGATTAAATATGATTTAATTATATCCCATAACATATATTATTTTTAAAAATATATAAAAAAAATTGAAAGAAAAATAATTTGGATATCTGCCCTTATATAATTATTTATGTGGTTATATATAACAAAATGCAGTTACGAATTATACGCATTGAAAATATTAATTTTGTTGGACCATATGTAATCATATCTCAAACTAAATTGTTAATCTTAATGCCATATATTAGTATATCTTGAATTGCATTATTCATATAGCACCATATATTTATGAGCATATCTTATATAACACACAAAAATATTATTTATAATACCGTATATATTATTATATCTTAAATTATATTGTCAACATATACGATTACATATTGTGTTATATGTTAGAATATATTATATATGACAATAGATCATATCTTATTATGTATAGCAATTTCTAATTTTATAAATGTCAATATATAAACATACTTCGTTACATATGTTTACACATAAAGAACATATAATCAGATATGGTCATGCATGACACCATATATAATCACATATTTTAGAATTCATAACAAGATTAATATTTTTTTTAAATGTTATATTGATTTCATATGAGAATAAGATGGTCACCCTAATTTAAGGGCAAATGATAAAAAAAATCTTGCCCTACTTAGGACCAAAATGTTTTTGAGAATTTGTTCGCATTTCTTGAAGGGTGTACGGGGTCGCTGAAACCAATTTTTTATGAATCATTGAATTTTTTATATATTTTGTTATTGAGCTTTGATTCAAGGGTCGCTTTTAGGCCTTAAATTTTATTTTTTTTTAAATACCTTTCATTAACTTAAGAAAAAATATTAAAAACTAAAACGAAATCATTTTCTTTTGTTCTACTATACATGAAATTTGAGCAATTGCTATACACTGCGTTGCAAAACTATAATTACGCATTAATTACACAATGTTTTCGAAAATTGAAAAAAAAGTAGAAGAGTTTAACCAGCGTAAATTTAATCCAATAATAATATTTAACAAAAAAACAATTAATTTTTTTTATTTTACTATTTAAAAAGGCATAACAAAATCAATTAGTGTTTCATCACGGATAACGGGCCTCGATTATTCGTGATGGTCGGGACCAGAAGCATTACGGATAATCGATTTTCACGATTAATCGAATAACAATTTTGATTATACAGTTTTTTTTTAATATTTTTATTATTTAACAAGTGAACATTGGTGTACATACATATTTACATTAAAAAAAATTTATTCAAGAAGTTTATGTACATTTTTAAATTAAATAAGTATGTATACATTAAATTTTCTACTGAAAACATGAGGCAAAAAAGGACTAAAAAACTCCAACTAACTAAAAAAATTCTGCCATCACAGATAATAAAGGTAATCACGGTTAATCGAAGCAAACAATTTGAAAACATTGCAAACAAAAAACTATAAACTGATCTTTGGCCATCACGGTTAATCGGGGTTACCGGTTAGCCGGATCACGGATAATCGAAGCCCGACTTATATCAAAATTTTCAAAAATTTAAGAAAAATATTTTAAAGTAGCAGTTCTAATAATGCGTGAGGCCTCCTTTTTTTGAATCAACTCGAAAATTCGATCAAGCACACTGTCTACCAGATTTATTCGAAGTTCTTCCGTTATAGATTTCCACGAATCAATAACTGATTCTTTTAGATGAAAAACAATTTCATATGGACGGTTTTCAGCTCAAACTCAACAGGTTAATTGTCCCCAAATATTATTAATGAGGTTTTGGTTCGGAGAACATGTGGGCCATTAAAATAGTCTTATATTTTTAGATTATAGCCATTCCATAGTCTGAGGACTTGATGGAAAAGGAATTCTCCTTCGTTGCTGTTTTCCGTAAATGGCGCCAATTTTTCTTCTAATAATGAATGTACTCAGAAGAATTCATTCCATATAGACCATATCGTCAAAACAAAAAGCACCCAAAAATATCGCTGTTCTTTACATATGTCTCTCCAATAGCTGTTAAAACCATCTGGACCATTCAGATTGAACTTTGTCTCATCAGAAAAAATCATCTTAAAAGAAATTTATGTTTAAACAGTCCTACCAATAACAGCGATTATTGACTTAACTTGCCTAAGTTGGTTTGTAAATTCCTTTTAGCGAATTCAAGTCGAGGAGTTTTATGGCGGGGTAGTAACCTTGGCAAACAAATCAGCTTTTGGCGAGTAATTCCCTGGGAATGCTTTAAGAGCATAGTTATGGTTAACACATTTATCATACATTCATCGATTATCTGATTGTGACTCTTCTTTGAGTTGCTGGAACAGTTGATTATTTTACGCCAATCCCGATCAGAAAGCTTTTTTTCGGGCCTCCTGTTTCATTTATACCATAAGCACTCGGATTATTTGCAAAATTTGTGACAACCACATGTGAACGGTTTATTTTTCCAGCAATTTCCCGAAAAAGTAAGCCACTTTTTAAATAGGATGAAATTTGGCCTTTAAAAAAAAAAAAAACAAAAAAAAATTTTTAATTTTTCTTTATTTGTTATTCTTCTTTGTTTACCGTTATACTCGTATGTTATTATAGTTATGAAACACTAATAAAATATTATTACATAATTTTTCTCTTAAATCAATTAAGCAATCTCTTAAGTTGTGCACAATAAGAGATCAGTTATTACACTCTTACAAACAGTTATAAGTTTTAAAAAAATAGTGGTAATTATAGTATAAATTTCATGATAATGGAAGTAGATATCAAATGAAAGATACTTTAAAGAACATCTATACCTGCATGTATATATATTTGAATTTTTAAAATTCAAAATCTTTTCATTTAAGATCGTCAAAATTACCCTTAAACTACAATAATAGATTGAGCCCCGAATAATTTTGTTGAGTAGCCTCGAACTTTTTCTTGTGTAATGATTTTACAGGTTTTGCAAAAACTTTAAAAAAATCATAAAAATTTCTTTAAAATCTCTTATGCTATAAGCAATCTTTTTATGCTTTAAGAGTTGCAAAACCGCAAAAAAAATTGTTTTCTCTAATGACCATGTTTCTGGACTTTAAAATGTTATTGTATTCATTAACTTAGCAAATAAGAGTCAATGGTTAAAACTTCTTTGTCTGACAAATAAAATTTGAGTTTAACTATTCGTTAAATTTTAACGGGTTTTGGTTCTGTAATAATAAATAATGTACACATTATAAAGCTTCTGAATAAGTTCGAATAAGTTCAACTGCTCATTACTTACAGCGTTATTAACCAAATTTTCACTAACAACCCAGCATGAACAGTGACGGTCATATGACCGGTCAAATGACCGACACTGCTGATGGAAATATCCATCAATGTGTAGAACAAAGTTTCTATAATTTTCTTAAGGGCAATGTGAAAGAAATGATGGAAACTTTGTGTACGTGTGATTTTGCATCTTCCTCTAATTTATAAATTCATAAGTTAGAGGAAGATGCAAGATTTGCATGTGTTCGTTTCCATTCATTTCTTGTAGGGAAGTATCCATTAAAGTTGGCCACTGTAGATATTTAAATATTTCTGAATTACAATGTTCAACGAATATATTTTCCAAAACAAACACTAGATACACGATTAAATTTTCTAGATCGATAGAATAACGTCTAGCCTTCCCAGCAAAGCCACACATTACCAAATAATGGGTAAAGTAATGTATCACCATAGAGCTGCACACATTACATTACACCTTACTTCACTGATGAATTTTACAGGCGATGCTCCTAAAAGTAATGGGTTGACTCATTACCTTGTAGGAGGTAAAGTAACTGGTTACTTCTATGGTTACATGGTGGAAAAAATAATGTGTATGTAAATAGATTTTCATAAAAAAAATGCATAAAAAATTTTTTTTTACACATATTTTTTTTCATTAAATAAATAACTTTTTTTTATTAAATAAATAACGTGGTCACGCTGGGATTCGAACCTGGGTTCTCTGGTTCAACTGAGCTATCGATACATATAATATTTTATTGCTTAAAATGTAAATAAGTTGTTGTGCTTCATGTTTTCGTTCGTGATATCAAAAATATACACCTTACCCTCATGCTTACAAAAAATCACAAAGTAACGTGTCTATAAATTGATTTTCAAAAATATATAATAATAATTACTTTATGTTTATAATTCATGCATTATGTAATTGATGATCGGTAAGTCATTATTTTATGTTTTGAAGTAATGTAAAATGTAATGAGGTATCATTACATTCTTGTTGGAAAATAATGATACAGGTGCATTACTTTATCGCACCCATTAGCAACGTTTTGCTGGGTTGTTTAATAAATATAAAATTGGCCGATTTTCAAATAAATTGAGTTTTCTATTTTTCTAAAAATTCGAAATTAGTTCTGATTTTTTGTTTTACTTTTTCTAATTCTCCATAAAGAATATAAAGGGTCCGCCATCTAACGTTTTTTTTTTCCACTAGTGCTTACTTCGTGAATGGTAACACTTAGCTCATGTCTGATTTGACAGATAATTAGTTTTATCCTTCCGCTGAACGAATATGGTTGTGTATACGCTTGAACAACGCTGGGAATATTGCGACACTACTTTGAAAATCATGGTAATGTTGCAGAATGTGAGCACAGTCAATGGTGATCGTTGAACGAATTTTTGTTCACAAAAATTGAAGAGGAGGATATTGGCAACATTTGGTTTCAACAGGACGTCGCTACGTGCCACACAGCCGAAGCTACACTCGATGTTTTGGGCCCTGTTTTTTAAGATCGCATTATCAGCCGCAGAGCTGATGTCGTTTGGCCACCTCTGAGCTGCGATTTGACACCGTTGGACTACTATTTGTGGGGTGCCGTCAAAGATAAGTGTTATACAGCTTTGTGTGAAGTACAGCTGCACACAATCGATAATGTGCTTAAAAATTGGACCGATCGTGTAGGCTACTGCATGGCCAGCCGAGGCAGCCATTTGAATGAAATTATTTTCCATTATTAACCGGAAGGATTGTACTTTCAAATAAAAAAAGAAATTTGAGAAAATATTCAGTAGTTTTTTTTTATAGCATTTTCAAAAAAAAAAAGTTATTTGGCGGACCCTTTATAAACATAGTAAAATTTCCACTATTTTCCAAATTCAGTTAACCCTCTAACGGGTAAGGCTGCCTCAGGGCAGTCTTCATAAAATTTACCATAAATGCGTCAAATGAGCGTTTTTTACTTAGAAATTAATAAAGGGTCCGCCAAATAACTTTTTTTTTTTGAACTCCTGAACCAATTGGACTTTGTATGGCGTCATACCAAGGTCTTTATGCAAAATTCGTCTACATGATGTCTCCGAAATGTTCAATTGTTGAGAACGACGGTGAATTGATGTTGATGGCGCTTCACGCACACTTTCTGCCACAGCAGCAATATTCTCGGGTGTACGCACTGTTTTTGGCTTTTCACGCTTTGGTTTATCGATGAGGATGCCAGTTTCTTTCACTTTTTTCACAAGATAACGAACAGACGGACCATATTCGTTCAGCGGAAGGATAAAACTAATTATCTGTCAAATCAGACATGAGCTAAGTGTTACCATTCACGAAATAAGCTCTAGTTGAAAAAAAAAACGTTAGATGGCGGACCCTTTATATTCCGATAGAAAACTAAATTTGATAAATATTTAGCGAAGACATTTTTCGTGTGCCGTCCCCGGTTTGCAAGCGAGAAATCTTCAAAAATCAGAATTTCGTAAAATTTCAAAAACTAATAATTTTTGAAAAAAAATAGTTTTCAAAAATCTAAAAAATTAAATTAAGTTGACTAAAAACTCTTTATAATAAAATATAAGTAAGATTGAAGATTTATCTTTAATAATAAGTCCTTACTTTAGTCCAAGGACTCACAGGATTTTATCAGGACATCGTCTTAACTTATAAACTAATAGACGGATTTTTCATTGACCGAAAATAACAGTTTTTTCAAATTTTTAAACAAAAAAAGCAACTAGAAGTAAATGTCGGAAAACTGTTTCAAGTATACCATTTTGATCCTTATCAACTAGTCTATAATAATTTTTATTTTTTTGAGCAAAATAAAAATATTTTTTGATTTTATTTTTTCGGGCAAAAATAGAAGTTATTTTTTGATTTTTATTTTTTCGAGCAAAAATAAAAGTTATTTTTTGGTTTTTATTTTTCGGGGCAAAAGTAAAAGTTATTTTTTGATTTGTATTTTTTGAGCAACAATAAAAGTTATTTTTTTGATTTTTATGTTTTCGAGCAAAAATAAAAGTTATTTTTGATATTTATTTCAATTTCTTGAGTTGAAATTCCATAAGTTATAAATTTTTATTTTTATAACGAATAACGCAGTTATATTTGTATGAACGAAATATATAAATTTTATGGTTGCCTTTTGTAATATTTTCGAGTTTTATAATCAGTAAAACTTATTTTTAATATGACGATTTTTTTGAAGAATTCTTGTTTTAAAAATGACGATTTTAGTTTCCAAAAATTTGCGCACTACTCGTACAAATATAGATGTTTGTCTTGTAGTTAGATACTTAATAAATGTGTAATAATATATATTAATACAGTTATCACAAAAAATAACATTGCAAAATATTTGCTGTATATCTATCATCACTGAAAAATCATAATAACAAAGCTAATAACTTTTATTTTTGGTAAAAAAAAAATAAAACCCAAAAAATGACTTTTATACTTGCTCGAAAAAATAAAAATCAAAAAATAACTTTTATTTTTGCTCGAAAAAATAAAAATCAAAAAATAACTTTTATTTTTGCTCGAAAAAATAAAAATCAAAAAATAACTTTTACTTTTGCTCGAAAAATAAAAATCAAATAATAACTTTTATTTTTGCCCGAAAAAATAAAAATCATAAAATAACTTTTATTTTTGCCCGAAAAAATAAAAATGGAAAAATATAAAAAAATATATATATCAAAAAATAACTTTTATCATCTGACTTTTATGAAAAAAGAAATAATTTTTCCGGTCCCTGGGATTTTTATGAAATTTCGCTGAAAGTAGACATTAAGTATTAATAGCAAAGCGTTAAAGTTTGAACAATATAAATTGAAGTTTAGATACTTTTTCGCATAATTTCGCTTTTTCCAAAATGCGATAATCGCGATACCTTCAAAAATAGGAGCAGAAAAAAAATAGTTTTTCGAGTGTGGTTATATCTAGGTAAGAGAAATAATTTTTGTCCAAAACTTATCTTTTATACTCGTATGCTTTAGTTTCCGAAATGCATCCTAAAATATTTTGGCTCATATCGCCTAAATTAGGCAACGATTAACAATTTTGTTGAAGAACTTATTATTTGTTTTCGAGTGGAGCACATGGTATGAATTTAGTTGCAAAACATCGTTTGCTAGTTAGAGGGTTAAACAGTAATAAAATAATATACTGAAAATTAGCGCAAAAATGTGTCAATTTGGTCAGTTGACTTGGAAAGCAACATATATATTTCCATTTGGCTTGGAATTGTTGCAAAGTGCTATCATCCCTGTTAGAAACCCACCCACAGAGCAATTTACTACACGTACAAATAAACAAAACACTTGAAAAGGGTAAATTGATATTCAAATGGGTTTTTATTTAATGTTATAATTCTTTTATATCATAATTCTGTAATATAAGGATAGATTAATAAAAAAATAAGGGGAGTGGAGGAATGAATGGATGGATGGTTCGTTGACTGAATATTATGTTCTCTTAAAAACAAAATGCTAGTCATTTACAATTTGATTGTTGTTGCTGTTGTTTCCATGGAGCATTCAGGGGTGGGCACAAAAATAGCTTAAAGGGCTAAATTTGGGGTTGCGTAAACTTAAGGAGGGCCGCATACAGAAAAAATGATTGTCAAAAAATTTCAATTAAACTTTTGGTTGATTTAAAACTCACTTTCAATTAAAAGTTTAATAATATATATTAAATGTTTTATTGAAAAGGAATTTCGTGCACTGTGAGAATTATCTTCACTTCAGTAATGAATTTCCACTCCATGAAAATTGTCACTGAAACTCGTCCATTGAAACTTTTCACAGAAACTTTGCAACAGGCTTCGTTAAAGTCAATTTTTAAACCCTCCATCCCATAGTGCAGGAGGGTATATATCACTTTGTCAAATGTTTGTAATTCTTTTAAAAAAAATCTGGGACCCCATAAACTATATATATTCTTGATCAGCATGAATAGAGAAGTCGATATAGCCATGTCCGTCTGTCCGTCTGTCCGTCTGTCTGTGTTAATACAAAATACTCCGCTAATACAGAAGAGGTGTTGCTAATTTTCAGTCAAATTGTTTGTTGACATCATGAGCAGTTTGCTAGTGAAAATGATCATAATCGTTAACGCGTTCAAAAGTTATGAGTGAAAATGTGGGAATACCTCTTAAAATTTTGAATCAAATTTTAAAATATTCTATTTATTTCATCATACATACGTACATTCAATGCTTATACACAAGAATATACGCAATCAGGGATGGCAGTCAATATCGCTAAATTACTGTAACCGATTCAAACCCCTTCCAACTGACCATCGTTAACCCAAAAATACCGTTACCGAAATAATTGAAATACCGTTATCCGTAAAATACCGTTACCGATATAAATAAAATATCAATATCTTAAAATACCGTTACCGAAATAATTGAAACACTGTTATCCTTAAAATACCGTTACCGATATAATTAAAATTTCAATACCATAAAAATACCGTTACCGAAATAATCTACCAAGATCTGAAAAAACTTCTTTAAATATATATATTTTCCCAAAGTATGATCATAAGCAAGAAAGTAATCAAAACTCGGGCATAATGGGGCTAAAAATTGTGGTGTGCATTAACATTACCTGAATATCTAAAATAACGTTACCCTTAAAATGCCGTTACCAAAATAACTGAAAAATCTTTCCCTAAAATAAAGTTACCGAAATAACTAAAATGTAACGTTATTTTATATCTAAAATACCGCTAGCGAAACAAATAAAATACCGTTAACGCTAAAAGCCCGCAACCGAAATAACTTAAATATAGTTACCCCTAAAATAACGTTACCGAAATAAAAGAAAATAGCATTCACGAAGCCAATAACCACATAGAATCGGTTACCATCCGTGGTCATAATCAACACGTACAATAACAAAAAAACCCACAAAATATTGTTGTTGTTTTTTTGTTTTGTAATACAGTGTGGCTGATAAATGCCACTACAAACAAATACGTAATAACTTTTTTTCTGAGTTATTATTCGGTTCCATTTTTTTTGTTTTTTGTTTCATTGCTTCGTCTTTCAATTTAAGGAAAATGAACGATCGGCGTAATCTAACTAAAATTTATTGCTTTTCAAATGAAAGAATAAAAAATATTTATATGTATTGAAAAAAAGTTATTAGATTTTCTTAATGTACCAATAATTATCAGCCACCCTGTATCTATGTAGGTTTTATAACTGGTATGTATGTATGTTTAGTAGCAATCGCATGCAGTGTTGCCAGGTTTGACGATTTATCGTCATTTTGACTATATTTAATACCCAAAATAACTAAATGATGATTTTATGGGTTTTGCTGCCAACAAAATTACGAATTTTTGCCAAAAGTTTAATATATCAGCAAAACATATTTATTTGTCACTGGATCAATTTTTCTATTTATATTATTTGAAAAAATACCAGTTTCTTTAATTTTCTGTGTCTCGAAAACACTCTAAACACATAAACTATTTTCTTTTTTAATTTTTTGACAAAATTAATTTTATTACACTTTTTGTGTGATTTATGTGATGTATAGTATAAACATATGTGTCGTAATGTAAATGGGTATTTAATAATTATTTCATTATGTATGTCTCCGCAAGCGTGTTTGTAAAAATAATTTTCCATCCCATAGTGCGGAGGGTATACACACTTTGTAAAAGTAGTTGTAGTTCTTTTTAAAAAAAAACTGGGAAAAACCCACAAAATATTGTTGTTGTTTTTTTGTTTTGTTTTGTAATACAGGGTGGCTGATAAATGTCACTACAAAAGAAAACGTAATAACTTTTTTTCTGAGTTATTAATCGGTTCGCTTTATTTTTTTTTTTGGTTTCATTGATTCGTCTTTCAATTTAAGGAAATGAACGAATGGGGTAATGAAACTAACATTTTGATTGTGCGCCACTACAATGCTTTGGGGGCTGGCATTTCCGCATAAACAAACTTAACGGGCACATTAGGCGGCACTCCTACGAGCAGATTGGTCTCGTAAATTATTTTGTCAATCGTGGAACAATCATTAGGACGCCTTTTAATCAAAATTTCTCAGTTCGAATGTAAGAAACAATTGTTGCCATAGTTGCTGCAATACAAGTCAATTCTAGAGTTTCGACAGGGAATATTTTTGCTCATATATATATCACCAGACAGTCAATACGGACAGTTCTGCTTAAGGATTTTCATTTCTCTCCTTTAAAAAAATCAAACAACAAGCAATTGAACGCAGTAGACTTGCCCCTTAGCTTGGAATTTTCTCTGTAATTTGCACGGAATTTCGCTTGCATTTGATGTCATCAGGCGTGTTAGTCATTTTAAATAAATTGTTTCTTAAAAGCCATTAAAAATACTTATTAAAAATGTATGGCTTTTCAAATGTAAAAACAAAGAAATAAAAATAAAAAAGTTATTTAAATTTCTTATTGTAACAATATGCATCAGCCACCCTGTATGTATATATGTATGTATGAAGGTTTTTATAACTGGTATGTATGCAGGCATGTAGCTAGGGGGGGGGGGTCTTGGGGGCTAGAGCCCCCCGAAATGATTTGCCAAATTTAAAAACTTAATACAATTCGTTAGAAAGTAACAATGTTATTGATAAATTTAATATGAAAATAATTATTTTTGACTTGGATCAAATAGGAAATAGTTTTATATGATTCGAATCTTAAAATTTCGTTAGAAAACATCGCCTGCAAATGGGCGGCTATCATTGTTAGAGTTGATTTTCGACAAAAAGCAATAATTAAAATCTTTTCATAAGAGATTTCGAAGTCTTTGACTTAAAATATAATCAAAAAATTGTTTGAGACAATGCAAACTAAACAGAAAAAACTAAAATTGAGTTTTAATTAAAATATTTGTTGATTCAGCTAAAGTTTAACTAAATTCGGTCGTGTTGATGCAATTGTAGTAACAACTAAAATAATTTGTATCTATTTAATTAATATTATTTTCAATTACATATAGTTTTATTCACATCTATTAAAAATTTAATTGAATATTGTTTACTATTGGGAAAAATTAGACCATTTGAAAAATCGCAAAATTTGAAAAAAAAAATTGCCAAAACAATCCTCAAAATTGCAGAAATTTAAAAAACTCCCAAAATAAACGCCAAAATTAAAAAAAAAAATTAAAAAAAATGACCAAAATTAAAGAAACGCGAATTTTCAACTTTAAACGATTTTTTTAATTTTGGCGACTTTTTAAAATTTTTGCATTTGTTTCAATTTGAAACTTTTTTACTTTTTTTTACATTTATCAAGTTTTAGCTACCCTAGACGTATATTAGCACATAAAAATATAAAGTAACGCAATTTTATTTTTCGTGGTTTTCAAAAAGGTTTCCGCATAATCCTTTTTTTATTTAATTAAACTAAAAATTAATATTTAGCTAAAAATTTAACGTAATTAGACAATAACGATGCATATCCAACTTAAAGTACACAAACATTTTCAAATTTGTGATCAAACAGATTAAAGCGTTGTTTCGCAATATAGACATCAAAATGAAAAAAATGCATTTTAAGGAAATGCACTTTATGCGGGAGGTTTTTGTTTCAAAATGAAATCAGAAAGCTATTTCTATTATTAATACATGATTGCCCATTACTTGTAGGTAAAAATTTAGCAAACAAAAGAAAAAGCTGTTACTTTAGTGTGCAAAAAAAAATAATATATAATCAAAAAAAAAAATCGAAAATCCCCCCCGAAACAAATTCCTAGCTACGTGCCTGTATGTATGCATTAGAAGCAATCACATGCAGTGTTGCCAGGTTTGACGATTTATAGTCATTTTGACGATATTTAATACCCAAAATAACTAAATGACTATTGGACGATTTTTGCTTCCAAAAATTTACGAATTTTTGACAAAAGTTTAATATGTCAGCAAAACATGTTAATTTGTCACCGGATTAATTTTTTAATTTATATAATTTGAAAAAATACCAGTTTCTTAAATTTTTTGTGTCACGAAAACACTCTAAACACACACAGTATTTTCTTTTTTAATTTTTTGACAAACTTAATATTATCACACTTTCCGTTTAACTTATGTGATGTATAGTATAAGCACGTGTGTTGTAATGTAAACGGGTATTTAATAATTATTTCATTATGTATGTCTCAGCAAGCGCATTTTTATTTAAATCTTTTTTTTTAATTCGCGTATGCTTTTTAACCCTAAATTCACTAAAACTAATTCACTAAAACACTAATTTCCCTTTGAAATTCAATAACAATAAAAATTGCAATATGGATCTTTGTTATAAAGAATTTAAATTGTTTGTCTCGTCAACAAGACTCCGTACAAATGATGTCTGATATAACGGACTTCTTATATCCACAGATTTCATAAATACTTCAATTTGCATTTCCCTTTAGTGCTGTCCAATTCAACTGAATATATGTAACTGAAACGATTGCCACTTAAACTATGTTAATGTAGTATTTACAAAACAGTTCAAAAGTTTCTACGTAATCACCTTCTTGGAGCCCTAAATGCTTTTTTAAAAGTCCATGTGAAAAAAGCATAACTTTGCTTAAAATGTAATATTAAATTCCTGTCAGTGCATGCAAACGATTTCTCAACTATTTCCACAGTTTTTATCAATTCTGTAAATTGTCACTACTTATTTTAAAACCAACTATTATTTCAAAAAAAAAAAAATTGCTTCATTGAGAACAAACCTGCAGAATAACTTTGAACATTAATTTGTGTTTCAATGAAACATAAGATGAAAAGCATTTAAAGTTTTTATTAATATTATCAAAATATAATATTCCTAGCATGTTTAGATCAAATCGGTATGTTTTTCGCTAAAATTAAAATGTTTTTGTATTTAATACAATTCATTTTCCTTACATTGCTAAAAGCCTATTTTGTGGTTTTTTTCTACTAAAATCACGGGTTTTGTTTTATAGAAAAATAATTATTTCATTGCTACATTATATGTAAATACTTCATGTATGGATAATATTATTTTCTACAAATATTGATTACTTTGAGACATCGATTTGTGCTTTTCCCCTATTTCAAGTGTTATAAGCAAACTGCATTTAATTATTGCAATAAACTGAGTTTATTTTTGACCACATAACCCTCGTTAATCGAGTGTTAGATTTTTTTCTACTAAATTCGTTTCATTTACAAACAAAAGTTTTTTTCCTAAGAATATTTTTTTTCTATTTTTTTTTTTTTTATAAACTTCCCTTCACAATTTAAATGGAGGAGCCAGTTATTCTTCCAATTAGGTCCTTTCTCAATTACAATTAGATATTAAATTAAATTACTAATTCACAATATTTATTTATTTATTAATTAATAATCACATAATTACAAATTATATAAATATTACCCTAACCGAGCACTAGCTACTATGGCCTTCGGCGCGTTGTAGCGAAAACAGACCAGTGCCTCTGGTGGGAATCGAACCCACGACCCCCGCACTAATAAGCCAGCACGCTACCAACTAGCCTACCGGGGCGCACAATTCACAATATATTTATTTTTTTTAAAACAATTTTTTTCTTATTACTGTCCCTTTAAACCTATCCCTTTATAACTTAATAGATGGCGCTATTGACAATTTTCCCAATTGGACGTTTCCATCAATTGCAATTGGATTCTTAAAAGAATATTAATTGGATTTTTAACTCCCAATTCAAATATATATTTAATATCATAGAAATTAAACATAGCGATTTCAGCGCCTGAATATCGACGATTTTTTTATAGCAAAGACAACAAACCATATATATTGAATTGTGTAAATCTTTATCTGTATTTATATACAGTGCAGTTCGCTTTTAACGATAATTGATACAACATTTTTTTCTTCACCCCAAATACATTAATTAATCATATTTTATTTTACTTATAAAAACAACATTGTTATTGTTATTTTTACAAGGAATATAGATATATATATATATATATTATTTGCACTTGCACTGGTTAATTCAAACAATGAGATGGAGGGTATCCAAAAATTCGGCACAGCCGAATTTAATCTTTTTTATACCAAATTCGGCACATCGGACTTTAATGCTTCCACTTGTTATTGAATGTTTGTAGAATAAATGAAAACCTTCAAAAAAAAAACCAATGAATAATTCCGACAAGGTAGCGTTTATAGAATTTATGAAACAGTTTCAAAAATTTTGTTAATACTAAGAAGTTCTTTGAATTAATACAAGTCTTCATGAATGTCCTGAAAATGCATTGGAACTAAGTCGCATTGGACCGCTTCATATGATTTTTAAACAATTTCATAGAAGTCCAAAATTACCAAAAGGCTACATTGAAATAATAAAGCACTTTATAAAAAATATAAAATAAACACTTGAGAATTAAATCTCAAAACTAAAGTTTGAAATGTATGAAATTTATTAAAATTATGAAATTTTACTAAAAAAATAAAAAAATTAAGTCTTCGAAATAATTTCATAACTATAAAATTCTGCAATAAAATGTTTATGAAAAACTTTTTAATATTAATAATATTTCTTGGATATAATGAAATTCTTCATTGAATCTATGAAAAAAATTGTATGAAATTGTTTAATTAATTAATGAAGGATAATTCTCTCAGTGTGCACACAAATTTTCCAGTCTTTAAAACGGATAAGACAGAAAGCAAAGAAAAGAAATGCCAAAATTTAAAAAAATCACCAAAGTTGAAAAAAAAGGATCACAAAAATTAAAAAAAAAAAAATCCCCAAAATTCAAAAAAAAAACTTCAATTTAGAAATAAATCGCTAAAATAAAAAAAAAAAAACACCAAAAATTAAATAAAAAATTCACCAACAATTTTTTTCGAGATATAGACGTTTTAAATTTATTTAGGTGAATTTTTCTATGTTGGCGTTTCTTTAATTTCAGCAATTTTTAACCAATTTTTGTAATTTCTTTTTTTTGCAAATTTAATTAAATTTTTAATAGTATCTACTAAAAATTTGTTGAAATCATAAACAATATTTAATGAAATTTTTAATATATATGATAAAAACCTTAATTGAAAATAAAATAAATTAAATAGTTACAAATTATTTTAATCGATACTACAATTTCTTTTCGAGCTGTGTATGTCTTTCTTATTTCAGTCCCTCACCCAGGAGAAAATACGTTATAGGTCCATATTGCGTAAAATTAAATTAAAATCTTTTATATGTCTTATGCAATGTTCAAAACTAATGAATTTAACTAAAAATTTTGGATTTAGATTTTTATATAGGAACCCGATTAACGATCAATATATGTGTATCCATTTATGGACATGTTTGAATTAATTCCAAATACCTCCATATGTGATTCATACATGCTCATAGGTGATCATATTCGATCAGACATGTAAATATTACCTAAATTTTCGTTAATGTACACATGACCATGTATGGAAATGTATGGACATGTATGATCATAAATTTTCGTTAAGATCAAAGAAGTTACTGAGAGAATTTATATATATATGAACAAAAAGTATTTAAATTCTTTTTTTTTACAAACCTGGCTTAGACCAGTACTTTAATCATTTAACATATATTTTGGACTAAATTAACCCTACGATGCATGTGTTATTATGCTTGTGTTATTATGCTTGTGTTAACATAACACAAAATATTTTTAAAGTTTTTTCAAATATGGGTCTTTTTGACACCAAGGGTTAATTTAGTCCAAATTATATGTTAAATGATTAAAGTACTGGTCTAAGCCAGGTTTGTAAAAAAAAAAGAATTTAAATACTTTTTGTTCAAATATATATAAATTCTCGGAGTAACTTCTTTGATCTTAATGCGGCTCGGCAAGGGTTAACGTTTTTTTAATATGTCCAAAACTTTTGGCACAGAATCTTCAAATATTGTGTTATTATATTTTACATCACGTTTATTAAAACTCAAAAGTAGTAAATAAATGTTCAACGTTTTTTGTAAATTGAAATATATCAGTGTGGGGTCTCTTGGGGCCTCAGGTCCACATAAGTTAATGATGTCCAAAATTTTTTTATTTTCAACCTTAAGTCATGATGATAAAAAAAACAACAAACGGTACAAAAGTAGCTAATTTTCGATTTTAAATATTTTATGACAACAAAAAACACAATTTCCTCGAAATTTGCAAAAATTAAATCGTTGCCCTACCCAAGTGTGCCAGGGGATATATTTAAAATTTTTTATTTTCGATCTCTAACATGTTTTAAACAAGTCACTGGATTCCAAATCTCAATTTTTGCGATTTTGTTGAAGAAATTTTTAAAATTTGAAATTGTAGATTTGAAAAACACCCTAAAAATTTTGTCCGTTTTTGACATCACATAAGGACAGGTTAACGCCATCCAAAAAAAAAACTTCTTCTACATCTCTCAAATTTGAGTCTTTTAAGTAAAAAAAATATATTTCAGTAATCAATTTAAAAAATTTTTAAAATTTGTGCTCGAATTTCTCGGTCAAGTAATAATTGCCACCTTAGTGTTCTGGGGCATTATTTATTACTGGGCTAGTTTTTAGCCGATTTTGTGTTTTTATACCTTTTTGAAAACATAATTATATCTTCATTTCGATTAATTTACCTTCTTGAGTAAAAACTTTTTACGACATTTAAAACATTTTACAAAAACTAAAAAAAGTGACTTTTTCGCCTTGTATTCCGTTATCTAAACTTTAGGGCTGAATGGGGTTGGGAAGGCATATTCCGATTGAGCTAAAACTTTCAAAATAGCATTTTTACACTAAATGACACAATCCTATACCAGAGCACCTATAAAAATCGAAGATCGATTTTAAAAAACCACTCTAGTGCCTACACATGAAAATGTATGGTCCAACATATGAGCATGTATGAATCATTTATGAACACATATGAATAAAGTATGAATGCATGTACACATGTATGAAGCATGTGTGTGTGATCATGTATGGATCCATATATATCGATTTTTAATAGGTTTTTAGCCTGAAATTTACGAAATAGAAAATTTGTAAAACGACATTTGGCTGCCACTTTAAATTAAATTAAAATCGAGTTTCAATTAAAATAATTGTTGATTCAATTAAAAGTTTAATTGAATTCGATAATACATATGAAAGAAATTGTATTGTTATATAAAACAATTTGTAACTATTTAATTGATTTTATTTTCAATTAAAGTTTTAGTCATATTTATTAAAAATTTAATTGGAAATTGTTTTTAATTGCAAGCAAATGTTTAGTAGATAAATTTTAAAAAATCGCTAATATATGTATATGAAAATTTCGGTAAAAATTTAAAATCCACCAAATTAGAAAAAAATCACCAAAATTTAAAAAAAAATCTTTAATATTAGCGAAATTGAAAACAATAGCTGAAATTTAAAAAAATACATCAAAAATGAAAATTATTTAAGTTCGAGGCCATACTCTAAGTTTCTTTATTAAGATATTGTAATAACAAATAATCTATAGAGTTTTTGTTTATAAACGAAACAAAAAATAAAAAGGAGGAAAAAACAAAAAAAGAGGTGGACCTTGCACATAACAAACAAGTTTTCAATTTATTTTTTGATCAATGGTGATAATCTTTAACTTCGAGCTCATATATTAGTTCTCATGTAGTGAGTAAACTAGTTTATATGATGTTTCCCTTTTTTGAACTCGTATGTATTTGCTTTATGATAAATGTTAACAAAAAATCGCGCGATTTACTACAATCGCAGTTAAACCAACTATAACTGTTTACTACTCGAATGACCTACATGTAGTTACTGCAAGAATATTCTAAATTTATGTATTTATTTCTTAATGATAGTTTTGCAAAAAATAGCATTATCCAATCTTAAATTTTTAACATCACTGTATAAAAAATTGTTACTTATAGTTTACTTATAGTTTTAAATATACAAGTAATGTAAACTCTTCAAAATTAAATAAAAACTACTCGCAGGGAATAAAAATGTAATTTAAAACAACTACAAATGTAGTCGATGACTACATTTGTCATAAAACTTACTAAAAATTGTAGTTATTATTACCTATTTAAAAAATAACTGCAATATTAGTAAAAATAACTGTCAAAACAATAAAAAAAAACAACTAACAAAATATTACTACATATGTCTTACAATTATTGTTGTATTAGACGGGCTTAAGTCGATTCGGAGAAGCTAAAAAGTATTTAATATACTACACTGCGTTGCAAAACTATAATAACACATTAATTTTCCTAAATTTCATAAGTGAAAAAAGGTAAAAGAGTTTGACCGGCATAAATGTTTAACCAATGGAAAATTAATAATAAAGGGTGGTTAAATTGTAAGGGCCGATGTTGAATGTGAACCACACCTAAACGCCAAGTTTTTTTCCTAATTTTATTTGACATTTCTCTATTTCAGACTTACTCAATTTGAACCATGGAGAGATACACAATCCAACAACGTGTTAAAGTTATCCAGACTTATTATGAAAATGGGCGTTCAAATCAAAATGCATATCGTGCACTTCGTGATTTTTTTGGTCAATTTGATCGTACAAATGTGCGTACAATCGCAAAAATCGTGGAAAAATTCGAGCAAACCGGGTCTGTAGAAGATGTGAGAACACCAGTGCATGCTCGTACAGCTCGTACTGCAGAAAATATTGCTGCTGTTCGCGATAGTGTGGCTGAAGAGCCGTCCACCTCAACTCGTCGTCGTGCCCAACAATTGCACCTCTCACGCTCGTCGTTGATGAACATTATGCATAAAGACTTGCATTTACACGCTTACAAGGTGCAATTGGCTCAAGAACTAAAGCCTCTTGACCATTCCAAACGTCGTGAATGGGCAGAATGGTGGCAAGAAATGGCAACAGTGGATGATCAATTTTCGAGGAAAATCATCTTCAGTGATGAGGCACATTTTCACCTCAGTGGATTCGTCAATAAACAGAATTGCCGCATTTGGGCGAATGAGAATCCAAGAGTGATTGTCGAAAAAACCAATGCACCCACAAAGAGTGACTGTTTGGTGCGGTTTATGGGCTGGCGGCATCATCGGGCCGTATTTTTTCCAAAATGAGGCCGGTCAGGCAGTTACTGTGAATGGTGTTCGCTATCGTGAGATGATAACGAACTTTTTATGGCCCGAATTGGAAGATATGGATGTGGACGATATGTGGTTTCAGCAGGACACAGCTAACGAAACAATGGCTCTTTTGCGCAACAAATTCAATGGCCGTGTTATCTCACGTAATGGCGATGTCAATTGGCCGCCAAGATCATGTGATTTGACACCGTTGGACTTTTTTCTTTGGGGTTATTTGAAAGAAAGGGCGTACGTCGATAAGCCAGCAACAATTCAAGAGCTAAAGGATGAGATAATTCGGCACATTAACGGCATAGAACCTCCATTATGCCTCAGCGTCATCGAAAATTTGGACCATCGGATGGAGGTGTGCCGCCGTGGTCGCGGCGCCCATTTGGCCGATATTTTGTTCCATACATAATTGAGTAATACCAATATATCATAATAAAATAAAATTACAATAATTTCCTAAATAGTTTGTGTTTTATTCAAAATCAACATCGGCCCTTGAAATTTAACCACCCTTTATTTAACAAAAAAAAAAAACAATTCATTTATTTTTATTTTACTATTTAAAACATATTTATTTTAAATTGACGCGATTTAAGAAAAAAAATATTTCCGATAATATGTGTACCGAAAGTTGCCGGTTTTTTATTCAAATTTTCGTAGCACATATTAAATTATTAAATTGAAATAATAGTAATAAATACCTTAATAAGTAATCAATAGGGCAAGGAATTTCATGCTTTCTTTATATATAATTAAAAAATCACAAAATATTTTTACGAAAATAGTTTAAAGTTTTGCGAAATCGATTTTCATTACAAATAACAAACCCTTTTTAATCTTGACGAAAATAAAATTTAATTCAATAAAAATTAACAATTTTTTTAAAACGAAAATTTGATCTCCTAAAATATACAAATAAACTTTAAGGGCCATTATTACAACTTGCCTTTAAAGTAATTGTTAGTAAAAGGTAACTGTAGTTAAAGTGAGGAATAAAGTGAGCTATAATGTTTTTCGTTATTACAACTTCCCAATAAAATAAAATTAATATTTTTGATAATGTGGCAGCACCAAACTGAAAACCGATTATTGGTTTATGAATTGGTTTATAAAAATACGTATTGGCAAAGTACTTTTATTTATTTGTTTACAAACAAACAATAATTTGTGAAATTCGGCTATTTTCTTCTTCTTCTTTATAGAGCAGAAAATGTGGCAACTTTAAACACATAAACCTTACGTTAAAAGTTAAAGGCAACAATATCTTCCCTTTAGCTTATCGGTCACTTTTAGCTTAAAGTATACTTATAATAACAAAAAACTAATAATCTGTCAGATAACATCCGAACTTTAGCTATTGGCAAGTTGTAATAATGGCCCTAAGTTATTTACAAATTTCAAGCATACATTTTGTGTTCTGATATGTGTAACTTAATATCTTTTTTTTATTTAAATTTAGGCGTGTCCCTATCCGGATTTCATTCCTGCCAAGGAAATCTTCAGGGGACTTTGTTATTAGAATTTCTAGAGACATTTGTTATGTTAAATCACAAACTCAATGAGAATTTCTTGTCCTCGTCTAGGAGCGAGATTCAAAATTTAAAATATCAAAGAAAAACCAAAACAACAACAAGAAATTGTCACAATTGGCTTTGTCATCTTCCAATTGGCTTTGTCATCTTCAAAGTCCCCTGAAGATTTCCTTGGCAGGAATGAAATCCGGATAGGGACACGCCTACATCAGATTGCTTTTCACAATTTGTTAAATAAGTTTTGGGACTTTAGCACATTTAATTACTATAAATGCAATTAATGTTTATCCCGATGAAAATAAATTTAAATAACAAATATGCAGGTGCTTGTGCAAATTCAAATGTAACTGACACTAATAGAAAACATATGATTTTCTATTGTTGATTTACTTGAATAAAACGTCACTACATTGCTAGGTCTGTCAAAAAAACAGAGTAGTATTTGGAAGATGACAAAGCCAATTGTCACAATTTTTTGTTGTTGTTTTGGTTTTTCTTTGATAATTTAAATTTTGAATCTCGCTCCTAGACGAGGACAAGAAATTCTCATTGAGTTTGTGATTTAACATAACAAATATCTCTAGAAATTCTAATAACAAAGTCCCCTGAAGATTTCCTTGGCAGGAATGAAATCCGGATAGGGACACGCCTGCATCAGATTGCTTTTCACAATTTGTTAAATAAGTTTTGGGACTTAAGCACATTTAATTACTATAAATGCAATTAATGTTTATCCCGATGAAAATAAATTTAAATAACAAATATGCAGGTGCTTGTGCAAATTTAAATGTAACTGACACTAATAGAAAACATATGATTTTCTATTGTTGATTTACTTGAATAAATGTCACTACATTGCTACCCAGCAAAACTTTGGTAATGGGTCCGATATAGTAATGCATTACCTTGTAATGTGTACTCCTTACCTGTATCATTATTTTCCAACAAGAAGTATTTAGTTACCGATAATTGAACACTCATGGATTACCTTACCTCATTACATATTACATTACTTCAAAACATAAAATAATGACTTACCGATCATCAATTACATAATGCATGAATTATAAACGTAAAGTAATTATTAATATATATTTGAAAATCTATTTATATACACATCACATTGTGATTTTTTGTAAGCATAATGGTAAGGTGTATATTTTTGATATCACGAACGAAAACACGAAGCACAACAACTCACCTACATGTTAAGCAATAAAATATTGTATTTTTCGATAGCTCTGTTGGTAGAGTTCTCGCCTAACTTATTGTTAAATACCAGAGACCCCAGGTTCGAGTCCCAGCATGACCAAGTTATTTGTTTAATAAAAAAAAGTGATTTAGTTAATTAAAAAAATATCTGTAACAAAAAATTTTTATGCATTTTTTTTTTTATGAAAATCTATTTATAGACACATTACTTTTTCCCATCATGTAACCATATAAGTAACCAGTCACTTTACCCACTACAAGGTAATAAGTTACTTTGAGGCTCATCGCCTGTAAAATTCATCAGTGAAGTAACGTGTAAAGTAATGCATGAAGACCTATGGCGATACATTACTTTACCCATGATTTGGTAATGTGTGGTTTTGCTGGGTAGGTCTGTCAAAAAAACAGAGTAGTATTTGGAAGATGACAAAGCCAATTGTGACAATTTTTTGTTGTTGTTTTGGTTTTTCTTTGATATTTTAAATTTTGAATCTCGCTCCTAGACGAGGACAAGAAATTCTCATTGAGTTTGTGATTTAACATAACAAATATCTCTAGAAATTCTAATAACAAAGTCCCCTGAAGATTTCCTTGGCAGGAATGAAATCCGGATAGGGACACGCCTACATCAGATTGCTTTTCACAATTTGTTAAATAAGTTTTGGGACTTTAGCACATTTAATTACTATAAATGCAATTAATATCTTTTAATTTAAACATATTTTGATTATTATGTATCTAATTGTATCCATATAATTGTATAGAATTGGATATTTTTTTATTAAATTGTATATTTTTAAATATAATAGAACCATTTTTGGATCAAATTATATCCTCTTATATTTGCGGAAAATATTTCATCATATATAATTTTATATGAACTTTATAACTCGGGTTATTATTACAAGTAGCTAGAGTATAAACGTCCTGCAAAAGTCATATTTTTGCAATTTTTTAACCTTTAAAGAGCGAAAACAAACTTTGCAATAAAATGTGGCCTATCAAGTTTTCACAATAAGCCCTTAAATTCTATATAAATACGAATATATTTGTTCAAATTAAAAGGATAAATTCGATCACTTTTGCAAAAGGTAAAAATTCACAAAAAATCTATAACTTTTAGATATAATAATCTGAGAAGACAAAAAAAAAACAAAATTCAATTTATATAAAGCTAAAGAAAATCCTAAAAAGCTAAAGTAAAAACTTAGAAAAGCTACACTTAAAAAAAAAAGTTCAAAGTTAGAAGAAATAAATAAAAAGCTGGAAATCTTAGATTAACAGGATGCAGATTGGAATAGATTGGGTAGTTTAAAATATAATAATTTTCCAGAAGGATTAAAAAAGTGTAATCGGTTATCTATTTTTAAAAATAACGTAAAGGAACGTTAGAAATACGAAACGAACGTTAGAAAAAGGAACGAATAGAAATTCTTCCGGAATAATTTTTTTCTTTTTATAAAAGATGTAAATATAATGTATATAATATTATAGAACTTATTGTTACTTATTGATAAGATAAATTTATTTTGTCAACTAGGCCATTTTTGGCGCGATACCCCCCCCCCCAAAAAAAAAAAAAGGAAAAAAGGCATTTAAAGTCAGAAAATCTTAAAATAAGCAATAAAAAGCCCAAATGTAAAAAAGCGTTATAACACAAAAAATCGAATCGGATTTGGCTGAAAACCCCATAATATGCGATATTTGTCGCGTGAAATTAACTTTTTTTCTATCGAAATTATTTGTCTTCAATCTAATAAGATTGTTAAAAAAAATCAAGTCTCGACTTAAATTTGGTTGGATTTATGAAAAATTTTCTATAACTTCTTAAAATTTTCTTAAAATTACGTTATAATAATAAACACTCAATGACTTAATAATCAATCCAAAACCTACAACTATATTTCTATATTGCATCCAATCGCAAGCTAAGAGAGAGCTGAGTTCATCTTCTGAAGATACTTAGGAGATCGGTTTCGGTAATAAATGGAAAACAAAATGACGTTATAGCTATGAAACTCAGTGTATAAGTCAAATTAAATACCGTCTTATTTACCAATTCATTGATTTATATTTAATTTTTTTTATTATTTTGAATCTGAAACAAAATTGTAGCACGGAATTAAAAGAATTTTATGAAGTTATATCAAATTGTATCAAATTATATATAAATTGATATAATTAGATAGACCCATTTTCCGAAATGGAATCACATGAGTTAAGGCTATGTATGCCATTTTTCGGATCACCTGATATGTGATGTGATATGCAATTATATATAAGACTATATATACCTATATCTGAACTTTTTTCATCGGGTAATAAATATTTGCTTCAAATTATGAAGAAATAAAGCAAAACCATATATGCTCTGCTATAACACTTTACATACCTTAAGACTCTAACGCCACCTCTTTGATAAAAATTAATCATAATCTGAAATGTTTAGTCTGAGTAATTAATTTTTATTGTTAAATTTATGGAAATTTTTGTGTCCAAGAGTAGTCCAAATGTGCGTAACAAATTTCGCTTGGCCAAGACGATTTTTTTAGGAAGAAGAATTATGCAATTTGCTTTTTCCAAGGAGATTTATGCTAAAGTCCACAAACTTAAAAAAAATGGCCGATATCAAAATTTGCCTTTCCAAAGCATCGTCATCTGAGCCAAGTAAAATGTATCGCGCGCATATGGTAGTGTAGCTAATAAATTAGTTATAAGCGATAGATATTCGCCATTTAACATTTAAGGAAATAGGCGAGTTCAATTTGGTTATAGATTTCAATATATTTTATTCAAGTGAAAGTTACAGGTTTATATAGTAAAATTAAAGTAAAATTATTGTCTACTTAGCATAATATAATAATTAGGTCAATATAATAACGTAACATAAAATACCATACAATACAATAGAATGCTTCACTATTAGTTAAGTTCAATGTCTGTATATCAGTTAGAACAAGGAAACATGATCACCGCTTGATGGTTTGTACATTCATTCAAAACAATGTTATATGAGCTTATGCCATTTATGAATATGACGGTATATGCGACTGTCATATCCGCTACACCTCCATTTTCTGGAAGAATGTTCATACGCTATTAAGCATATGAATATTCTTTACTCATTGTTACCTTGGTCTAAATTCAATGACAGATTACATATCATCTTGAAAATATTATTTTTTTTTTCAATATTTTTTTTTTTTTATTATTATTATTTTTTTTTTTTAATATATTGGTTATTTTTATTATTTTACTTTTTATATATTGGTTATTTTTATTATTTTACTTTTTATATATTGGTTATTTTTATTATTTTACTTTTTATATATTGGTGCACCAAACTTATCGTTGTTTAATGATATATGTTTTAACTCATCTTTTTTTTTTGTGTATTATGTTGAGAAATAATGATTTTGTGAAAAGATAAAAAAAATTACTTGTTTCAATTAAAAAGTTTAATTCTATTCCTGTAAACCTTCTGCTTCTTATTTCCCTTAGTTTCTAATAATATGTTATCGTTATCACCTATTTCTATAATCTTATACGGGCCCTCATATCTATTGTCTAACTTATGTCCTACCTCATTTCTTAATAAAACCAAATCTCCTAAATTTAAATCTAACTGTTCTGAATTTATATCATAAAATTGTTTCTGCTTAACCTTAGCCTTATCTAGTAGTAATCTTGCTCTCTTGTATGCAATTTCTAACCTATACTTCACTTCTTTACTATAATCATCTATATTATAAATAGGATCTATTCTATCTTTACTATTAAAATAATGAAAACCATGAGGTATCCGTCCAAAAATTAGCTCGTATGGACAGTAACCGTGAACTGCCGATGGGGTGGTGTTAAAACAATATGTAAAGTATCTAAGCCATTCGTCCCAATCGTCTCGTTTAATCGATATATATGAACGTATATATTCGTTGAAAGTTCGGTGACTGCGTTCCACAGTACCTAGAGTCTGATGGTGATATGCAGTAGAGGTAATATTCTTGATTTTCATATATTCACACAAATCCGTTATTATTGAGTTCTTATACTCTGTTCCCATATCCGATATGAACGTCTTCATTGGACCGTAGCATAGTATAAAATACTCAAATATAGCCTTTGCAACTGTGCTTGCACTCTTGTTCGATATTGGTATGGCCACTAAATATTTAGTTAGGTCACATATTAATGTGACAATATACTCATTACCATTTTCCGTCTTTGGTAATGGACCAATGGTATCCACTAATATGATGTCGAATGCAGTTGCTGGGGTTTCTGTCAGTATCATTGGTGTCTTAGTATGTGTTGTTATCTTAGCTTTTTGACATTTTAGGCATGTTTTGATATATTTTTTCACGTGTGAAGGCATACCTCTCCACTTGTAATGTCTTCTAATTTTTGCTAATGTTCTTGATATCCCGCAGTGGCCGCCTTCCGCTGGATTATCATGATATGTAGTTAATATCTCTTTTATTTTATTATCATCTTTAGCATCAATTATGGTCACCTTTGGCAGTAGCGCTACTGTTAATTTTTTCAAATAATCATTGCCCTTTCTTTTGAATTCATTTATAGATACAAATTTAAAAATTTCTTCATCGGGTGCCATTTTTAATTTTTCAAGATTCAGCTTACCGGCTTCTTTTTCAAGCCTTAGGAAAAATCCTCCTAGGTCCAATTTCCCATTAGTACACAGATCTTCAACATTTATTCGCTTCAATATTAATTTTCCATGCTTCAATAAGCATCTTCCTGGAGTTAATATTAACTTTACTAGCTTTTTAACGTCATCATATTGTATGACTTCATATATATTGGGCTTTTCTTTTATATTTTCATGATGCTTTTGTTTAGTTACTTTTTCGTTCTTTCTGGTGTCGGACCTTGTGGTCGCTTTATTTATTACTAATACATTTTTGTGTAATTCTTTAAATTCTTCAATGCTTATTCTTGATAAAGCATCAGCAACGTAATTTTCTTTACCCTTGAGATACTCAACTGTAAAATCATACTCTTCCAAGTCCAAACGCATTCTTGTTAATTTTGAACTTGGATTTTTCATCGAGAATAGGTATGACAAAGGTCTATGATCGGTCTTTACAAGAAAACGTGTTCCGTAGATATATGGTCTGAAATGTAGTATGGCCCAATGGATAGCTATGAGCTCTTGCTCGATTGTTGATTTGTTGCTCTCTCCTTGTGTGAATGTTTTCGAGGCATATGCTATAGGTAGATGTTTGCCATTGTACTCCTGACTTAATACCGCTCCGCAAGCGTGCTTACTGGCGTCAGTTGTTATACAAAATTCCTTATCAAAGTTTGGATATTGTAGAAGGGTTGGTAGCATTAATGCTTTCTTTAAGTAAAGAAATGCGTTATTACATTCTTCTGTCCACTCGAATGGTACGTTTTTCTTGCACAGACGCGTAATGTGGCGTGAATGAAGAGAGAAGTTCTTAATAAACCTTCGGTAGTAATTACAAAACGCAATAAATCGTCTTGCACTATTTGCGTCAGTTGGAACTGGATATTTCCTAATTGCTTCGTATTTTCCATCATCCGGCAGAATGCCCTTATCTGTACATTTATGCCCAAGAAAAGTTACTTCATGTCTAAAGAATGAACATTTTTCAGGATGCAACTTTAGATTATATTTTCTGCATAGATCAAAAACGTTTTTCAAGTTATTTATCATTTGTCTCTCCGATCGACCTATTACCACTAGATCATCCATATACAAAAATGCTTGTGAGGGGTTTAACCCTGAAAATGCTATAGTCATCATCCGCTGAAAAGAGTTTGGGGCTATTTTTGATCCGTAGGGGAGCCTTTTAAACCGATATGAGCCGTTGCTTGTAGAAAAGGATGTAATGTCTCTTGACTTTTCGTCGAGTTCAATTTGGTGGAAACCCGACATTAAATCTAGGCACGAAAAGTATTTTGCTCTTCCTAATTGATCTAAAATATCTTCTATTCTTGGTAGTGGAAATTTATCAGCGACTAGTTTTTTGTTTATTTGACGATAGTCTACTACCAAACGCCATCTCTTCTTATCTGAATTAGGTAGTGATTTCTTTGGTACTAGGAGTAGTGGACTATTGTACTCTGATGTGGAAGGCTCAACGATGCCGTCTTCTACTAAATTTTTAACCTGTGCATCTACTTCGATCTTGTGTGTATGGGGTATCCTGTAGTTTTTAATATAAACGGGTTCCTTGTCTTTGAGTTTAAGTTTTTGTGTATAGAAATTGTTCGCAGTGATGGGTTCCGTATCTAATCCGAAAATATCAATGTAGTCTGTACATAATTTTTCCATTTGTTCCTTAAATGGTTCAGGAAAGCTTTTTGACAATTTGTGCATAATTTCAACTTTTCTGGATCCACTACACTTCTGTGTAGCTGATATTGTATAATTGTCGAGATTTTCCGATACGATATCAATACATTTAAGTGATACTGTTACTGTATTAGTGTTAATAACCCTGATGAAAGCTCTTTTACTGTTTACTATTGTATTACCTATTATTACTCCTGGTTGTGGTTCTTGATTAACAACAAGTACTTCTTCATAAGGTGTGTTTATCTTTATTTGTCTAATAACTTCAGAACGAGCTGGTAACAAGATGGTATCATCCGAACTGTAGTGTAAGATTGGGATGTGAATTCCGTCCCGAACATTTCCGGGTCTTAATATAAACCAATCTTGCGTTTCACCGAAATCCAAGATACAGTTGTAGTGTTTGATGAAGTCTATACCGAGTATTCCGTCGCATGGAATAGGAAAATTTCGGGTACTATGTGGAACTCATGGGGAACAAAGTAATTTTTAATACGAAGTTTCAAATGTGTGGTACCCAGTGACTGTATTGTTCCTTCACCTATTCCACTAATTGTTGTTGTATTATATTCATTTACCCCCTCATATTTAATGCCATTCTGTTTTAGTAACGATATATCTGCTCCAGTATCAACCAGCAAAGTTAATTGGTTGTTCTCACCATCATAGACTTTTACAAAAATGCTTAAATTCAAATTTAAATGTAAAATACGGTTGAATCGTTTTTTGTCATACTTTGTATTCTCAAGGGTGTGAATTAGTTTTCCGTTTCCGTTTCATGTTCTTGTTGAGTTATAGCTCGTACATTACTCGTACGGTAGTGATTATTATTATTATAACCACGGTTGTTATTATCAAAATTTCGGTGGCCTCTGCCCCGATTAGCATTGTAGTTCCGATTACTAGTGTTATTGCCGTTACTATTTTGATTATTATTACGCCAACGGTTATTGTTATGACCACGTCCTCTAAAAGAACGTCCTCTCCGATTTCTGAAGTGCATTACCGAAGAATCTTTTGTTTCCGTGCAAGTATCTACATATTTCATAATAAGCTCGTCCATTGTCTGGAACTGTCCCGCACGCATGATAATTTTGACTTGCTCATTTTGAGTGTTTTTCGCCATAGATTTTACAGCAACTTGGGTTGCATATTTGCCAGCTGTTTCAAGTGTTAAACCGTCTGATATGTATGCACTTTCCAATGCTTTTGTAAGCTCTTCTATTTCCTTGACGTAAGCCGTTGTGTTTTTATTTTGTTGTTTTATATTCATCAGTTTTGCCGAGAGAACACCGACTGTTTCTCCCTTCACAGTGCTTCTTAACTTACTTATAATTTGTTGTATAGTTGTTTCTGAAGAAATTAAATTCCTGGCTGTACCTTTTAGTTTGGTTTTTATTACATTTACCGCCAATGTTTCATGGGTTTCCTTTATAGTTTCTAAAATGCTCAAGGCATCTATAAAACTTTGTAAGTTTTCGTGTTTCCCGTCGAAATCAGGTAAGATCCTGGTGACGGTTTGCAAAAACTCTATACTAGTTTGCGGCATATCTGCGCTGTTCTCGTTTTCAACAGATTCCAATTCCTTATTAATTTCAGTATCGTCTTCGGACAAATCTTCGCTCTCTGAACTGCATTCGTATTTTGCGCCCTCTGTGAGTGAGTGTGAAATTTTCACATGCAAGCTATGTTTTGCGGAAACTTTCAGAATTCTATCCCTACAATTATTGTAGATAGCAATTGCTTCTTTATTGTGATCTGATTTTAATTTATTCTCATACCCAATTAAAAATTTTCGTAATGATTCAAAATTATCTAATAAGACTTTCTTATGTTTCTCTATAGTTTCATTTCTAATTCCTCTATTCTTATTCAAACACTTATATGATCTTCTAATCTGCCCTTCATATGACTTTAATTATTCAAAACTTCGGACCAAGTGTCCATTATATTCTCTCTACTTCGTTAATTTGACCAATATATCTCTTTTTTATTCTCTTATTATGCATTTTATATAATTTCAAAAACTAATTCTATCCCTAATATAACAGTGATAATAAGCAAGTAAATTTTTATTTGTTCCCAACCATTATCTTTTTGTTCAACAATTACTTCATTTACAACATTAGCCTTAGGGTTTGTTAGCTTTGCCTCTTGATTACCCATTTCAATTTTAATTTATGAGTTTTAATGCAAAATGATTTTTAAGAGCGAAAATGTATAAAAAAACTGATTTGAATTTATGTTTTTAACAGGTGCACCAATTAAAGAAAATTTTGAGTATTTTTTTTAACTCTTAAATAATTTTTATTAATTTTCATTTATTTAATATAAAATATTTTTTATTTTTTTTGAAAATTTTTAAATTTTAAATAGTTTTTTATTTTTAATTTTTATTTGTAGTAATTTTTATTAACTTAACATAATTGTTACTTGTATTTACTATTCATTTATTTAGTATAATTATCATCATGACCGTTGCCATTACACAAGAAGAAAGGAAAAAAAAAAAAATTGTGTCGGACACGGGCGAAATCGCCTCCGTCCCTACCGGTGCATAACCAGGTTAGCACTCTGTTAAAATTACTTTATATTTACCTCTATTATAAGGTTTTCATTAAGTTTTTTGGAAAATTTATATATTTTTATCTCCTTCTCCAGTTCTTCTATTTTGTTCCATAACCTGGTGGATACGTCCCATGAAGGTGGTGGGTTGCTTCTGATTAGTCTCTTCAGCTGGGCTATTTTTCTTCTTTTCCCCACAAGATATCTTCCTCTTCTCTTTGGCTTGTTGGTGGCTGGAATTTTTGGGGTGTCCTCTTTTGGTCTTCCTTGAGTCCGTCTCCGGTACTCCTCGATAGATAACGGTTTCGGACCCTGGTTATTATTACGTGACTGTTCTGATGTGAACACTGTCACGGTCGCCATGTAGCTAATAAATTAGTTATAAGCGATAGATATTCGCCATTTAACATTTAAGGAAATAGGCGAGTTCAATTTGGTTATAGATTTCAATATATTTTATTCAAGTGAAAGTTACAGGTTTATATAGTAAAATTAAAGTAAAATTATTGTCTACTTAGCATAATATAATAATTAGGTCAATATAATAACGTAACATAAAATACCATACAATACAATAGAATGCTTCACTATTAGTTAAGTTCAATGTCTGTATATCAGTTAGAACAAGGAAACATGATCACCGCTTGATGGTTTGTACATTCATTCAAAACAATGTTATATGAGATTATGCCATTTATGAATATGACGGTATATGCGACTGTCATATCCGCTACAGTAGGCGCTTTGAGATGAATCTGAACTAAAATTAGAAGAAAAACTTAAGATATGTAAAGTGTCATACCAGAGCAAAAATTACTTTACATTATTTCTTCATAATTTGAAAGCAAATATTTATTATGTATATGAATCAAATCATGAAAACACTTTTTCGCTGAATGTTCCGAAATTTAGTTGTTTTTTGCATTAAACAACATCGATTTACTACTAATTTGAATAAAGTGCGCATTTTTTTTTTTAAGAACGCTGCACAACAAAAGTGTACTTAAAATAAAGGGAATGAAGTCGTAAAATGCGCCAGTGAAGAAAAAGTAAAACAAATTTAAATGTTTTGCCGAAAAACTGAGTTTAACATGACTGAACTTATATTTTTTTTCGCTAACAATGAATAATTTTTAAAAATGCAGCAAAAAATTATAGCCAATTGATCGAAAGGGGTTGGTATTATCATTAATTCTGGTATTATCATTAATGTTATGCGGTAGCAAAAAACCCACTCCACTTAGCCACAGTCATCGCTGTGTCGACCGTGGCTTAACTCGTTAAGAGGTGAGATTACGATGCATAGATTGATGCTAAGGTAGTGAGTTTGAATCCCAGTACGACACCAAAAAAGTAAAAAACAAGTTTTTTATATAGAGCAAATTAACAATATAAAATACTTTGTTCAATTGACACATAAATTAACCACTGACGAGTCCCAGGAGGGGGACGAAACTGCGTCAGTCTGGTGTATCCCTTGTGTCCGTAAAATTTTTCAATAAAAATGTTTTCTTCTTCTTTCTTCCTGTAAAGAGACCAACTAAAATAAAATTCTACAGTAATTAATTAAAAATTAATTACGATTGTCATTATCTGACGGTTGCAAAACACTTTCTAAAACAAAAAAAAATTTAAATATTGCAAATATTTTGGAAAAAATTCACATTGTCATAGGTGAACTTATAATTATTTCGCTCACTGTATGTGTATTAAAATTTTTAATTTTTTTAATACATTGCCGTAATGGGTAAAAAAATTGGGATTATAATTTTTCATTATTCGGTCACAATCCCAACTTTTTAAAAGGCCACAATAACAATTGGGATTATGATTTGCCATTTGTTGTCTTTTCTAGTTATCACCGTTTTTTTAATTATACAGTACTTTTCGTTTACAGTCACATCGCTTATAGTCCATTTAGCGATATAGTCCATTTTTACACTTTTACTGTCATCTAAAATCAAATTGCATACAAAATATTTAGGATATAGTCCATTCACGATATAATCACATTTGGCTTATATGCCACAAAACTCTGGCTACTAAAAGTAAATTTATATGCAAATAATTTAAGTTATAGTCACAATACAGAAAATTTCTAATATAATTGTGAAATCTTGAATTTTTTTCGGTTTAAAATAATTTAAAAATTTAAGAGGCTAAAACGAAAATTGGAACAAGGAAACTGAGCTTAATCGTTTCAAACATCGTTTTTATATTCCAAATTTTCCACATGTTATAATAATAAATAAATTGCATATAGTCACATTTTATGATGACTATATCACAATTTATTTATAGGCAACAAAATGGCATATAAAAAAACTAGCGATATAGTCACATTAGCGATATAGTCCACAACTTGTGTGCAACTAAGAGATGTGACTATAAGCGAAAAGTACTGTATTTTAAAATACTGATCTTATAGTGTTTTCTTTTATAAAATTTTCACACTATACTATTTAGACCTGCTAACCTATCTCAAATTAACCAAAGTTTAAATCTTCAGTATAGTTATGAATGTCAAATGTATACACACAGAGAAATAAAGTGCCAACCGAATTGAAATGTGTATATTAATGGTAACAACTTATAAATTCAGTTAGTACAGAAATATAAACATTAGATTTCTGAATATTTTGAGGGTCGCAACTAAAATTCAGCTGAATTAACCGAATTTTGTTGTGGAAACTAATGTTCAGTTTTACCAACCAACTGAAATTTGTAATAACCGAATTTGAATCGCAGTAACCGAATTTCAGTTGGCAAATAGCAAAATGTTTTCCTGTGTGTATGAAAATATCTGTGGTAAAAGTTAAACTCTTGTTATTTTCAGAAAAGTTACTCGAACTTACTATTTTTTTAACTCATTAAAATTAAATTAAAATTAAATGTTTTGAAATTGGTTGACGGGCCGCGTTTGCCCATGTCTGGTATATTGCTTTATTTTTGTTATACATGAATATTAAGACTTAAACGTATTACATTTTTTATTTTACTGAAATACTTTTGGGTTTCAGATAACAATCACTTTTGTTTTCAAAGAATATACAATATTTGTATAATAGAATTACAGTGGGACACGGTTATAACGACACAGAGAGATCGGGAAATTCGGGTCGTTATAAACAAAATATTTTTTTTTATAAAAAAATAATATTGGTTTGTTTTCGTAAAAAAATTAACTTTTATACGATAACTTTATATGTACATGATAAAAAAACACATATGTGACTTTCCCACCTACTGTCCATCTGAAAAAAATGTCAAACTTACTGTATTATTCTCTCATATAATACCCTGCAACAAATTAAAAATTTTTTACACGTAGAAAAATCCATGTATACGAAAAACTAGAGGTTAAACTGCTTTTTCAGTTGTTGTCCATCACGTCTAAGTTAATTTTAAAAGGACTTTAAAATTAAAAGTTTTCCAAAAATATATTAAAATTTTTTTAAGTTAGAATATTCATATATTTAGTCATATATGATATTGTCATATTAGATTTTATTTGTTGCTTTTTAAAAAGTTTGATCATTTTCTTGATAGACAATACAACTGTTTCATTGGCCAAATCTTTAGTTGTCTGCGATAGAAATGGATAATTTTTATTATTTTTTAGAATTTTTGATGCCAATATGTTTATCAAATGAAAAGTGAGAAGTTTTCCTATTTTTTAAAAAGTATTGGTTATATATAATGTCTTAAAATTTAAGAGCAAAATTAACATGCTGACAGAAAAGTAGAAAAGAAATAATTTGTACCTTTTCGCGTTAAAAACCTATTATTTTAATGTTCATGTTTTTTTAACAAAATTTCAAATATTTTTCAGTTTTGGTTGAATTATTTTTAAAATATATTTTCTCTGCTTCTATCTGGTAGATCACGTCATTCGTTTATTCAGAATTTTGAAATTAGGGTTGTCGAATTTGTAAATAAAATGTTCGACTTAAAATAAAATGGATTTGTGTGTATGTGAAATTATAAAAAAAATTAAATTCAGAAAATACATTTTTTTATAATTTAACTGCTATTTATGATAAATTCAATACATTTTTTTTAAATTGCGATATTGTCGTCATGTCATGTCTTCTAATTATGTCTTCGATTTCTTCAGTGAATGGCCGCTGTAGATTTTCTATTTTCTTTTTTTGTACATTTTTGATCACTAATTTTATACTTAATGCAGGAAGGAAAACTATTTTCTGTTAAAATATCTAGTTTTTAGTAGTGTAAAATTGAAAGACATTTTCCTTAAATGATGATGGAAATTTTGTTTATACAATTAAAAAAAAAAAACAATAAAAAATTAAAATTACTAAAATAAAGATTATAAAATTTCCCTCAAAGTAAACATAAAATTGCTTACGAATAATGCAAATTTATTAGATTTTAGTTCATATTAATTTGTCATTAATTCAAAAATAATAAGCCATTTTATATAAATTTCCTTTCTTGAATCAGGTTAATATTCTTAAAAACTATTAGAAAATTTATTTCTGCTTAGTAAAAACTCTTAAATGTTCATAACTTCCGAAAAAGTTAAGAATATTGTATGCAAAAAACTACACTCACAATATTTTATAGTTAGAAACAAACGAATTTGTACATTAAAACTATAGAAAAATTTGTAAAAAGCAGGACTACTGATTTTTCGTTTAAAACAATAGTAATTTCCAATTATTTTAATTGTTAAAAAATTAACAAAAAATATCGATAAAAAAAGTACTTTCGTTTATTTTAACTATTATAAAATAATTGCTAAATCCGTTAAAATAAACGACGTTCGTTTTTTTTTTTGACTATCAAAACATTACCGAAAATCCATAAAAATAAAAGATTTTCCATTATTTTGACCATTAAAAATTTGACTCCCAAAACTTAAAAATAAACGATTTTCCTTTATTTTTACCATCTAAAATTTACCCCCAAAAACGTAAAAATAAACGATTGTCGTTTATTTTAGCTATCACCAAATTTAATTTAAAAGAACGTGCGCCCCGGTAGGTTAGTTTGTAGCGTGCTGGCTTATCAGTGCGGGGGTCGTGGGTTCGATTCCCACCAGAGGCACTGGTCTGTTTTCGCTACAAAGCACCGAAGTCCATAGTAGCTAGTGCTCGGTTAGGGTAATAGTATATAATTTGTAATTATATGATTACACAGGCCTACAAAAAAAAAATTTTTGTTTGGTGCCGCTAATTCTATGTTATAATTTGGTTAATTAGTCCGCAAGACGTCATGGTTAGCTGTCAAAATCGCGAAGCTACGTTCAGGTTTGTATCGATCGGTCATAACCTAAAAAATGTATTTTATTATACTTAATGTCATTATAGTCAATTAATTTCTTTGATTAAATGATAATATCGATATGCCGTCGTCGAGAAGGTGTTGTGTAAATAATCCAAATACATTTTGTTATATTTGTGGTGAATATGTAGTAAAAAAGTTTGTTTTTTTAATAAATTTATTAAATGTTATTTAATTTATTTATCCTTGCGAAATCTCGAAAACTACACGTAGCATTAAAAAGTAAGTATCAATTTTTTATCAGGGTACCGAACGTACTTGAAATCTGTTTTATTTTTAGCGGCAGCAAAATCATTGTAGGCCTGTGTTATTAATTAATAAAATAAAAATAAAATAAATTTAAAAGAAATAAAAACATGAGTTCTGTATTTGTTTTTGTTTTGGTTATATTTTTTATTTAAAAAACATTTTTTTTATAATGTATTATTTACATAATAATATATGTTAGGATTTATTTTTAAAACTAATAATAAGATTAATTGAATAATAATTAATTGAGCGAATGACGCCTAACATTTATATGGCAGCATAAGGAAAAAGGATGACCTTTGAGTTCATCTTTTACTATAATATGTAAATAGCTTAAAAAATTATGTGTATGTAAAATAAAAGACAATTAAAATCTAAAGAAAAACTATAGCGATGGTAAATAAAATATTTGGTTTAGTACTAAAGTACAAAGCACTTTTGTAAAAATGTTGGTACTTTTTGATTTAATTGTTAAGGTACCCTTGCAATATTATTGCACATATTACTGACAATTTTATTCTCATTCAATGTAGCCAACTCAATATTAAATATTTTTCACATATCTTGTGTCTGCAATAATAATCAAAACCTTTTGATTTTTTCTAACCTTCCAATATGACATACACACTGGTAATTTGTTGCACACTAGCAAAAGTTGCACAAAAATATTGCTTAATTTTAACTTTACATTAAACATTGATGCGCTCAATCTTGTTTTAATAAAAAACACTTGACTTTTACCATATTGCTAATTAATTTTCTTGTATTCAAATAATCAGCTAACATATGTTCTATACTGCGAAAATTGTAATCCTAACTTTTCGTTTTATTTTATATATTTATATTAAAATTTGTTATTTGTACATGAATAAAGAAACTCAGAGTTTTTACTCTATCTCTAGCAGGCTATCTCTTCGTCTCCTAGATGTGCTTTAACATATAAATTTGGAACAGGGAGGGAACTCCATCTCTGTTCTAATATGCACATTATGCACCGTCAATACTGCTCAAGGATGAGAAAGTGCAAATTTGCATCGTGTGCAAATGACCACGCTGAATACCCTCAGTAACAAAAAAAAGTACAACAAATTTACTGAAACAAAGCACTTAAATGTCAGCTGGGCCGCTTTGGTACTTTTTGGACTGAAAATGTAAAAAAAGTAATTTATTTACCATCCCCAGTTTATGCATATGAAAAACGTTTGAGAGAACTTTTAAAAAGATTACTGTGATTTTTGTGTGTTTTTTTTTAAACAAGTAGATTTTTTTTTAAACATGATGAATTTCATTTAAAAATCTAGATAAAACTGAAATTTTCAACCCGACCAACTCAGATATCGATGAAATTTTGTTCATAGCTAAATTTGATCAATACAAACAAACTCTCATTTTTAGAAATGACTGTTTTGCGATTTTTTGGGCGTGACACAGTGGGAACGTTTTCGAAAAAACGCGAAAATGGTCGAAAAGAGCTCCATTTAAACTACAATAACTCAGAATCGGCTAAACCGATTTCCATGATCTTGGTATCATTAAAAAGATATTTTAACAGGCTTTATGACACGTTAAAAAAAAAAGAAATACACTGTAAAAAAATTTATAACAAAACAAGTGGAAGCATTAAAGTCCGATGTGCCGAATTTGGTATAAAAAAAGATTAAATTCGGCTGTGACGAATTTTTGGATACCCTCCATCTCGGCGTTTTCATAAACCAGGGAAAGTGCAAACAATATTAATATCTATATTCTTTGTAAAAATAACAAAAATAATGTTGTTTTTATAAGTAAAACAAAATATGACTGATTGATTAATGTATTTGGGATGTTACAAAAGAAAAAATGTTTAATTAAAGTTTACTAAAATGAATCTGAAAAATATATATATTTTTAAAGTTTAATAGTTGTTTTCTTTTCAATTGCTCAATTCAAACTGAAGTTTATTTTACAAAATTGATATGACTTTGTTACAAATTATATAAAATACACTCGAAACAATATTGAAAGTACAAATATGGTACAATAGTACCTTACAATTACAGTAGTATCTTACAGTTCGGCCAACCTGATAATTTGATTGACCCCAATCAAAAACAATTAATAAAAACACATACAATACAAGATAATGTTAATGATAAATTTTAATATTAAATTGGTTGATGGCTTTTTATAAATATATAACAAACTGATTGTGACGATCCATTACGTTATCCATTTTCTCAAATTATTCGCCTCAATAACTGCCTTATATGGCAATTGAGTTAACTGACAGTTATCAATATCTTGTACTACGTACCTATCTTTATCCAATATCTTACGGATGACATAAGGACCACGATACTTTTCGGTTAACTTTCTATTCCTTCCTACAATATTATGATTATTTCTTATAACTACATAATCCCCAACTATATATTTCCTAGCAGGGACACTATGTTTCCTAAAGTAATTAAGATTATATTCCTGAGAACGTGTAATACCTTTAAGTGCCTTTAATCTTTTTTCATTAAAATTCCTATTAGCTATCATATCATTTCTCTTATCCAAATACTCAGTAAACTCGTCGACAATTATTCCACGTTGATTGACTCCAAATAGAAGTTGGCTCGGAGTTTCATTCGTAGTACTATGAACCGAATTATTAATTGCAAATTCAATTTTCGATAGTTTTGTAGACCAGTCAGCATGTTGCATAGGTTCACTTAACTTACTTAACATGGCTTTTACAATACGATTTACACGTTCAACCTGGCCATTAGCTTGAGGGGACGAAACTGCAACTTTAACATGTTCAATATTGTTTTTGATTAAAAACTCTTTAAATTCATTTGAAGTGAAACAAGAACCTCTGTCAGATATTAAACGCCTTGGTCTGCTGTAGTAGTTAAAATATTTCTCCATTGAACAACAAACTTCTTTTGTACTTGTAGATTTTACTGGATAAAGACGGACAAATTTTGTAAACCCGTCAACTACCACTAGTATATGTTTCCATTTTGAAGATAAGGATGGTAATGGACCAAAATGATCCACATGAATAGTATCAAAAGGTAGTGGAACTTTAGAAATACTATGCAAATTTTGTTCGTGTAATCGAGATGGTGCCGAATATATTATACACTTTACGCAATTTTGGATATGTTTTTTAATTTTATCCTTCATTTTTGGAAACCAATAATTAAATTTTATTTGATCAAAGCATTTTTCAACTCCCTGGTGTCCAATTTTTTCATGAACCAAACGGATAACATTTTCTTCCATTTCACAAGGAACATACAAAAGTAAACGATTTGATGCCCCTTTCCGAAACACCAATCCATCGGATAACTCGAAATTATCGTCATTTTCCGATTGCAACTTTGTTACCAATCTCCTTATGAGTTCATCACGGTTTTGTAATATTTGAATTTGTATATCTAATTCATTTGAATCCACTGCAGCAACTGTTTGTTAAACATTTATTTCATCAATGTGAAATGGGTTATCATCTTTATCATAACATCTACTCAAAGCATCAACGTGTCCCATGGACAATCCGCTACGATGTTGTATCGTATAATTATAGTTTTCCAACTCCAAGGCCCAACGAGCGATTCTTGGATTTACCTGTTTCTTACCTAAGGTCATAGCCAGTGAATTGCAATCAGTAATGATTTTAAAAGGAATTCCTTCCAAATAAATTCGAAAACGTCGTAAAGCATTTATAATCGATAAAGTTTCTAACTCAAAACTGTGATACCTTGATTCCGCGTCAGAAGTAGATTTGGAGTAAAATGCAATTGGATGGAACTTTCCGTCAATTTGACGTTGAAGTAAAACTGCTCCAAACCCATGTGAACTGGCATCACAGTGTAATTCGGTCTCACATTTAGAGTTATAAATAGCCAAAATTGGTGGTTTTGTCAGTCGTTGTCTAAGTTCCTTAAAGGCATTCATACAATCTTCCGAAAAATTAAATTTCTTAGGTTGCCCTTTTCTTAATAGGTCTAACAATGGTTTAGCAATTTTAGAAAACGAAGGCACAAATCTTCTAAAATATGAAAAAAAGACCAATACATTTCTGTAACTCCTTTTGAGTTTTAGGTACAGGGTATTCTCTAATAGCGTCTAAGTGCCTATCACTAGGTCGAATACCAAATGAATTAACCAAATATCCCAAATATTCAATATCTTTATAACCAAATTTACATTTTCTCAATTTGAATTCCAACCCTTTTTCATAAGCACGACATAATACTTTCCTTAAAGTTTCTAAGTGAGATTGAAAATCATCAGATGCAATTAAAATTGCATCAATATAAACAACTATTTCGCCAGAATCAATTAAATCACGAAAAATATTGTAAACAAATCTTTGAAAATTTGCAGGTGCATTTTTTAAGCCAAATGGCATCCTTAAGTATTCAAATTGACCATGTGGTGTAACAAACGATGTAGGATGCACTGAATCCTTATCCATTTCGAGATGGTTAAATCCATCTTTTAAATCTAATAAACTAAACCATTGCTTTCCTGACATATATTCTATACAATCATCAATTAAAGGTAAAGGAAAATTATCACGGATAGTTTTTTTATTAAGACTACGATAATCAACGCACATTCGTGTTTCCCCCGATTTCTTCTTAACCAAAACTATTGCGGATGCATATGGAGAATTACTAGGCTGAATTACTTTTCTCATTAACAAGTCATCTATAATCTTACGAACTTCCTCGCGATCCCTAAAAGATAATCGGCGAGGAGAACAGTGAACCGGTATGTCATCAGTTAATCGAATTTTCATCTTGTAATCAAACGGAGTTCTAGTAAGATTTTTTGGATAAATATAGTTGTTCACAATGATATTTTCAATACTACAAGCCTCATCATTTGTCAACAATGAACAAATATCTAAACTATACTGAGGTCTTTCTATGATATATGCTCCTAAATCACTATAGACTTTCTCAAGATTATCCTTATGTGTCGTTGGATAATCACTATCAATAGGAATAAGTTTATCTTTAATAAATTCGAATGCACTTTTCGTTTTTATTTGAACCAAATGTATGTTAAATTTATTCATAAAATTTCTACCCAGTATAATCGGAATCGTCATATAATTATCAGGAACTACAATTAATTGTTCATGTTTTACCAAACCACGAAATTTAATTAAACATGATGCCTTTCCATACATTTGTAACTTAAAATTTCCAAGACTAGACATATGTATGGTCTTTAATTCCTTTGATATTTTAAGATTTGACGGCACAAACGATCTTTTGATAAAATTAATGGGACTACCAGAATCAATGAGACAATTAATATTCAAATAATCAGTGCATTCGTCTTCATTAAATTTATAAAAAGCCACACTTACCAATTGTATTGGATTAACTAAATTTTCATCAGTAACGATTTGCCTTTCTGGAAAAACTGATGCTACTGTTACAGGTAATTTCTTATTTGGGCAGTCCTTGTTATAGTGGCCCACTTTATGACATACAAAGCAAGAACCAGGGGGACGATGAGGTTTTGGACATGAACTCTGGAAATGTCCAAATTGAGAGCAATTAAAACATCTTACGTTCGATTTTGAATTTGGCTTTTGTTTTTCTAACATTTGCGGCTTATGAACTCGGCGTTGTTCATAACGATCCAATCTTTCAATTAATTCTTCAATTGTTGAGGCTCCATATAATAAAGCAATATTGTTTGATTTGTCTTGAAATCCATCGATAATGATATCGATTAACTCTTTTTCGTCAATATTAGCTTCAGCTGCAATCTGTTGCATTGCAATAACGTAACTTAAGCACGATTCATGATGTTTTAGAATACGCAAACGCAACTTTCTGTAAACATCTTCACGAGTTAATTTCCTCTTAAAAGTTTTTATTAAAGCACATTTTAAGTCATTATAATTGACTATATCAACATTTTGAACATATTGACGGGCAGTTCCATGAAGTAACCATTTCAATCCCAGTAATAAATCATGCTCATTATATCCACATGTGTGAGTATAATCTTCAAAATGTCGAAACCATTTTAAAATGTCTTGATTATCATCGCCACTGAATTTCTGAACAGCTATAACAAGTTCTTCATAATTTATTCGGCGGGTGTTGTGAGTTTGACTATCAACAAATTCTAAAGATTGAAGTTGTTTTTGTAAATTTATCATTTCACATCGCATTTGTAAAATTTTAATTTGCTTTGCCAATTGTTGTTCTTCATCTATTTGGTTTCGGGCAACATTAAAATTATCTTGCATATAGTTTGTGCAAAAAACGTTTGCTTCTGTGTTAGTAACATCAGCGTCAGAAGCTAAAACGTTGTGGTGTACTCCATGGGAAATATTAGAAGTGGTGGCAGTAACATCGGAAACAATACCACTAGAATGTGGAAAATCAATCAAATTCCCAATACCAGAGGGAATAACAGCAGTATTATTAACATCGGCAGCAGCAGCGGTCAAAGCAACACATCTTTCAACCATATTTTCATCATTGGTAGTAGCACTTCTACCAGAATCCATTGGTACATCCTCAGTACCACGACTTTCATTTTGAAATTGAGACAAAGCTTTATAAAGTGATCTCAATTGAGATATTGTTGCTTGCTCAGGAAAAGATATTTTGGCCACATTAAGAGCTTCAATTATGGCTTGGCGTGTTGGTCTTAAATCCATTTTAAATTTTTTTTTTTTTCAAATTTTTATTTTTGTGACACCCCACATCTGAATTTTAATAGTTGTTTTCTTTTCAATTGCTCAATTCAAACTGAAGTTTATTTTACAAAATTGATATGACTTTGTTACAAATTATATAAAATACACTCGAAACAATATTGAAAGTACAAATATGGTACAATAGTACCTTACAATTACAGTAGTATCTTACAAAAGTTCCTTGTGATGTTACAAAAACTGTTGTAAAATTCGCCTGTTATTTGTCTCTTTGCCTATATAATAATGAAAGAAATAAGGATTACTAAAATATATTTTTGGATCGTTAGAAGAGATGCAATGAATACAAACGCATAAAACAGTTTCGAATAATCAGAATTTTAGATAAATTTAAGGGAACAAAAATACGCTTGCGGAGACATACATAATGAAATAATTATGAAATGCCAGTTTACATTACAACACATGTGTTTATACTATACATCACATAAGTAAAACGGAAAGTGTGATGAAACTAAGTTTGTCAAAAATTATAAAAGAAAATCTTTCGAGTGTTTAGGGTGTTTTCGAGACACATAAAATTAAAGAAACTGGTATTTCAAATTATTGTTTTTCAGCTCAGTTGCTTGTGCAATTCTCGTTTACGACTCTTAGAATAAGAACCCTAAGAAATTTTCCCAAAATTCGATTGGTTTTTACACATCAATACTTTAATTTAGATTATTTTTATATGTATCAAATAAAAATAAGGAAAAAAAAGCATATAATTAAAAGATTTTAAGATGAAGTATGCACCTTATATGTTTTAAATTAAAAAAGTCTTTAAGTGAATGTCCTTTAAATTGAATGGGGTTTTTAATAAATGTAATTAGAGTGTAAGAGTTTCCTTGCAAAGGAGTTCGATCGCGACCGTGATGAGTAACAGACGCATTACGGAGATCAAAATCGTTTATTGGTGTTTTGCTAAAAATAAGCAATCGGTTGTCGTTAACTTTTTTTTTTCATAAAATTAAAGTTGTTTTATTTTTTACTTTGTTGTTTAAATTGCAATAAATATAAAAACAGTATAAAAAAAAATACAAAATATAAAAAAAACTTTGTGTAATGAGTGAGCCTAGTGCTCCAAACTCAGAAAGCAATAACAATGTAAACACAATTATTAAAAATAATAATAACAATAATGTTAGAAAAAGAAAAAACGAAAATATGGAATTACCAGTGCCTAAACAATATAAAAACAATTACTATGCAGTGCTGGACACTGACAATGACACTCAATGTGATAAAAATCATATAAAAAAATTTGTAGATCATGTAAAAGCAAATAAAGGAAAAATACAAAAACCAAATTCAGCTAATGCTGCAATTGATGAAACACAAAAAAATAAAAACAATACATCATCTTCATCATCATCATCAATAAATACCATTAACACAGTGGTTAATAAGGAACAAAATAATCAAAAAAAAAGTTCCTCCTATAAACATAGTTAATATAGAAACCAAAGAATTAATTGAATTTATCAAAAATGGATTAAAAATTAAAGACTTTAAAATTAAAGAATTTAGAAACAAAAAATCTTTATTTATGAATTCACTTGAGGATTTTTTAAGAGTTAAAGCTCATTTGTTAAAAGCAGAAACTAGTTTCTTTACTTTTACACCCAAAGGAATGAAATCTAAAACTTATTTGCTAAAAGGTTTGGATGCTAGCATAGAAGCTGAAGACATATTAAATGAATTACGACAACATGAAAAAGACGACTTAAAATTCGTAAAAGTTAGTCAATTTTCCACTAAATACTCTACCAAACAAGGTTATAGTTTACCAATGTTTCTGGTACAAATTACACCAGGGAGTAATGTTAATTACTTAAAAAACATAAAATCCCTTTTCTATCGGGTTGTAAGATGGGAGCAAGTAAAACGTCCTGAAATACCTCAGTGCCGAAACTGCCAAGGCTTTTTTCACAGTGCTGCAAACTGTTATCTTCCAATGAAATGTGTTAAATGCAATTTCAGTCACGAAAGGGGAAAATGCTCCATAACAAATGTTCAGGAAAACGAAACAGAGAAGCTGTATTGCGTTCTTTGCAACAAATTTGGTCACCCAGCATCGTATAGAGGTTGTGAAAAATATAAACAACTTCAACAAAAACTTAGATCTAAGAAAAAAATTATATTAGAAAACAAAAATAATAATGTAAATTCATTTTATAACCCAGAAACTAGCTTTGCTAATGTACTAAAAGGAAATAACTTAAATTTTAATACTAACAGTGATATGTCTAATAACTCTTTCATTCTAGAATTAAAAAATATGATGATAAATCTTAATAATCAAATGGCAAATCTACACAAACAATTAAATTTACAAGCATCTCGTATAGATGCTATTTTTTCTATGGTAAATGTGTAAAAATGGATGATAATCACATAAACTACATAACAAAAAATCTTAAAATAATACATATTAATGTCAATTCATTAATATTAACAAGTAGAAGGTATGATCTTCAACAATTTCTAAATAAGAACAATCCAGATATTGTTCTTTTAAATGAAACAAAACTTAACCCTAGGCATAAACTTAATTTTAATAACTATGAAACTATTAGAAAAGATAGAGATGGTGCAATAAGAGGAGGCGGAACAGCTATTTTAATTAAAAACAATCTTAAATATAACATATATTCCAATAATGCAATTAATTCGTTAAAAATATTAGAAACTTGTATAATTCGAATTCCAATGATGGAAAATAAAATGATGTATATCATAGCTGCCTATTACCCTTCGGGAAATAATGACTCAAACTTTAGATCCGACATACATAATCTTTTTAGTTCCTTACACCTACAAAATATTAACAACTATTACATTTTTGCAGGGGATTTAAATGGAAGGCATACAGATTGGGGTAACCCATCTGATAATCCAAAAGGGAATAAACTTAAAGAATGGTTGTTAGATAACGAAATTAATTTTAGATGTAGACTATATGCTTCTACCTTACCTTCTTACCCTAGAGCAGGGTCATACTTAGACATATGTATTGCTGACTGTAGGCTGCATATTCTTACAGAAAACAGCACTCTAAATTGCCTCAAAACTTTAGATTATGACAGTGATCATCAAGCTATACAAATTTGCGCTTATATGAGTAATGAGCAAGAACTCTTTACTTTCATGAAAGAAATTCAAACTTCAAAATATAACTATAAAAAAACCAATTGGAAAAAATTTAAAAATAAAATTGTACAAAAACTTGACAATGATACACAAATACCTAAAAATCGGAATCTCTCAAATTATGAAATAGACTCTCATATTGATATCCTCAATGATATTATTATTGAGACAATACAAAATGTAACACCTAAATATCGGAATGGCGATTCTTTTCACAAAATAAACAGTCCAGTCATTAAAAAACTACACTTAGAAAAAAGTAAAACCCTTACATTAATTAAAAAACATAATAGATTGGAACTTACTTTAACAGAATCCACACTTAATATACTCAAAACTAAACTAAAATTAATCAAAAAACTTTTAAAGGACAACATCACAAACGTTTTAAACAAATATGTACAAGAAAAGCTAACTAATATAGAACCAAAGAATTCAAAAAATATGTTTGAGGAAATTAAAAAACAATTTAAAAAGTTTAAACCTCTAGTCCTTCAAAATATAAAAATTCCACAAAACTTTGAATATTTACTTAATAATTTGGCAATAGACCCAAATAGTTTAGAAAAAGATAGTTTAAATAACTTCATAATACGAGATCAAAATCAAATGTTAGATGCAATAGGATCATTTTTAGAGTCAGTGCACTCTCACAAACAAATAAATAGCAATAATAATGTTCATTTACAAGTCAATGAATCGTTTAATAAATTCTTAGAAACCAAAGCCAATCTTGAAAATAATCAATCCACTATAATGCAATTTAATGATGAAAAAATGTCTGACAATTTAGATGTTATGCAAGCTGAGGACTACTTCATAACGAGAGAAAAAATATTATATATATTCTCTAGTTTGAAAGGTAAATTATCTTCAGGAATAGATACAATTCCAAATATAGTTTTAAAAAATATACCAGAAATATTGATTTTTGAATATTGTGGTCTTTTTAACAACATGTTAAACAATTCATATTTTCCAAAAAAATGGAAAAATGCTAAAGTTGTTCTTTTACCAAAAAAGCATAAAGATACAAGCAATCCACAAAATATTCGTGCTATAAGTTTACTTCCAAACATCAGTAAAGTATTTGAAATGTGTATTAATAACAATATAAACAAATTCTGTAATGATAAAGACTTAATAAACGAAAAGCAATTTGGATTTAAATATAAGCATTCCACTATAAACGCGAATACATTTACTTACATCCAATATAACTTGGAATTGGAACAAGAAACTATGTACAGGTGCTTGTTTAATAGATATGGAGAAGGCCTTCGACAGCATATGGATACCTGGTTTGATTTTTAAATTATTTGAATTTAAATTTCCACTACATCAAATAATTCTTATATATAACATGATCAATGATAAATCTTTTATGGTTTTCCACCAGAATTATAAAAGTAATAAAACCTTTAAAATCATTAATGGATTGCAGCAAGGTACTGTAAACTCCCCCATTTTATTTAATATTTTCATTCTGGATCTGCTCAGCAAAATAGATAACGTTATTGCATTTGCAGATGATGTTGTTATATACCATGGTGACAGTACAATCGAAAAAATAAATACAAATCTACAAGAATCATTTAATATTGTCGAACAGTTTTCTATAGATTGGAATATGAAAATAAACACACAAAAATGTGAAACTATTTTATTCAGACCACCAGTCGATAAATGTAATAACAATGTTAAAAGAAACTGGAAATCCTTTGGAATCAAATCAAATTTAAATAATACCAATATACCAACCAAACAAGTTGTCAAATACTTAGGCATTCACTTGGACAAATTTTTATACTTCAATGATCATGTTAACAATGTACTAATAAAAGCAAAAAATGCATTTTTCATATATAAATCGTTATTTTACTCAAAATATATAAAAACTAGAGTAAAAATTATAATGTATCAATCTCTCATTAGACCAATCCTCACATATGGATGTCCGATTTGGTTTAATATCTCACCGTCTTATATGGAAAAAATACGTGTATTCGAAAGAAAATGTTTAAGGGCTTGTACTTCAATGTTTAGATCACCACAAAGTAACTATGTTAAATATGTATCAAATAGGAAGCTATATAATACATCAAACATAATAAGGATAGACAACTTTATCATTAACTTAATTAGGAATAATATTTTGAGTTGCACATCGTGTACTGAAAATAATTTAATAATGGCACCGTATTATACAGATGATACTTATATATTAAATACCTTAGAAAAAGGCTTCGTCCCACCTGAGGCTTTTTTATTTTTAGATAAGTCAAATATTATACAAAATGAAAATGGCATTCCGGTTTTCTATCATAACTTTAGAAGGGCCAATGTTAAAGCAGTCAACTGCAGTTCTTTAGAAAATAACAATAGATATGATACAAGTATAGCTGACAGGGAGCTTCGCATATTGCAAAGTTCAAAGACCAAAAAATTTTGGTGGTTAAATGGATATTAATTATATAACCCCTTTTTTAACCTTTAGACTTTAGTTTTAACTTTTCACCAATAAATATGTAATGTTTTTATATAATTTTCATTACAAATTAATATATTTTCTGCAATTGTAAAAGCAAACCAAAAAAAAATATAAATTGTAAACCAAATCTATTATATTAAAAATACTCGAGAGCTCTTTCTGGGACTTTGTATATATGTAAATAGAATTATTATTATAACTAGTGTTTATTATAGTTTAAGTTTTTCAAAAGTTGTAAATAAATAAACGAAAAAAAAAAAAAAAAAAAAAAAAAGTTTCCTTGCAAATTTATTAAAGGTTGAGAATGAGAATAAATAAAAATAGTGTACGAAAAAAAGTTATGAATTTACATTGTTGGATTCGGGGATTTTGTTCCTGGATATTTTTTTGATCTGATAACGATTAATGTGTCTGGCAACTCCGGTTAATGCAGTCAAATAAATAAAGAATTTTAACTAAACTATTTTGTTCTACCTTTTTTCTAATTGGTGATTTTTTGATTTGTTGGGGTTAACAAAAAAAGGTATATGGCAAGCCTGGTATATGGAAAACAAAAGAATACTTTATAAATTAGCTTAATGCTATAAACACATAGACCACAGCAGACTGCAGAGCTACACGACTGCAAATGCCGTTGACTGCAATCGTCGCCGTGTGGTCAGCTACTTATTATTTTGGAAACGACAGCAGCATAGTAAACAGCTGATCACGATTCAATTTAAAAATATCAACAGCTGTTTTTTATACAAATCAGGGATGTTAAAGTTGGTACAATTGTACTTTTTTTGGTACATTTTGACCTTCTAAAGTACCGTGGTACTACCGCGACTCATTTGGTACAATTTAAAAATTTTTAATTTTTCCCCTTTTTGAATTTTTAGTATAGCAAACAAATTGTTATTGTGTCCTTTTTCATTGCATTTATTCGTTTTATGTAATGAGCTCTTAAAATATATGCGACTATATCCGCCAGATTTTACGATTTATCATCATTTTAAGGATTTTGAAGAATAAAGTTGGCAATTTTTTTTTTTTTAATATCGATTAAAAATTTACGATTTTTTACAAAATTTATCTGGCAGCTCTTACATATATTGACACTTGTTGCAGCCAACTTCACTTTTATTTTGAATTTATTAAAATTCTAAAGAAGTGAAAATTGATATATAGATATGGCATCACTTATAACATATGGGAAAACAGTGGACATTAGAGTGAGGTGAGTTTCTAAAAATAGAACTGTTGTGTTGTTGGAGTTGTACTTCTGAGATTATGTATGCAAGAACAAAAACACCGTGTATTGAATAAAACTAGTTTTAATCACAACAAAACTCGACCTAACTATAGCTCAGAGGGCTAAAGCGCTCTGTCTAACGTGTAGTGCGAGTGCATGTGGCATTAGAAATCAGTTTATCTATACCACGGTCAGTGATTGCACAGAAAAATTTCATATAGACGCAATCGAACAAATAAAAACATAACAAATATTACATTATTCAAAAATTCAAAAAAAAAAAACAGGGTCACTGACGAACGTTCAATACCAGAAACTGCGCAGTCTGATTCAGAAAAAATTGAATATTTGCAATGTAGTTATGATTTTTAGAAAATACAGTCATTCTTCTCTACCACGCCTTTCACAATTAAATTAAATAAAATTGCATATTAATTATAGTATTAACTGCAATTGTCTGAAAAAGACGTTAAAATTCAAACTCAAACGAAAATTAAATTATTGTTAAAGAAATGAAAGAAAATTCCAAACAATCTTATATATGTTTAATTTAGAACGAGCTCTCAACCTCCGTATATTTACAAAAATAAAGCAAATCAAACATATTAGCTAGGTTAATACTAGTATTTCGATCTGGTTAAAGATCTCATCAGAACCCAATGTTTTAGAAAAGTTATAGCCTCCATAATAGGCAGAACTTTAACAAAAAACCGATTAATCATTAATTTTGCTCCATTCTTGTCTTCTTAGTAAAAATATTACTTGAGCCAGAGTAAAAACTAAAATTTTTTTAACTAAGTCGTTAAAAAATTAAAACTTTTGTAGTTTTTGGTCGGTAGTAGCTAATTTTCAAAATGAACTGAATGTCAATATGCTTCCAGACATTTCTAGTCGTTGCTGGAATTTTATCCATTCCACACTGGTCTGCAAATGTGGAAAGAGTTTTTTTCTTTTCAAAATATAATAAAAACTAAGGAAAGAAACAGACTACATTAGCCAACATTATCAAGTCTCATACAGACTAAGGATTGGTTAAGAGCGACAAATTTATGCTGCTATGATGTAGAAATTCCAAATAGTTTATTAACTAAACAAATAATTCCATGATTTGGTCTCATATATTCATAAGACTTTTTATGCCTTATTTTATTCATACATATAATGTATGTTATTGGAAGGTTTTGTTTTTTTTCTGTACAAGAGAATTTTTATGTATTTTTTTTTTTGTTGTTTTAATAAATTTAAAAAAAATGGTACCGTCAACGTCCAAAAAGTACAATTTTTTTGGATGTTGGTACAAAATTGAAAACTCCATTTAACATCCCTGATACAAATACATTTTTGTTTCAGTAGTGCCAATTACATCTTTTTTTTCTTTATTAAAATAGAACAACATGCTTGGTTGTAGACACGTATATAAAGTTCACTTAAAAATACAATTACTTATTTATAATACATTATTATAACGTGAAAATAAATTTATATAACCCCTCTTGAATATTAATGCAATTATACCATTTGATGTTGCGACGTTTTTTGTGTTTAACAAAATAAAATATTTTTAAGCACTAATTTGTTACATATTTTGTTTTATTGTCAACACTATTTTTGTTTTGCAGCCAACAAAAATAGAAATTAACCTAAGTTGACTACAGCGGCAAAAGTAGTCGGGTAGCCGTGTAGTTGTGTTGGTGCCAAAATAATCGTTTTCATATAAACGTGTGTATTTTATTTTTGACAGGCTGTAGTCGTGTAGCTGCAGTCGTCTATGTGTTTATAGCATAACAGTTTTTCGAGGGCTTCTCGCATTTGCACTCATAACCAGTGTTGCCAGGTTTGCAAAGCATAAAAACGACAAATTTTCTAGAAAAAATCGTCAAAATCGTCATCATATTTTGAAAAATCGTCAAAATAAAATATATTTGTTAGAAGAGGGATAAAGTTTTGATAAAAAATAAAATACAATAATGGTATTCACATTTTAAATGTTAACGTGTTATCGTTGTAATATAACACGATTTTTGACACTTCTCTTTGGTTTAAACTTCGAAAATCATTATATTTTACAACGATGTTCATATTTATAAAATGTTGAAACAGTGTGCCCCAGTAGGGTAGTTGGTAGCGTGCTGGCTTATCAGTGCGGGGGTCGTGGGTTCGATTCCCATCAGAGGCACTGATCTGTTTTCGCTACAACGCGCCGAAGGCCATAGTAGCTAGTGCTCGGTTAGGGTAACTTGTAATTATATGATTATTAATTATTAAAATAACAAAAATATAATGTTGAAAGATCAAATAAATACAACTTTAAATCAAACAAATTTTACCACTTGAACTGTTATTCACTTATATCTGCATAATTCTGTGAACAACATTTCAGTGGCACAACTTTTTAAATATTAAATTCTTTTACAAAATTTGGAAATTATTAACAATAAGTCTGTTCGATTACTTTTCCTGTAAAGTTCAGTAAAAACTACTCAGTAACAAAATTACAAATAGTAAGACAAATTTACAAAAAAGTAAACGAACAGAAAATTTTGAGGAATTATTAAATTAGATAAAATAGCTTGCTTTAAATATTAAAAAAAAAAATCAACTGGTCATTATGGAAAAGGAAAAAGTTAATTGAAATTATCGACCAAAAATAATTTAAATGTTTTTTAACTTCTTCCATAGCTAATTACTTAATAATTTTCACTTTCAATCCATAAACAATTAAAATATAATTTAATTTTTGTTTTTGTTTACTAAAAATACAAGCATATTTTTCAGTCATATGTTTTTTTCATCTTACAAATTCTTACTGGCAAAAATGTATCCAGTAAAAACTTGTAAGTTCTTTGGCATCAAACTGTCACGTTACTCTCTCTTTTTACCAGTTTTTACTGCGTATTTGTCTAAACGAACACCTTCCAGTAAAAACTTGTACAAATTTTTGTGTTATCGAACAAACTTAATGTTATATTTTTTAATTGTTAAATTTTGGCACTTTATTTATATTATTAGGCCTGTTTTTTAAGCACCGGATTTATTTTTGGATTTATTTTGTTTCATTTAAAGTTGTATATATATCATCTTTCAACATGAAATATATTCGGGCTAGAGATCTATTTGTTTCGCAAAAAAAGTCCATGCCTTGTGTTTTAACATGAAAATTTTTTTATTTTTATTTAAATCTAACTCCAATTAAATTTTAAATTTAAAAAAATGTTCTAAACATATAAACACAGAAACAAAATTAAGCTAAACCCGTAATGAATTTATAAAAAAATAAATGCGGTTTGGATTAAGTTTTATTCAATTCTAGGATTTGCATTTTTGCAAAATAGTATTTCACATCATATTAGCATATAAAAGCTAGCTATCGATCAAAAAACAATGTTTTTGCTTTCAATTTTTAACGATATAATATAAATTTAATAATCGAGCCGGCGATTTTATGAGAATGATAAATAAGTAGATCTTGCTGACATATTAAATTATTGTCAAAAAATCGTCATTTTGGAAGCAAAAGTCATCAAATAGTCATTTAGTTATTTTGGGTATTAAATATCATCAAAATGACGACAAATCGTCAAACCTGGCAACTCTGCATGCGATTGCTACTAATCCATACGTACATACATACTGTATTACAAAACAAAACAAAAAAACAACAACAATATTTTGTGGGTTTTTTTTTGTTTTTAAGTGTTGATCATGACCATGGATGGTAACCGATTCTATGTGGTTATTGGTCCAGTTAACGCTATCTTCTTTTATTTCGGTAACGGTATTTTAGGGGAAACGATACTTCAGTTATTTCGGTAACGGGATTTTAGCGTTACCGGTATTTTAGCTTTAACGGTATTTTATTTATTTCGCTAACGGTATTTTAGCGGTAACGTTATTTTAGATATTTCGGTAACTTTATTTTAGGGAAAAAGGTTTTTCAATTATTTTGATAACGGCATTTTAAGGATAACGTTATTTTAGTTATTCAGGTAATGTTAATGCACACCACAATTTTTAACCGCATTATGCCCGAGTTTAAATGACTGTCTAGTTTATGATCATACTTTGGGAAAATATATCTATTTAAAGAAGTTTGTTTTTTAGATCTTGTTACATTTTTTCGGTAACGGTATTTTAAGGTATTGATATTCTAATTATATCGGTAACGGTATTTTACGGATAACGGTATTTCAATTATATCGGTAATGGTATTTTAGGGATAACGATAGTCAGTTGAAAGGTGTTAGAATCGGGGACGGTATTTTAGCGATATTGACAGCCATCCCTGATTGCTTATATTCTTGTGTATAAGCATTGAATGTACGTATGTATGTATGTATGATAAAATAAATAGTATAATTTAAAATTTGCTTCAAAATTTTTAGAGGTCTTCCCACATTTTCACTCATAAATTTTGAACGCGTTAACCGATTTTGATCATTTTCACTAGAAAACTGCTCATGATATCAACAAACAATTTGACTAAAATTAGTAGTACCTCTTCTGTATTGTCGGAGTATTTTGTGTTTCCACAGACAGACGGACGGACAGACGGACATGGCTATATCGACTTCTCTATTCATGCTGATCAAGAATATATATAGTTTATGGGGTCCCAGAATTTTTTTAAAAGAATTACAAACATTTGACAAAGTGAATGTACCCTCCTGCACTATGGGATGGAGGGTATAAAAAAATTTTTAACTGACGAAAAAACCAAAAAGATCAAGGGTTTTTTTACAGTGTATTAATTTTTTAGAAAGGTTTATCCTTCATCTATACCATATCAAAAAATAAAAATGGGTTTTTTTTAGTTTTTTTTATATAATTTTTTAAGTTGGCTATTAGGAAGAAGAGCCAAACTCTCTATACACAACAAACTTATGCTGTATAAACAGCTTTTAAAACCAGTGTGGACTTATGGAATCCAAGTCTGGGGATGCGCAAAAATTCTACAATACAACAAATTCAAAAATTCCAAAATAAAGTCCTTAGAAATATTGTTAATGCCCCATGGTATGTTCGAAGTGCCGACATTCATCGTGACTTAAAAATAAGTACAATACATGAAGAGATAAGGCGTAACGCTGAGGCTCATAATCTTCGATTATTGAGTCATCGCAACGAAGGAATTCGGAATATATTAAACATCTCGGGATTACCTAGAAGGCTTAATCGCTATAAACCACATGACCTAATTGGTCGATTTGCACCAGATTAAGTTTTATAACTAAACTTTTATATCTGTACTTTTATGTACCTAATTGTTGTTAATTTAGCAATTAGAAATAAACTACTAGTTAGTCTATATAGACTAGTCGTAGTACAACCTTAAACTGTATTACTTTTATAATATTGTTTAAATAAAGAAAAAAAAAAAAATATATAATTTTTTAAGTAGTGTCACTTCTAGTAATTCCGCAAAATTCTGAATAAAAAAATCAATGTATTCTTCATAATAATTTTCTATTTTGTCATAAACATTTATTACTTTACCCATAATAAAGAGAAATATATATAGAACAAAAAAATTGTTGCCCTTTTCATTCCAAAGATTTTTTCAGGTCTATTTTTTCTTCCTCAGGTAGACACCATGTGCCAGAACTAAGGGCTCAAATATGTACCTGACGAAGGGTTAACAGGTAAAATAAATAAACATTGTCCCAGGAAAATTATGAATATGTTTTAACCGCAAAAAGTTCTTGCTTGCCTTAAAAAATGCTATATAATTGCACCTGATGAACGTACCGAAATTCATAATTATAAAAATTTTCGAGAAGCCAAGATAACCCATTACAATTTTTACGCATATATTTTAAAAATTTGAGTGAATATGAATTCAAACAATAAGTACAGATGCATAAAAATATCTAATAAGTGTTGCGCTTCGCTTCGTAAAATAAGTGAAAACGAGGCTGCAAATATAATTGAATATTTTCCAGCTGTCGCCAACATTCATTGTAGCCGTATTTGCGAAACTTGCCGGAATACACTGAGAAAAGCGCGCAGTCGTAATGAATCCAACGTGGAGCAGAATGAAGTCTCAAATTATTTACCAACAACGCCCAGCGATGAAATTAGCGAAGAGTTGAATGAACTTCCAACTTGTACCAGCCGTAATGCAAACATCGAAAGGACGGAAGTCATTGAAAATATAAATGATCATATTATTCCTCATCTACCAAACCAAATGTCGCCTCTTAAAAGGAAATATAAGAAACGAGATGCATACAGAAATAGAAAATCACTGCAAATTTTTGAAAATATAGCAGATTCATTTGGAGCTGATCCATTATCTGATTTGTCAGCGCAACTTGAAAACGTCAAAGCCATTTACGAAGAAATTTTGGAAAACATCAAATATCAAATAGAGAACAGCTCAAATCTTTTGGAAAAGCAAAAACTTTTATCTCTCTTACCAATCAATATGAGTCACGCAGAAATTAAAGATCGTTTTGGGGATGATATATCTCACGATTGTATCAAAAAAAGTAAAGATATCCAAAGGAATAAAACGAAGTTTGCAGATATCAATCTTTTTAAAATGAGCAGACGTAGTTTACCAACCGAAACTCTAAGCACAGTCAAGTTATTTTATGAAGATGATGAAATTAGCCGAATGATGCCTGGATCGCAAGATTCAATTACTGTTAAACAAGGAAACTTTTACAAAATTTACAATGTTAAGGCCAAAAAATTGTATGAAACTTGGAGTTGGAAACCAGCAAAATATCTGTGTATGCACATTGCATCAGAATATGAAATTGATGTTTGAAAAAAGTGGCTTAAAATCAATTTGTATTGAAGGAGAATGCACACTTACCGACTACAAAGATTTTCTCAAATTCGTTGTTTGTAATGGTGACATAGAAAAAAGCGAGTGTTGCGTTTCAATGTGTGGTCACTGCTTTAAAAATTTAAATAATCTAAAAACGCATGTGCTAAAACATTTTGAAAATAACCAAACTGAAAAAATAATATACAAAAAGTGGAATACAACGTTTAGATGTGTTCTGGAAACGTTAACCACCAACCCAGAATCATTTGTCAGCGATTTTACTGAACACATCAAAGCTCTGATTCGGCATCATTTCATAGCAAAGCGACAATCTGAATTTATCAGCAATAAAAGAGCGGCGCTGTTATCAGGAGAAATGTTAATTCAAATGAACTTTGCTGAAAATTATGCATTTCTTGTACAAGATGCCGTGCAAGGATACCATTGGAATAATGATCAGGCTACAATACATCCGTTCGTTATTTATTACAAAGGTAATTATTTTAATATTTTGGTATTAGTAAACACATCCATCCACACTAGCGTGTCCCGATAGAAAAAATTTTTCGGTAATAGCACTCAAACGATGCGTATTAACGCCCTGAACAATAAAAGTTCAGCATCAAAACTTTTTAAGTTGATCTTCAGTTCCCTACCAGCGATTAAAATTAGCGATTCTAGTACATTTTGACAAAAAAAAAGTTTCGACGATTTGTTTCAAATGTGGCTCAAACGTTTCGTATTTTAGTCCTTTTTAAGAAAAAAATAATTTAAAGTTTTTGATAGAGTAATTTTGGTCCACTGGAAGATGTTTTAATTTTTATCAAGTAAATTTCCTTACAATATTTTCTTTAACTTTTTGCATTAAAACACTAAAAATCTTTTCATATATGACCTGTATTTCCAAAACGTTTATTGTAAGATTAAAAATGTTTTTTTTTTTCGCTAAACGCGAGAAAAATCTGTAAAATTCAAGATATTACCTTTTTTTTAGTTCTAGCTTATTTTATATTACTTATTAGCTGCAAAATTTACTTATTAGCTGCAAATTACTTATTAGCTGCAAAAATTTAAAGAAAATATTGTAAGAAAATTAGCTTGATGAAAACTAAAACATCTTCCAGTGGTCCAAAATTACTCTACCAAAAATTTTAAATTATTTTTTTCTTAAAAAGGGCTAAAATACGAAACTTTTGAGACACATTTGAAAAAAATCGTCGAAACTTTTTTTTAGGCAAAATGTACTAGAACCGCAAATTTAAATCGCTGGTAGGGAACTGAAGATCAACTTCAAAAATTTTTATGCTGAACTATTATTGTTAAGGGCTTTAATAAGCGTCGTTCGAGTGCTGTTACTACAACGAAATCGCAAAAACGCTGTTTAACGGGACAAGCTAATCCACACTCATCAAAATATTTAATAATTTTTATTTATTTGTTTTTTTTCCTTTGTTTGTTTATTTTCAGATAACGATAAATTAACTCATAAAAGCTTCGCCATAATATCTGATTGCAATACCCATGATAGTATGTATAGCAGTTCATCTATATACAAGGTTTCGCAAAAGTAATCCTCCTATCAGAAAATGCTATAAATTTTGCGATTGGCCCCTAATGTCAGTTCTGTTTTGACATTTGTGTAGTAAACACATGCGAAATACACGTTAATAAACAATGTTACGCTACACTGCTCCAGAACGCGGAATATTGGTGACTATTTATTTGACCAATAATCGGTCGATTTTTCATCAAAAATAATCATGAGTGATGAGGCACATTTCCATCTTAGCGGGTATGTAAATAAGCAAAATTTACGCTTCTGGGGCACTGAAAATCCGCGTGTAACCCACGAAGAGCCATTACACCCGCTCAAAGTCACTGTATGGTGTGCTGTTTTCGCTGGAGGAGTCATCGGACCTTTTTTCTTCGAAGACGTCGCGGGCCAAACGGTTACTGTGAATGGTGAGCGCTACAGAGCAATGATCAACGAGTTTTTTTTGCCGCAACTTGATGAATTGGGATTGGAAAACATGTGGTTCCAACAGGACGGTGCAACGGCACACACTGCACGTGCCACAACCGATATGCTGAAGGATGCATTTCCCAGTGCTTTTTGAAATCGCGGGTTTATGTCAACAAGCCTCAGACTCTTGCAGCTCTTAAATACAACATCCGTCAAAAATGTGAGGACCTATTGCCGAAAGTTTTGGCCAAAGTGATGGAAAATGCCATAAAAAGGGCTCAAATGACAATCAACAGTGGCGGCGGCCATTTACATGACATCATATTCTCGACTTGATGTAAAAAAAACTAAAATACCAAATAAAAATAATCCACAAGAGGAATCAAAGTTTTTCATTTTTTTTAAATTACAGCCAAAAAACATCGGAAGGTTATTTTTGCGCCACCTTGTATTTCAAAAATGATACAGTTCGTGAAGGCCAATATAACCAACAATATTAATAAAATCATTTACGTATCAGATGGTGCAGGAGCACAATATAAAAATAAATATAACTTCATTAATTTATGCCATCACAAATCTGATTTTGGGATTGACGCTGAATGGCACTTTTATGCTACCAGTCACGGAAAATCTGCATGTGATGGAATCGGAGGAACATTGAAGAGAGGTGCTCGAAATTATAGTATTGCAAATAAAAATGAAATCCAGACAACGATGCAACTCTATCACTGGGCATCAGAAACATATAAGACCACCATACAAGTTGCTTACGCAGATGCTGACTAATACAACAACGTTAAAGAAAAACTATTTTCAAGATATAAAAAAGCTAAAACTATAACAGGAACTCAAGGCTTTCATTCATTCATTCCGATAAAGAAACTTTTGTACATGTGCGCAGATATTCTGACTGTGCCAAATTTGAGCAGCGCAAAATTTCTTACAAATAATTAACTTAAAAAAAATTTAAATAAAATAAAACACAAATTAATAAAAACATGGCAAATAATATAAACAATTGTTGATGGTTTTTTATTTGTAAACATTTAAAAAATGTTAGAATTATTGAACTATTTTGTGAATGTGACCAGATATTTTCGCTGTTATTCGAATTATTTCAAAAACTTTCGGTACGTATTACTAGAAGTGACACTACTTAAAAAATTATTTAAAAAAAAAATAAAAAAGAACCCATTTTACTTTTTGGATATGTTATAGGTCAAGGAAATACCTTTCTAAAAAAGTAATACACTGTAAAAAATCCTTGATCTTTTTTGGTTTTTCGTTACCTAAAATTTTTTTTGTTATAAAATATAAGTGACACTACTTAAAAAATTATATAAAAAAAACTAAAAAAGAACCCATTTTTATTTTTTGACATGGTATAGATGAAGGCTAAACCTTTCTAAAAAATTAATACACTGTAAAAAAACCCTTATAAAGCCTGTTAAAATATCTTTTTAATGATACGTAGATCATGGAAATCGGTTTAGCCGATTCTGAGTTATTGTAGTTTAAATGGAGCTCTTTTCGACCATTTTCGCGTTTTTCGCAAAACATCGCAAAACAGTCATTTCTAAAAATGAGAGTTTGTTTGTATTGAGCAAATTTAGCTATGAACAAAATTTCATCGATATCTGAGGGGGTCGGGTTCTATGCATCTCGATTTTTACATGAAATTCATCACATGTAGATTTTAAACGAAAATATTAACTGCTACAGAAAATCCGTATTAATTCATAGTTTGTTTTTTAAATAACATGTAAAAAAGTTGAAAAATATGTTTCTTTGTATTTTAATAGTTTATTCAGTTAAAAACAAACTTTACGGATTACTTTTTAAATAAACTACAATCGGCAACGGAAAATATATTGTGAGTGTACAATTAAATTGTATGAAAAAACTAAAAGCAAATTTAGTTTACAAATTTTAAATTCTTAAAATTAAGTATAATAACTTCTTAAAAATTCAAATTTTTAAACCTATAAAATTCTCATTGGGTTTATAGTTCATATTATATAATTGTTTTAGTTTTGTAAAGTAAACGTTAAGTAATAAATTTCACATTCAAAATGTTCGTATTAACAAAAATAATGTTATAATTGTTTACGTTTACTCAAAAAAATGTACAGTAGAATGAATCTACTGAAAATAACAGTTAAAACAACTGTAATTTCAGTTTAAAAGGCGACAAAATTAATTACCGTTAAAAAAACTGTTGAAAAACAACAAAAATTTTGAAACAACTGTAAAAATTGGTAAAAACTACTGTTGTTTAACAATTAGTTTTTTGGTATTTTAATGAAAAAAAAATATTTTCTTCTTTCAATTACAATACAAATTTATATATCAGTACTCCAGTTATAAAGTTTTTATGCATTGGAGATGCAATGTCATATTCTAGTTATTATTTGCAAACTATGAGAATATCAATAATATCAAATATAAACTAAACGAGAATTTTTAAAAACTCGACATAATCTTCTATTTTTAAATAACTAACAAAAATTAAGTTGTTTACTATAATACTAAAGTAAATATTTAATTTTTATGGATTATATTTTGAGGTTCAATGTAAAACTCCTTTGGCGCATATCGCCCAAAAAATGCGGTGTTTTCATTGGAAAAAAAGCTTATGCCGGTTTGAGGGTTAAAGGTATATTATTTAATGTGTAACATATCTTTTAGATAAGGTTTTTATATCGGATCAGTAATTTAGGACAGAAGTTAAAAGTTTAAAATTTCGAAAAATAATAAATTCGATATTTGACAAAAAAAAATATTTTTTTCTTAACTAGGACTTCATCAGAGAAAAGTATTTTAAAAAAAGTAATTAAAAGAATAATCTAAATAAATAACAAAGTGTCCAAATTCATGAAAGTGTCAAAATTTATGATTTTCTCGATATTTGTTGGTCGCACGTTACATGTCGCAAATATTAAGATATTTTGATGATATTAGTTGCACTGAGTTACGCCAAAGACAAGACATTCTGATCTTGGGTAAAATCTGTCCATGTTTAGAACTAATTAACATGTAATGGCCTCCCCCAATAAAATTGGCTTTTAAGCTTAATGATGCAGATTTATTAGCTATATCATGCTTTATGTTGTATAAAAATGTCATATTAATATCATGTATACTTTCCGAGATAGAGGATAATATATTTTACTTTTTCTTTAAAGTGGGTTTATACTTCATAGAGAAACTGTGCTACTCACGGGTCTCTCGATAATTAGCGAATTCGCTCACAACTCTCACTAAGAGAAAAGAACATTAAAAAAAAATAATGAAATTGGACCATTTAAACGTTAGAAAAAGCCAAAATAAGCTAGTAGGTACAAACGTATCTCAGGTGTGTGTTCTCTTAGAAAAAGTTGGGTATGCATCGTGCGGTTAAAACCCCCTATTTATAAAAAAGTGACCAAATAAATAGAGAAAGATTCGAGCGAGGCAGATATTTATTGAAAACTTTAAACTCGTTTTCTGTAAAAATCGTGATTTTTGAGTTACTTCAGTCTTGCAGTAAATGAGCGATATAAGGGGGCCCCAAAAAATGGTTTTTATGCTTGTTGGCACGCACCGGTCGCAAATGTTAAGATTTTTCGATAAAATTTAGCACACTAACTTTTGTTGACTCTAAGACAAATCACTGTAAAATTTGGAATTTGCAGATTTGAAAAATATCTAAAAAATATAATTCAGTTTTGACGTCACCTTAGGACAGATTAACAGGATGTCGTTAAAACAAAATATTTCATATCTCACACTTTATGAGTCCATTAAATAAAAAAATAATGTTGCAGTAATTAATTTTAAAAACGTTTATCAGTAATTAGAAAATAAGTAGTTGACAATAAGGCATTATTTTTATAATTAAATAAGTAGTCGCGCCTAAAAACGACTAGTGCTGACGATGAATTATAATGTGTTAGGATATTTATTTTCATTATATAACCACTTACGTGATAATGAAAGTTTTTTCTGGGATGTTGGGTATGTTGTGATTTTGTATTTCTAAAAAAATAAAAATATTGTTCATTTTAATAATTTAAATGACGATATGATTCCTTTAACGTTTTGATCGATTTTGTGGCAAAACCAACTTAATATCCTTAAAAAGTAAGACTTTATATACATTAGATATGGTCATATCTTATTAGATAGGGTCCAATCCATAATCACATACAATTTAATCCTAAAAATGGTGAATACAATTGTATGTACGTGGATCGAATTGGATTTAATTTCAGCAAATGATATACAATTGTATCCGAATTTTGACCATATACTATTGAAGGGGAATGTTTTCAATTGTTTCCTGTTCCATAAAGTGGACCTTTCGTTTTTTTATCACATTGTTTCATGAATATGTCAAAACTGTCTACTGTCATCGAGTTTAATTTCCGGTATCACTATTTTAATAAAGTTTCGACGTAAATGCACTCGGTTTCCTTGGCGTTACGTTATTGTGTTCTTGCAAAAAAATGGAAACATAAAATCTAAATAACAAAAAAATTTTAAACAATTTTACAAATCGGACTTTTTTACACACCCAGGTGAAAATGTTCATATATTGTCATATATTACCACATATATGAGTTCATATACGAATCCATATATGTTCGGATCCGAAATTTGAGGGTATATGGACATATATGGTCATATATAATGCCATATATGAATGTTCATATATGGTGATATATTATTACTTTTCCCACATGCTCGTATAAAAAAGGCAATTTCTTAAGTTTTTATCTAAAATATTGTCTTTTTATTAAAAGAAATGGTTTCTATTATACTTCTAAGAACATGTTACTAATAAATTCATACATTTCATATTCAAAATGCATTAGTAAAAATAAATAGTTAAAAGTGAAATTTTTTAAGAAAATACTATTTAGGAAAGAATTTAATGAAAATTGTAAAGATGAACAAAAAACATGCTTTCATGTGTGGGTTACCTCCAATAGTTTCCGAGATATTCCGATTTGAAAATGTGAAATTCCAAATTTTGTCGACTCAGGTCCAAAGTTTTTCGAATATCGGGAGAATATTGGGACCAATTTTCGTTTTAAAATAACGGTTATTTAGCCAATAAAATTCTTGATTGAATAAAAAAAATTAGTTCAATATCTTGTTTCAGTCAAAAATTACATTAGTTTAAAGTAGAAATTAAAAAAAAAAAAGTAAATTTTGGCTATATTTTCCCCAAAAAGCACCAAACTTCTTATCGCTCCAGGCCAATATTTTTCTTCTGAGCATATAAAGTATGTATACTTTTCTGGAAGGTCTTTTTATATAAATGCGAGTTGTGGTAAAAAAATTTTGATTTATAAATACTTTTCCCCCCATCCGCTTCTAAAGTTGTCATATTTTGAGGTAAATATCAACTTTAACTCACAGTTAAAATTTGTGCACGCTTCCAATTGGGTAGTGGAAACCGGTTTTAGATACTCCAACAGATACCTAATGTAGTGTGTAAGTCATTTCCAATCCCCGCTTTAAATGACGACATGACAGTAAAAAACGAAATAAATCCCATTTTTGGAAATTTTTTTTTATTTTTAGGAATTGTGGGATTGTGTTCAGAAAATCATAAATTCTGATTTTTGTTTCGATTTGTTGACCTTAAAGTCTAGTTAAATCCAAAACATCATTGGATTATGTCTATTAATAAATATTTTATTGAATAGTGAAAATTTTCATTTAAGCAAAAACTGAAATTTTTACCTTCATATTTGGATTACCCAAGTTTTTGTTTTACCAAGATGGCTAAATTCAACCTTTTTTAAAAAAATCGCAATCTACAGGTAATTTTCTTTTCAACGATACCAAACACTGGTATGTTATGTTCATAACTTCTAAACAGTAAATCTTCAAATGTTAGCCCTTATTCATATATTTCTTTTAATGTGTCCTCGTATTCACATCTTACATAATTGGGTCAGGTAAAAAGGGTTTTGTGATGTTCTTCATTAATGATATTAAAGGTTTTGTGGGCCCACCCAAAGATACGTGTTTTATGATTGCTATTTTAAATATACCCTCTCTTTTTATATTTTATGGGCCTTAGTATTTGAAGACCCAGTTACCTGGGTTATGATAGCTAATATTTGTACCTAATATTTGTATATAAATATGAATAGGTTTAGTTTTAAGTTCATAAAAAACTCGTCAATCATGGTAATAACAGTAAATCATGAAACATTGTGCTTAACTTTGTGGGACAACTCAAAACTACAGAGATTTGAAAAGGTTAACGTTGTAGTGCATCAATTGAATCTTCACATCACACTAAATTGGACACTGCAGAAATATCTAAAATTGACAATTTTATTAAATTATTTGATAAAAAAATGCAGTCCGTTTCCGGCTCTATTCTAAAATTTAAAACAAAATATTATAACTGGATGAATGATAGCCTGGAGATAAATTGTTCTGCTGTTGGTGCACCCTGTAACCCTTATAATGATTTGTGTGCAAAATCTAAAAAAAAGAACATCGATTACTCTTTCTACGTATTCAAATACAGAAGTTTCTGACACGTTTAAGGAAATGTTAAAAAAGAAAATCGCCCGAAAAAGCCGTTGCAAATCGCAGATGTTCTTCCAACTGCATCACCAAAACGGCTTAAAAGGATTGTTAAAAGCATCCCCACCCCTTCATCGGATACAGATTTTACAGAAGAAGAAGCCATTGCTCTTATGTTGGAATTAGGGCTAAGCAAAAATAAATATCTTATTTTGAGAAAGGCTTTGATTGATAAAGGACACAAAATTCTGCCCTCATATAACGCAATAAAGGATAAGAAGGATAGTATCTTACCAAAACCTATTGCTGTTAATGAACATGAAGCTTGCATTGAATTGTCTACTCTGCTCGAAAACACAGCATCTAGGATTGTTTCTGACTTTTCTAGAGATCAGCTGGAAAGAGTCAATAATTGCGATGTTGTACTAATGTACAAGTGGGGATGTGATGGCTTATCAGCCCTTCCTGAATACAAACATGCTTCCGAAGGCCAGAACAAATCAGAATATAAGAGCGTATTCATGTCATCGTTAGTTCCATTAAGAATTCGTTCATATTCTACTACTGAGCCTTCAACAAGTAATGCTTTCGATGATGTATGGATCAATTCAGCACCTGGATCCAAAGCTTTTTGCAGACCCATTGGTTTCGAGTATATAAAAGAGTCAAACTCTACTACTAATAATTTGGTGGATTATATAGAAGGAGAAAAATGTACTTTGGAGCCAATTTGTATTGAGATTGGTGATTACAATGCCATAACAGACAATGCCATAACAGACACGCTCTCAACTTGGGAATGCACTATATGCAATGAAAAGAAATCACAGTTTTCAAATGCTTCCAAAGAAAGGACTATTAATAAAAAAGTATTGGGTTTTGGCATATCCCCCTTACATGCCCGCATTCGGTTCATGGAACACTTCTTACACATAGCATATGATTTAAAGTATAAAAGTATAGCAGGAAATGAAACAAAATCAGTAAGAAACAACGAAGAAATGTCAAAAATGAGGGCAGATGAAAAAAGGAGGATACAAGAAGACTTTAAAAGGCAGACAGGCTTAAACATAGATAAGCCACTTGCTAGTTGCGGAAGTACAAACGATGGCAATACAGCAAGAAGGTTTTTTAGAGATTTTGAAATTACTTCAATAATAACAGGAATTGACAAGGAGTTGCTTCGAAAGATCAACATGTTAATCATGTTAAAGGCAATTAATAGTAAACATAAACTAAATTCCTCAAAATTTGGAGTATATACCGACGAAATAACAAAACTTCTATTATCATTATATCCCTGGAAATAAATCACACCAACAGTTCATAAGGTATTGTGCCATGGAAAACTCATCATTGAATCAAACATTCTTCCTCTAGGTGAACTAACAGAAGAAGCTCAGGAAGCAAGGAATCGAGATTTCAAACATGCCCAATTGTTCAGTTCCAGAAAATGTGCAAGGCAATCACAGAACGAAGATATTTTCAATAACCTATTACTGTCTTCCGATCCCGTCCTGTCGTCAATGAGAAAACGATGGATTTCTTATAACACATTGGCATCTGTAAATAATGAAGAATTAAAAGATTTGCTTTATCTGTTAGATATAAATAATGATGTGTCCGATTATTTTGTATTAAATAAAGAAAAAACCTAATTTGTTTGTCTGTTTTTTATTTTCATTAATGAAGAACATCATAAAACCCTTTTTACCTGACCCAATTATGTAAGATGTGAAAACGAGGATACATTAGAAGAAATATACGAATAAGGGCTAACTTTTTAAGATTTTCTGTTTAGGAGTTATGAACATAACATACCGGTGTTCGGTATGGTTGAAAAAAAAAAAAATAATTACCTGTAGATTGCGATTTTTTTAAAAAAGGTTGAATTTAGCCATCTTGGTAAAACAAAAACTTGGGTAATCCAAATATGAAGGTAAAAATTTCAGTTTTTGCTTAAATGAAAATTTTCACTATTCAATAAAATATTTATTAATAGACATAATCCAATGATTTTTTGGATTTAACTAGACTTTAAGGTCAACGAATCGAAACAAATGTCAGAATTTATGATTTTCTGAAAACAATCTCACAATTCCTACAAATAAAAAAAAAAATTCCAAAAATGGGATTTTTTTTGTTTTTTGCTGCCATGTCGTCATTTAAAGCGGGGATTGGAAATGACTTACACACTACATTAGGTATCTGTTGGAGTATCTAAAACCGGTTTCCACTACCCAATTGGAGGCGTGCACAAATTTAACTGTGAGTTAAAGTTGATATTTACCTCAAAAATATGGCAACTTTGGAAGCGGATGGGAGGAAAAGTATTTACAAATCAAAATTTTTTTCTGATATTGAACTAATTTTTCTTTATTTTAAAACGAAAATTGGTCCCAATATTCTCCCGACATTCGAAAAACTTTGGACCTGAGTCGGACAAAATTTGGAATTTCACATTTTCAAATCGGAATATCTCAGAAACTATTGGAGGTAACCCACACATGTAAGCATGTTTTTTGTTCATCTTTACAAGAAGATTACTAATATGTTAATTTTTTGAAAATCGGATGAGAAACACAAAAATGGCAAGCACTCAAAATTTTTTATGAAAAAAGTACCCAACTTTGGGCAGCCATTTTGCCGCCCCAAAGGGTCTGGAAGGTTCAAAATCGAAACTTAAACTCCATTTTATGTCTTTTATGCATGTTCCAAATTTCATTGCAATCGGACCACAAGTTAACAAATGGCCGAATTATTTCCACAAATTTTGTTATTTATCCTACTGTGCATTGGTACGAATACTTATGAATTTTGTAAAAGAAACTTTAACTAAAATAATTGTGTTTGATGCACACAAAATATCAATGCCAAGTTATTAGGATCATTTCAACTAATAACGTTTATTCACAAAAAAAAGCAAAAAGCGGGATTTATTGACTTGAAATACGGATTTTAAAAAATTCGTATTTACTTAGTTTGAATCGTTCAAATTTTACTTCGAAAATTGATTGTTTCTAAAAAAATCAGTTTTGGCTCAACAAATGAATACATTTTAGACTTCGATTCTAATATTCAAATCCTATATCTGGTGCTGCAACGTTATTGCTATTAAAAAGCTTCAAAATTTATAATATTAAATATTATTTTAATATTAAAGGTTTTTGTAAATTTTTTCCTTAATTAGTTGGTTAAAATTTAAGTAATCTATCATAATTTTAAAACATCATGTTTAAGCTCAAAAGTCAAAATCGACTAAACTTTGTATATATTAATTTTATTATTATTGTAAACTATCTATAATATACTCTACAATAAATAAATGAAATGAAAAAAAAATAAATATTATTAAATCAGTTTATCTTTAATAAAAATTAAAAAAATATATTAAAAAGCAGGTTTGTTTGGTTTGTCAGGTTAGGTACTACCGATTCAGAATTAAGTACATAAAATGCGACTGATATTTCTTCAGATTAAGGTGAGATATCTCATAACTCATTCTCTACTATCGTCTTTCTAAATTCTACAAACTTTAAAATCTATTGTCTTTTATATATTTTTGTCAGGAATTCGTACAGCAGAGAGAAGGGGTTAAAAATAAAAACTATTTCGTTCTCATATATGGACATATCTGATAAAAAATTAAAACATATTGCCCATATATGGCATAATATATGAACTCGTATATGGAGATATATGGCATATATGAACTAATATATGCAATATATTATCATATATGGTGTCATACATATCCATATATGAACTTATTCTTTGAATGTATTTACCAATATATGCTTCCATACATTACATATATGTTCATATATGCCCATACATGGAACCATATATCCTCATACATGAAACCATATATGACAATATATGATCATATATGAACTTTTTCACCTGGGCAGAAAGAATTTTATTTACAATTTTAGTAACCCAGGTGAAAAAGTTCATATATTGTCCTATATGGCCACATATATGAGTTCATATATGAATCCATATATGTTCGGATCCGAAATTTGAGGGTATATGGACATATGTGCTCATATATGGACATATATAAATGTTCATATATTGTCATATATTATTACTTTTCCTATATTCTCATATATGAAAAAGCTTATTTAGTTTTTTTTCCCAAAATATTCTGTTTATTAAAAAATAAAACTAGTATAATTCTATATACATATATACTGAATACAGGATTTTTTTAAAAAACTTAAAATATACTTCATTTTCTATTGTATTTTAAAATTTAAATAGTTGTGTTTAGTTTTCCAATTATTCTGAAACACAACTAAAAATGGGAATGTGGGAAAATATTTTATTTTTTAAATACAAAATATAAAAAAATAAATAAATCCAATTAATTCATCTGGTTTAACCAGTTTCTGAATACTGAGATCAAAAACTTTGGCTTAAATAAAGTCTAGCCGTATGTTTCCAAAATTAATGAAACTTTTCCACGCTGAATCTGCCGATGGTACCTTATTTGAGGGAGGGTCAAATTTGAAGTTTTGTTTTGCGATTTTATACAAAAGTTTTGATTGGCTTGGCATCATTTAGGCATCATCGGGAAGGTGTTTTAAATGTCTTTTCAAAGAGTAAATTATCTCCATTCATTAACCCATTTCGAGTCAGTTTAACATTTGTTTTTTTTTAATTTTTCCTGAAGCCGTCCCCCAGGAAAGGGGTGCGTTTTTCCTAATAACTCATTCTCTGCAATCGTATTTTTAAATAAATAAAAGATATATATTTTTGTTAAGAATTCGTAGACCGGCAGAGTAAGGGTTAAAAATAAAAAAAAATCATCCTCATATATGGTCATATTTGATCAAAAATTAAAACATATTAACCATATATGGAATAATATATGGAATAATATATGAATTCATATATGAAGATATATGGCATATATGAACCAATATATGAACCAATATATGCAATATATTATCATATATCATCATATATGGTGTCATACATATCCATATATGAACTTTTCATTTAAATATATTTACCCATATATGCTCCCATACATTACATATATGTTCATATATGCTCATATATGGAACCATATATGCTCATACATGAAACCATATATGGCAATATATGATCATATATGAACTTTTTCAGCTGGGAAAACAAATTAATTTCATAAAAAAATTTTAAAATTAAATTTTTATAATGTTCCCTGAAGTGGTATTTTGTTTGCTCCCTAAAGTGGACCTTTGTTATATTTTCTTGGGGGTTTCAAAGTTTTAGCATTTTTTATATGTTTTACGCATTATTTTAGTTATTCTTGTCTATATTAGTCAATTCTTCGACATTTATGACAACGACAGAAATGTCAATTGAGATGTAATTGTTTCCATAAACAAATAAACCTTCATCGAACGTTACAGTAGATGAAGGTTTTTGTATTTTATGTTTATGTCGTAACCAAAAAAATTTAACAATGCAAATTCAACTAATTGTTATTTACTGTTGTTATTGTTCATATAAAAACTACACACAGAAAACAGACTTGGTCATGGCAACCGTATTTGTAGCCAATCTAATGCTTCGATTGTTGCGACCGAAATTTTGAAATATAGAATTTGGATTGCCTCAATAGAAATTTGGTGATAACTACAAGAAAATTCGGTAGTTATAACTGAACCATTCGATTGGCTACAAATACGATTGCTACGACCGAACCTGTTTTCTGGGCATACGGACGTATTTATCTGCATGAACTGTGATTCTGATTAAAAATAACAATAATAATAATTAGGGCAGGAATTTCATGCAAATCTCGATACTCTAAAATGGATATAGACAAGAGGTGTCACGAGTATTCGATTACTTTTCGGTATATTCGTCACGTTGTTTCTATTCGGTTAAATGCCGATTAGTAGCACTATTTGGTCGAATGTCGAATAGTAGCACTATTTGGCCGAATGAAGAATAGTAACACTATTTGGCAGAATTATTCGGTTAAAATAAAATAGCTTAAAAGAATGTATTTTTATCTAAAAAAACTTAGAAAATCAAATTTTTCACACATTTTTCTTTAAACGGCAAACACAGCTGTTTGTATTGCTTTTATCAACCTAAAAAAAGTTTTATTATTTTATTATACAGGGTGATTCAGTCACGACCCGCCAAATTTCACCAGCGTGTTCGTTGTCTCATTTTATGAAGATATGTCCATTACGACCATCCCCGGAAATGCAAGTGTGCGAAATGGCAGGGGTTTGAACATTTTCGGATTGGTGGTCGGAGGGTAGTAGGGTAAAATTGCTTTAAACACGTAAACAAACCACGTAAACAAAATTTTTCACACGTCTTTACCAACAACGACTTTTAAAATAAAGGCATACAAATGAATATGTGCTTTTATTTCACATCAAAAAAAAAACAAAACTTTTTGCATTTCAGTCAAATGGTCATAACTTTGTAAAGGTAAGACCTCTGTGCTTCGAAAAGGACATTTCGGAAAGGTAAGAGGCAGAACTATCTTCGAATAGAAAAAAAAAATAGGAGTTACCTGCCATCTGACTGAGCAAATTGAGGTTATGTGCACGTTCCTATGCCTTTTTTTAAATTTTCTTTTTTTAAAGCTCGTTATCTCGGTGACTTCACTTTATTTTTAATTTTTCTTTAATGATTATGAAAGCGCTTCTAAAGACCTTTCAAAAAAGCCAAAAAACAAAAAAATCTGACCACTGGTTCAGAAGTTAGCAATTTTACCCTACTACCCTCCGACCACCAATCCGAAAATTTTCAAACCCCTGCCATTTCGCACACTTGCATTTCCGGGGATGGTCGTAATGGACATATCTTCATAAAATGAGACAACGAACACGCTGGTGAAATTTGGCGGGTCGTGACTGAATCACCCTGTATTTTGTCTATATTTAAAATACAGTGTACTTTTATATGACATTTTTATGAAAATTTATCAAAGAGCTATTCGCCAATATTCGGTAAAATACCGAATGCGCTATGCGTGACATCTCCAATATTGACAAAATATTCTCATCAAATTAAGAACAAAGTGGCATCGACTTGTAGTTGCATATTTTTTTATATTTTGACTTTGAATACATATTTTGTGCTTTTTTAATGCATATTTTGCTCTTTTTAATGAAAATTTGTGCATATTTTATGTTAATTTTAAGTATTTTTCTTAATTTAACAAAAACAATAAAAAATTGACTGCATTTTTAAATTTTCATTTATGCAAACTCATTTTTACATTTTAAAATCTTGCTTAGCCGAAGATGATTGCGTTCCTATTTATGTTTTTAAAATTTGATTTTTGCAAAAAGTGTTCTCTTAAGTGCATATTTTTCAGGTTTTTAATGCATATTTTTTTAACTTTTGGCAGAATTTTATAGACGCCTATTTTCCTTTTTTAGTTGCATGAAATTCCTTGCCCTAATAATAATACAGTTTTAGTTTTATTTATTTTAAATTAAACTACAAAACTAAAATAATAAGTTTAAGTTGACCCTTTGACGGTAAAACCTAACCTGCTGGACAATTCGGAATTTTTTTTGGACTCGAATTCAAAATATTTTATTGTAACTCATTCTATGAAAAATTCCCTGGGACATATATATGTCATTGGTCATCAACGGTCAAAATTAGTCAACAAATACCTTACCCAAGTAAAGGCGAACGACGTGCCGAGTTTATTTATATTATCCTGTTTACGTCATACAACACATGTTTTTTAATTATTGTGCTATGCAAAACAGTGTTGCCTATTATTTTTTACAAATCTCCCTTAATTGTCAAAAAGCCCCTACTACCAAAAAACACGACCCTAAAAATAATTTTTCATCAAATCTGCTAAATGTTTTAGTTTTTGTTTCAAATTCTTTGAATAAAAATGTTCAAATACATACATGCCGTCATCTAAAATCCAATTGGCCGTAGTAACTACACTTTTTAGTTTTTTTTCTAGGAGAGCCAACAAGCATTATAAATAAAAAACTACTTGAAGTTTAGTAGCCAAATTTTAAAATTATGATTAAGAAACAAAGACATTTCTGAGAAAAAAAATAATGGAAAAATAGTAGTGGGGCTTTTGTAGTCGATTTTTCTGAAACCAAAAAGCCGTAACTCCAATACAAAAATTTATGCAAAATAAAGGGTCCGACAAATAACTTTTTTTTTTTTTTGAACTCCTGAATAAATTGGACTTTGTATGGCGTCATACCAAGGTCTTTATGTAAAATTCGTCTCAAAGATGTCTCCGAAATGTTCAATTGTTGAGAACGACGGTGAATTGATGTTGATGGCGCTTCACGCACACTTTCTGCCACAGCAGCAATATTCTCGGGTGTACGCACTGTTTTTGGCTTTTCACGCTTTGGTTTATCGATGAGGATGTCAGTTTCTTTCACTTTTTTCACAAGATAACGAACGTACGGACCATATTCGTTCAGCGGAAGGATAAAACTAATTATCTGTCAAATCAGACATGAGCTAAGTGTTACCATTCACGAAATAAGCACTAGTTGAAAAAAAAACGTTAGATGGCGGACCCTTTATAAAACAAACGTTTAAGATAAAAAATACTGCTTTTCGACAATAATTAAAAAAGTTTTTAGTCAAAGTCTGTATTTTTATCTATTTATTGTGAGTATTTTAAAAACAAAGCGCATTTTAACTAAAACATGTTTTGTTGCAAAACAAGTTCAAAAAACGTGCAGTGGAAACGTAGCATTACTGTTTTCATTGTCAAAATCTAAAATTGTAGTTTAACAGCGCAGTAAAGTGACTTTAATTTTACCATCAATCTAAAAAAAGGTTAATATTATGCCAAAAACTTTAAAAATAATAATCGAACCGAAAATTGTATTTTATAAAGGCAAAAGTAGCTCTTTTAATCAGATTTGAAAAAAGAACAAAGGAAACCCCTCCTCTTTTTTACCTTTGAAGAGCAATGGGATATATATTTCCTAGTGTAAATGCAATGAATGAATTCCAAAGATCTGAATGTTTCATGAAACGTGAAGGATTAGACCATGTCCTACCAAACTTTGTATCCCTTATGTCCAATAGCGTTCGAGAAAATATGTGCGAAAGATTATAAAAAAAACAATCATATTTTTTAACTTTGGGGTCACCCTTTTCGGCTCTGAGACCATATTGGTCCATGTGGTTGGTATGATATATATACCCTTTGTCGATACGCGCTACACTTGGGAAAATCGGTTAAAAAGTGTAGCTAATACAACAAAAACTAAAAATGGGACATATATGAACCATTCGTTGTCAAAGGGTTAATTTACAATTATTTTTTACGTATATTACAAATAAAATTTAAGTTAAAAATTTCTTTTGAGTTGTTTTGACATCATTTTCTATCTATTTTATACCTTTTCAGAAAGTTTTAATTATAGGTCCACTTAATGTACATATTCCCTAATATGGACCATTTGAGTTGTTTTGAAAATTGTTATACAACTTTTTTATTTTAGTTGCCACAAGAAAACCACCCAAGCGATTGACTGATGTATTTGGATTTGCAATATTTCACTTATTTTTTTTTTATATAGCCCAAATACCAGATGTAGGGCCACATTAGAATACATTTCCTACACTCATACAAATAAACCTGTAAAAATAGAAGAAAAAGTTACTAAAAATTAGTTAAAAATGTTCCTGCAGAAAAAACTGCTACATTTAACTTAATATTAATAATATAAGAGCAGCACAAATAAATCTGTTAACTTTACAAAATGCTGTTTATTTTCGATGTGAATTTTAGTTAATTGAAAATAGCATATTACTCCGTAAAATTGGCAAACTTTTACTAAATATTTGTAGACTCAAAATAACAAACAAAAACTATAATATTAAAAAAATTTTTGCTATATTTATCTCAAATTTAGTAGAATGCAAATAACAGTTTATTTTGCTAAAATCAACAGAATTTTTTGCTAAAAAATTGAAGATTGCTGATTTCATAACGACAGACTTTTGTTCGCATAAAAAAAGTAGAAAAAAAATTTACATTTTTTAATGGTTTTTGTCTACTTATATTTAGTAAATGTTTTTGCTGATTTTAGCAGATTATTTTGTTACTTTCAATTAACTAAAATTTAGCTCAAATATAACTAAATATTTGGTAATTAAACAGATTTATTTTTGCTATTTTTATATTACTAATATTTAATAAAAAAGTCAGCTAATTTTAGCAGTTTTTTCTGCAAGAACATTTTTAACTAATTTTTAGTAGCTTTATTTTACTATTTTTACAGGTTTATTTCTATTAGTGTTATTAATACATAATATTATTTACAATTAGGTCCAATTTCGTATTAATGGTTCAATTTTTACTTTTATTAAATATAATATGTAGATTTAAAGAAATTACGAATTATAAATTATTTTGTATTGATTAGATCAGATGGCACTATGCACTGCTACCAATGTAGGTCTTTTGTGCTGCCTAGAGTTCCCTAAAGATTCAAGCTACTTATAAAGCCATATAAGGCTAATATTCACAATGTCGGAAGGCGGAATGAAGCGATCACCCAAAAACATAAGTCTCCTATCACAAAGCTTAGGACATTCGCAAATAATATGCACCAACTCACAAAACCTACACACGGTGTACGATTGACCTTTTTGTGTAGATATTATCTGAAATTAGAGTGCCCAGTCAGGTACGACGCCAGGGTTCTCAAATCATCCCTGTTCAGGGACAAGACCTCGAACTTGCACTGAAAGCATAAATCAATCTCTTAGCCAGACGCTGGCCAAGAAAATTTTCCCAGTAGCTCGAGAATTCAGACTCCCTCCACGCCCTGAGCTTCTCCCTAACCCAGTAAAAAACGCTGCTTACCTGCAAGCAGATTTGTAAGGGAGCAAGCTAAAAAGAACACCTTACAAACATGCTTACATATGCCATGATTTTTATATGGCGAATGGCCACTTGGAAGCGTTACTTTTGTGCAAAATATGCGCGGGATTTACAAAAAGCTGTGATTCATGGCTTTCAATAATATCATATTTTATATCTACATTGGTTCAATTAAAAGTAATAATATGAACACTATATAATTTAATTTAAAAAAAAATTCTACAGATATTAATTCTTTGTTGTTAGCATTTAAGATATATTATTTACCCGGGTAAAAATTTTAATATGGAGTCTAATATAATTATATCTCATTTGATAAATTCAAATATATTAACACTTACAAATTGGTCCGAAAAATGGGTCATCTACATGTATGTAATTATATCAAATTAGATATAATTTATATCTAGTTAGATATAAATATATCTGATTTTATAAAATTTTAGCTGATAGCAGGTATGATTTTTGTAACTTGAAGTTATGCTTAAAAGTATTGAAGTTGAAATTTTAAATTTATAGAAATCAACACTTTTGAAGACCCAAATTTTTTTTAACGAAACCTAACGAAATTTTTAAAAGTATCCAAAATAAATTTATTGTTTCAAAAATGTACCCATTTTTTTTTTAATTTGAAATTATATAAAAAAAAGCACTTCACTTGAAAATGATTTCGTTGTAAAATTAATATTGTTATATGTAAAGCAATATGTAATAAAGTCTTAACTTGCAGATAACTTAATTTGATATTGAACTTTACCAAAATATGTATGGGACAAAATTATAAAGAAAATATGTTTAGTATGATATCACATATAGTTTAATAAGACTTAACATATATGGTCATATCGATCACAACATATATTTGGATTATTATTATATGGCTTATGTAGTTATATATAGAGTAAGATTTGGAGACATATAATAATATCAAGAACCATATAAAAATCTCTTAATAAAAATTATATTATAAATAATGATATAAGCCGCATTGTGACTTCAAAAAAAGTCAGATATGACTTAATCATACTATATATGACTAAATATAACTATTTTCACCCGCTTAATTAATTATATATATATTTTAACCGCACCACGTGCTAACTCTTTAGAAACAATTAAATGACTAATTTTTTTATAACCTACTCGGGAATACCAAATACAATCGGAGATCACTCTGGAAAACTGGTACAGATCATTTATATTATAATCCACGATATGAAACTTTCTACAATACAACTTTCACCATTGTAAGGGATTAGGGTAATCCGTTTACAACCTGCATTCTTGTAAGGGAACACAGTAAGCTCAAAAAATGTTTGTTGTTCAAAAAAAATATGGCAAAAATTGTAAAATTTTGGAAAGATTGTATTAAAAATCTAAAACTTTATGAAATTTTGTTTGTGGGACTTAAAGAAATAGTGGGACTTAAAGAAATAGTTCGTCTTAGCATAGGGTTCGAAGGCCTAGTGTTCGTCGGGTTTTTCAATTATTTCAAATAAAACACGAATTCATTATTTGAATTCATTGATATAATATAAAATGTTTACTTGAAGCAAGAATATGCGACAGATATTAGGAAAATGGATATTTTCGCTTGTTTTCAATAAATTAAAGTGGACTTTATATGTAAATTATTTTTCTGACAAAAGCCAAAGAAATAACGCAATACTCCACATAAGTTTTATATTATAATTTTCTTAAAGAAATTTTTAAGCAACATTTTCCAATAAAAAATGGAATGTAATTGATTTCGAATAGAAATATAATTTAAAATTGTATATGGAACTGGATTAAATTTGATCTTACTATTTAAATTCCTTTTGACAGATCTGATCAAATATGGTAATAAGTAAAAAGATACATTTAGATATGGGACAGTATAAATTTTGTTTGAAAAACACAAATTATATCTTTTTATATATTTTACCATACAAAGCTTCCCTATTGATCAGAATATAAATTTAAACCCGCTTAACCGACAGAAAAAAACCCGCTTGGTCAAAAACCGCAATTTGGACGAAAAAAGAACTGAACTTCAACAAAACCTTAACCTGAAAAACATAATAAAATAGTGCAACAAAATAATTACCCGGTGAAAAAAGTAATATGGAGCTTTATATATTAATGTATTATTTAATATGAGCTATATACAGTTTCATCCGAGAAATGGGCCCATATAAATTTACGAGTTTCAATCTGATTGTATTTAATTAGATATTATCTGATAAAACTTTATATATAGCAGATGTAACTAGATCCGATAAATGGCGCTATGAAGTTGTATTAAATGGTTATAATTAAATTAATCAGTTTTGATCCAAACTGATAATATTATATATAAGTCATATAGAATTGTATACAAATTTTGACCTGATACAAATTTATCAAATAGAAAATCCTTACTTGTACCAGTTCCAAAATTGTATACTATCATATCTGATTTGTATATAATTGTATCGGTCTAAACTAATACAATTAAATAAATTTATACACAATTTCACAAAATCGTATCGCGCCATAAGTCGGATACAATTATTTATGATGTAAATAGAATTATATCTAAACTAGTTCAACTAGACTTAAGCCAATATAGTTATATGAGCCCATTTCTCGGATGAAATTTTATATAATTTCTACAATCGTTTTTACTCGGGTATTTAAAAAACGTGCTATCTTTTCATAAATTTTGGGTACAAGTTCTGAAAAAAAGTGCTACTGCTTAAATTGCAAGCCTGCATAAGAATGAAACTCATTATTTGTTTATGCAGCGAAACACTGAAAGAATTATCCTTCATGATATTAATGAAACTATTTCATTGAATTTTTTTCGAAGATACACTGAAGAGTTTCATTATATCCAAGAAATTTTATTAATATTAAGACATTTTTCATAAACTTTTTTTTCATATAATTTCATAGTTTCATAAAAAAAATCTTTCGATTTTATAAATTATCTCTTCATAAATTCAATGAAAATTTTCTTAAGAGCTATAAAATTATTTCAAAGACTTATTTTTTTTTATTTTTTCATAAAATTTCTTAATTTCATTAAATTTCACACACTTGAAACTTTAGTTTTAAGATTTAATTATCAAGTGTTTATTTAACATATTTTACAAAGTGCTTTATTATTATGAAGTGATTCATTGACTTCATTCATTGACTTCATTCCAATCAAGACATTCATAAAGAGTTTTATTAATTCAAAGAATTTTTTAATATTAAAACATTTTATGAAACTGTTACATAAATTTTTTATAAACACTTCATTGTCGGAATGATTCATTAGTTTTATGAAGATTTTCATTAATTTTATAAACATTTCATAAATGTTGGCTTTAGTGAAACCCGTTCCATAGATTCTATAAAAAGTGGACGAGTTCCACTGACAAATTTTCATTAAAGCTATGAAGAAATTCATTACTGAAGTGAATATAATTTTCTTAGTGTATGTTTATGTTTACACCCTGCTAATCCAGTTTTTTCTTTATTCTCGAATGAATACACATCAAAGGCCATTATGGAATTGAGTAGAACAAGTAGGCTAAAATAAATGTTGGCGTTTGTATTGATTTCGTGTAAGTGTGTGTGCGGTTATTTTTACTATATACTTTATTTATTTACGGTTGAGCATAAATTTGATAAAGTGGGCATCTGTTGAGAATACACATAGTAGTAATAAAAATAAAAACATTTTTAAACAAAAGCCATTATTTACATGTGCTGCCCAGTGAAAGTGACAATCGAACAGGTTTACTTTGATTAATGAATTAATGAGGTGGACTTTTCACCTGAACGACGTTTAACATGCACACACACACACACACACACACACACACACACACACACACACACACACACACAAACACACACACACACAAAAAACAGTCATAACAGTGCGAAGATGTAGAAAATAAGGACTTCCTGTCAGTTGTACGTTGTTTGCAGCAGAATTTTCTGTAATGCCTTAATTTTTACATTTTCAGATTTATGCGATGGCACAAAGTTTTCCACCAGAGTTGTCATTTATTCGGGCCTTAATTTTGTTCGAATAAACGAATAACAAATAAAAATAATTTTAAAAATACATAAATAATTAAAGTATTTTACCCTCACATCTCAAAATTGTATGAATTTTCGAATTAATTTCAATACTACAACAATACAAATTCTCAAATGCAATCGATTTTGATTATAGCAATGCCAACGAAATTACATACACTCAAAAAATAAGTTAGTAGAGTTAGGTAGTTAAACGCCTGCTAATGTGTTGCTGAATTTGTTCAGCACTTAACTGTGTTGAACTAATGTTTTACTAATATTTTACTAATGTTTTACTAATTTATTTTGCTATCAAAATTGTGCTGATAAGCACATTAATAGTATGTACATTAGCCAGATTGGTGGATTTCCAGGCATCTCAAGATGTAGTACAGACCATAGAAACTCTTCTTCATCTTCTGTTACCAAACACATTTTTTCATATACATTCAAATATGTTTTTGTACATATAAAAAAAATCAATTGTGGAAGATTTTTGTATGTGTTTTTCATACATAAAACAAAAAGACGTCAACAATGTACATATAAATTGTGGATATAAAAAAACTTAAATATTGTGTTGATGCCAGATTGGCAAAAAATATCGTTTTTTAATTAAATTAAATACAAAATAATGTATTTCAATTCAATAATAACAAAATGTGTATTTGTGAACTAAATATTTATAGTGGTAATTTATGGAATGTGGTTAAATTACAAACAAATATACATTCAGATAGACAGACTAAAGCGAAAGACAATTACACACATCATAGTTTTTTTTTTGTTTCCTTTCTCTATTTGCAGAAAAATGGTTGTTTATGAGTGTGTAACATTATGTTGCTGGTTGCGTCAAATTTTGTTGATAAATATTTTTATTTCTGATATTTATTTTTTTACACCGTTTCTTGTTAGTATTAACCCTGATGTGTACGCTGTCTCCACGTTATGGAGATGATCCCTCTCGGTCGGTAAGGGTGGATAAGTGAGTGGTGAGGTCGTTTGTATAAAAAAAATAAAAAATAAATATGTTGTTATTTTTTTATTTTGTTTCTAGAATTATCTACGGCATTTGTCTTCATTCCAAATTGTCATCATTTGGACAGCCATTGATGTAAGTAGTTTAAATATATTTTTGTTTATGTTATATATAATTATTTCTATATATTTTCAGATATTAAATTAATTCATGTCGTCAACGTATGAAAATTTTCATATTCTTTAATGTATTGTCAATTTTTTTAAAGAATCACAAACATTTTTTTAGGATTCTCAGTAAACAATATTAACTAAAGTATAATTTGTCTACAATGTTTTTGATTTTTTTAAGCCTCCTAATATTCACCAAAAATATTATTAATTTTTGCAAGTATTTTTAAATTTTTCATCAACTAAATGTTAGCAAAACTTTTGATGAATTTACTAATTTGTTGATTAAGATTTTATTGAGATCCCTTCTGACTAAAATATTGCTGACTCAGCAAAATTTTTTTTCAGTGTAAATGGAATTCACAGTTTAAGTGCTAACGTGCAATATTTTGTATAGTTTTAACTTTTAAAATCAGGCTATATTTCAACGATAGCACTTGATCTGTGAATTCCTTCATATTGGTTGCTTGAAAGTCAAATCATATATCTTTACCAATTATTTAAGAGTCCTTATCTTGGAAAACGATTAAAAAACTATTTAAAACTTTAATATTTTTTACCATTTTCAATACAAATTCTCCCAAAATTTTGTAAATTTTCAAAAAAAAATTTATTAAAAGAAGTGTTTTTTTAATTATTTGTTTTATTTGATTAATCGTCAAAATTTATTCAAATTATTCCATATTCGAAAATCATGTTTTTTAAATTGTTCGTTCGAATTTTCTTTTTGTTCGTTCGAGTAATCAAATAATTTTTTTCAAGTGACAACCCTAATTGCCACTAGCAGACTTTTGATCAAATTCATACTCATTCAAACACAGATCCATATATATAAAACATACACAAATAGTACATACAACATAAATTTACATAAAATATTCTCATAAATTTTTCCAGTAATAGAAAGCAAACACATTAGAAAGTCCCGAAATATAAAAACATGCAATATGACAAGTTCAAGCGCATAAACAATCTGTATTAACCTGATACGGTATTCAGCTGAGCCATCCCGGATTTCTATTTAATTCTCCATAAGTATTGTGTTTTATAAGAGTTCAACAAATTATAAACTTTTCGGTTTTCAAATTATGAAGTTTTTGGATTTTAAATTATGAAGTAGTGAATATTGTAAAAACGCTAAGACTTTACTGAAGTGTATTTGAATTTTTTTTTATTAATTTTAAGTCCATGGATAACTCCAAACAACTCTCTTTTACTACATGACAGTTATTTGTATAGTAATGGTGTTGTAGTTATTTCAATTGCAGTCATTTTACTTAGAAAAATTATTTTTAAAGTTTTCGACGGTTGTTTTTCTAAACAAACTCCCAAAATTACTGTATATTGGTAGCAGTTATTTTATGTTGTTGCTTCGGCTTTTTAACAAAGTGTGTGTATCTTTAGATTCAACGCACAATTTTTTAGATAAAAACAAAAACGTTCTTGCAAAAGTTTTCTAACCGACGGCAAAAGTTTATATATAGTCATATACAGTTAGATATAACATATGTGGCCATATGTAACGATATATACTTCCATGTATAAGAAAAGGATAAGTATATATGATACAATAAAACCAAATAAATTCTATCACTTTTATATATAATAACATATGGCATCATATATTATTCTATATAAATAATGTGCAAACATTAAAAAGAAAAATGTTATCACTTGTATATATAATTATTAGGGCGGGTCGATTTGTAGGGAGTGAAAAAATTCACCAATTTCCCTATGATTTCCGTATTCTATGGGTTATTCCATGAAAATTTTCCAAAGAACCATACCTCTATCGTTAAAATCGAGTCACCTACTTTTTGTTGGTAGATTTTTTCCCAAATTGACGTTCGTATGAAATATTACCTACACGTTCACATCCATAACTCAAACACTATCGATCGGGTTTAATCGCCAGTAGGCGCGTTGGAAAGGTGAGCTCATTTTGATCAATTTACAAAAAAAAAATCTCCAACATTGGTCCAACGGTTCAAAAGTTACGGGCATTTTTGTCCAAATTTTGGAGCATTTTTCCATTTTTTCATGATTTTATCCAAGAATATTACTTTCATGGCCATTTTTTGGCTCAATCCATTATTTAATTCAATTTACAATTCAAAACGAAGAGTTTAAGCCCAAATTTATCGAATTCGGTTGATTAATTCATGCGATATTGCTAAAACAAAATAACACATAAAACCAACTTTTTGATTTTTTTTTCCCTTTTTATTTTTTTTTTCTACAAAAATTCAAATTAAGAGATAATAAAGTATCTGTCAACCTATTATCAAAAAAAAATATTCAATTTGAGTGTAGTAAAAGACAAAATGTGAAAAAAAACATTATTTTTTCTGAAAGTCTTGTTTGCTTTCAAGTCTGGGTGTTTTCGTACGGCTTTCTAATGTCGTCGCCATAGCGCCTTCCACATTCTTTCCTGCAACTCGTTTAGCAGTGGCAGCCAGCAATTGGACATGTCTTTCCGTTGAGATTTTGGTTCCCTCAAAACAACTAGATGAGGTTCTTTAACCATCCTTGGATGCAACTTCTCATCAATTTTTTCTACAGTTAGAGCATCATTTTTCCTGCCGTCGAATGAAAATGATATCAAATTCGAGCCATCATACCGCTTACGAAGTGCGTCTTGTCTCCATTTTTCTCTTTCTCTACGAAGTTTACTTTTATCCATGATGACAAGATTGTCATGAGCATCTTTTACGCCCAGGTCTTCCATCAGAGCTGTTGCCAATGCTGATCCCATTCTATCATGCACACCAAATCTGTCACACATCATTGCATAGTTTTTAGTATTGTATCTGGGAGTGTATGTTTGTGGTGGTAGAACTAATTCTGAACCTCCTCTCACATCAACTTCCATTTCGTCATAATGTGGTTCGTATGTAGGATCGTTGCTCACTGGGATTGTTGGTATAGTCGTTGGTATCGTCTCTTCACTTCCACTATCGTGTTCCGGTATCGTTTTTATTCTGTCATTATATTGATCGCGCATGAAATCTTTTAAGTTTTCTGGGATAGATCCACATGAGCAGTCGTTTTCTTTCAAGTTGCATTTACATTTTCCAATGTTGAATAATTGGTTTGTTGATTCTACGAATTTTTTGAATTCTGTTGCGCGTTTTACTCGTTGTTTATCTGCATTACTATATGCGTCAAGCAAATTATTCAATTTTCTAATGATCACTAAAAGAATTAAATATGTTTTTCATAGAATAATAATATAACTATTAACTATAATAATTAGCAATGTTTTTACACTTACCTTTAAATCTTTTCTAAATTTCAAAATAGTTTGATTGTTTGTTAGTTATTTCAAGTAACACTTCACTGAAATGACGCTCAAACAAAACTAGCATACACTGGAATATTATAAACAAACAAAAATAACAAACAAAAATAAAGAAGTCTATAAAGAAACTAAAAACAAAAAGAAATAAACAAACATAACACAGGGTATGCACCCTGTGAAAAAATATGCCAATAATGTAAAGCGGAAATCAGTCCAGTCGTAACGTAAGGTTCGTAAGCTTCGTAAGTCAAAAAAATTGAGCCAAAAAAATGGCCATGAAAGTAATATTCTTGGACAAAATCATGAAAAAAATGGAAAAATGCTCCAAAATTTGGACAAAAATGCCCGTAACTTTTGAACCGTTGGACCAATGTTGGAGATTTTTTTTTTGTAAATTGATCAAAATGAGCTCACCTTTCCAACGCGCCTACTGGCGATTAAACCCGATCGATAGTTTTTGAGTTATGGATGTGAACGTGTAGGTAATATTTCATACGAACGTCAATTTGGGAAAAAATCTACCAACAAAAAGTAGGGGACTCGATTTTAACGATAGAGGTATGGTTCTTTGGAAAATTTTCATGGAATAACCCATAGAATACGGAAATCATAGGGAAATTGTCGAAAAATAAATCGACCCGCCCTAATAATTATAATAAACATATATGGTAATTTGCAATCTGTTTTTACAACAATAGACTCATTCCATATAAAATCATCAAAAAATATCCAATTTTCGACCTCTACCCCCAAACCAAACTTGGTACGAAAGGTAAGTGTCATATATAGGGTGATTTTTTAGCAACTTTCTTTTTGGCAACACTGTTTTTGGCAGCTCAGCTGTTTTCGTGTAACATGTTACTGTTAAACATGTTCAGTTTGGTCTATAATTGAACCATGAATCGTCTTACAACCGAACAACGCTTGCAGATTATTGAATTTTATTATCAAAATTCATGCTCGTTTATCATGCTCGCATTATCGGAAAATTGTGTTCACCGACGAAGCTCATTTCTGGTTGAATGGATACATGAACAAGCAAACTTTCCGTATTTGGTGTGAAGAGCAGCCAGAAGCATTGCAAGAACTGCCAATGCATCCCGATGCAATGTTTGGTGTGGATTATGGACCGGTGACATCACTGGACCGTACTTTTTCAAAGACCGTACTTGCAAAAAATGGAAGAGCTGGACTTGGGTGACATGTGGTTTCAACAAGACGGTGGCACATGCCACACAGCACGCGAAACAAGACTAGAATATTTTTTGTGTGGCTATGTTAAGGCTCATGTCTATAGGGACAGGCCCGCAACGGTTGACGCACTGGAAGCCAATATTGAAGAATTTATTCGTGAGATACCGGCCGTACTGTGGTCAATATTTTGAGATAGCGGCCAAAACTCCTTTTGGTTTTTGTTCTCCGATTTTAAAGTTATTAGACTCATATGAAAGTAGACAGTAGTAAACCTTGGGAGCCAAAAAATTAGAACTCTATTTCAACTATTTCACTGAGAACAGGGTGGTCCAAAATGGGCTTTTTCAGAATTTAGTAAATTTATGATATTTTTAGTTAATTTTTAAAGTTTAAATGATCATAACTATTTTGTTTTTCAAGATTTTTGGACGAAATAAATTTTGTATTGTAACTTAACTTATTTCCTATTACTGGTAAAAAAATTGAAGCTCTACTATTTTCAGAACAATTTAAATATTTTTTTTAAAAAAGGTCAAATTTCTCGGAAATTTCCTACTTCATAGAGCACAACTCCTGTGAGTCAAGCTGAGTCAAAACACAAATTTACTATTTTGTAGTCCTAACTCTCCCCTACATTCCTATATATACATGTCCATGCATCGGGACTGCACTTTTTGAGCTACAGCAATTTTTCTGACCCAAGATAAGATATTCGGTTCAAATGCACGTCATATTTTTTGAGAAGGTATTTGTATGTGAAAGTGGCTATTATGCATATATTTTGATGAAATTTTGTACAAGAGTTCTTATTGACCCAAAAAATAATTCTGTTGAAATTAGGAGAAGTTGGCCCATATTTGGACCTAGTCCACATAGAAGGGTGTATCAAAATTTTGACAAAAATGACAATAGAACTCTCAAATTATGTGGTATCTGGCAATTCATTTGGAAAAGGTAAAAAATGATTTTATTGCCATCTAATATTACATAACTTAAATACCTGAAAATTGCAAATAAATTTAAAACCAATGGAAATAACTGGTAAAACCAAGTACCTGTTATATTATTACCAGTACCTGTTAACTCTCAAATTATGTGGTATCTAGCAATTCATTCGGAAAAGGTAAAAAAGATTTTATTGCCATCTAATATTACACAACTTAAATACCTGAAAATTGCAAATAAATTTAAACCCAATGGAAATAACTGGTAAAACCAAGTACCTGTTATATTATTGCCAGTACCTGTTAACTCTCAAATTATGTGGTATCTAGCAATTCATTTGGAAAAGGTAAAAAAGATTTTATTGCCATCTAATATTACACAACTTAAATACCTGAAAATTGCAAATAAATTTAAAACCAATGGAAATTACTGGTAAAACCAAGTACCTGTTATATTATTGCCAGTACCTGTTAACTCTCAAATTATGTGGTATCTAGCAATTCATTTGGAAAAGGTAAAAAATGATTTTATTGCCATCTAATATTACACAACTTAAATGCCTGAAAATTGCAAATAAATTTAAGACCAATGGAAATAACTGGTAAAACCAAGTACCTGTTATATTATGTTTCAAAGAGGTAAAAAAGATCATGTTGAAACTTCGAGCAATAGTATATTAATCCATGCATTAATTTTTTTCTGCATTATTGTTTAAACAATGGCTAAATTCAGTTATAGTGTTCTATCTGATATATATTTTGAACGGAAAGATGAAAACGACATTATTTTACATATAATGAATAATCCATTCTTCAAAATATGCGACAAACAAGAAATTAAAATTCATAACTTAAAAATAAAAAACTTTTTAAATACTTTAAGAAAACGGCACAATCAATGTTCCAGAAACAAGAAATTGTTTTACTCACGCAACCAAGAATGGCTAAGAAATAAACTTATTTTTAAAAAGCCATCAGTAACTACCACGGAAACTCGAAAAGGTGGTCGACCAGCAAAGCCAATTGATAATTGTAGTGAAAGATCACGAAGACGCAAGCTTAAACATATCAATGAAGAAGTTTCTTGTAGCATCATAAAGGATTCATTTCTGCATCAAATTCAACCATCGAAAACTAAAAAGAGTAAAATTGCTATCATTGAAAAAATAGTGGAAGCAAGCCCCAGACGCACAAAAAGGATTTTAGAAAGTATGCCGACACCAACTGAAGAAAATAAATTTACTCCAGAAGAAGCATTTGCACTATTTTTGGATTTGAAAATGACTAAAAACCAATATACAGAATTGCGGAAGCGAACCAATGAAAAAAATTGTGGAATTTTTCCATCATATCGAGATATAGTTTCTGCCAAAAAAGATTGCTTACCTTCACCAAGTGCTATTAGTGTAACTTCAAGTTCAGCAGAAATAAAATTGCAGGATCTTCTTGAACACACTGCAGAACGATTATTAAAGACATTTGATGCTGACTATTTAAAGAAGTTTAAAAATTGCAGCATGACTTTAATATCTAAATGGTGCTGGGTCCTCTGGCCAGAAACAATACAAACAATGTAATGCGGAAAATTCATCAGATGCCAATTTATTCATGATTTCTTTCGTTCCATTACGTTTAACAAAAACTTATATTGGTTCAGAGCCGTCAACTAGTAGAGCTGCAGAGATAGATGTATGGAAGAATGAAATTCCCTCGTCAACAAAATTTTGTAGACCAATAAAGTTTGCTTACAAAAAAGAAACTAAAGATGTCATAACTGAAGAAGTTGGCAAAATAAGAGATGAAATTAAAGAACTTCAACCAGTGATATTTGAATTTAATGACCAATGCATCGAAGTTAACTTTAAAATGTCACTTACAATGATCGATGGAAAAGTTGCACAAGCTTTAACCGAAACAAAGTCTTCGTCAAGCTGCACCATATGCCAAAAAACATCAAGTCAATTGAGCCAACCACCAACACAAGACGATAGTTTTAATGAAGCATATGAATTTGGAATGTCACCTCTTCATGCTAGAATTCGTTTTATGGAGCATATTCTTAAATTGGGATACGATTTGGAATTTGGCCCGTTAGGCGAAACAGTGAGAAACAACAAAGAAAATTTGGAAAAAAGAAAGCAAAAAAAAAAAGATATTCAAGAAAAATACCGTGAGATAGGCTTTATAATTGACCAGCCAAAGCAAGGAGAAGGAAATTCTAATGATGGAAACACAGCAAGGAGATTTTTTTCCGATCCAGATTTTTTCCGATCTACATGCTATAGCTTAGAAGTTATAGCATGTAGCAAAAAGATAGATGCAAAAAAATTTGGTCAGTATGCTAATGAGACAGCAACCCTTTATAACCAAAAATATTCTTGGAGACATATGCCAACCACAGTTCACAAAATTTTGTTCCATGGGGAACAAATAATTCAGCACAATATGCTTCCAATTGGAGATCTCTCAGAAGAAGCGCAACAAAAAAGGAACAAAGACTACAGATTCTTTCGCGAGCACAATACAAGAAAAATTTCCAGATATTGTACTAATGAAGATCTTATTAATATTTTGTTGTGCACATCAGACCCATATATGTCCATTATTCGACAAAAATGGAAATCAACCTCATTAGAGTTAGATGAAGAAGCTAAACAACTACTGCAAAATGAAAATCAAAGCTATTTGGAAGAAATTTTTACTAATATTGTTTAATTAATACTAGTTTAAAGATTATAATTTGTTTCTAATTTTAGTATAAATTTTTATTAATACATTTAAATAAAATATATGTGCACTTTAAATCAATAGTAAAAGTTTACTTAAAATTTTATCGATGTTGTGTTCTGTATATAATATATCCAAATGGTATTGATATTGCTGGGAATTTCAGTGTTATTTTTCAGTTTAATCCTCGCAAGAATTAGCTTACTTCCAAAAAAACCAACCTTTGGCCCCTGTGAATATTGAGACTAAATAAATGTCAGGGGCCAAATGTTGGCATTTTCTGACCAAAATTAAGTTTAGGAATAATAAATAAGTATTGGTTGTAAAATACGATTGAAGAAAATAAGAAATTATAAAAAAATATCTATTTAAAATGTCAAAATATTCAACTTTTACATGGAAACTCAACAAAAAATTAAAATGCATTTTTAACTCCACATTACTTACGTTCCTATCAGTCGATTTTTACGTTTGAACACGCAAATTGAAGCTTAAAGTCCCTCCTATTGAACAAAACAAATTGCGTGAAAAAATACCAATCCGGTCAAAAGTTATAGAGTTTTGACCGCTATCTCGCGAAATTGACCACTGTGGGCCGATATGTTGGAGATATTATGCCAAAATTTGACCCAGCGTATCAACAATTTTAGGCGTAGCTGCGGTCAAAATTTACATGAAATCATCTTTAAACATTTGATTATATAGATCGTTCTATCGACTCAAATAAAAATTTCATACATTTCTCTAAATTTTATGGTTTTTTTTTTATCTAATCCGAAAATTCTTAAAAAAATCACTCTTTATATATAATAATTTTTTTTTTTTTTTTTTTTTTTTTATGAACGAAAAGTTGGAATTGCCATAATTTTTTTATTTATTTATTAGTAAAAACAGTACAACAAGAATAAATTCTTATACAAATTACAGTACTGCAAATATATTGTTATAAATATTGTAATGTATAATAAAAAAACAAATGATATATTTAAACTTTAATTTTTTCGAAACTTCTTTTAAAACATCAATATTCTTAAAGCTAGTGTTTTCCTGTGTAAAATGAGCCTTCATTTGTTAAAATCGGTTAAAAAGTGACAAAGTTATGGTACTTTTTCTACATATACAGAGCGAATTTTGTTTTTTCTAATACATTTGTGCGAAGGAGCAAGAAACAAAATTTTGTATATATATATAGAAAATGTACCATAACATTGTGAATTTTTAACTGATTGCGATAAATCAAGGCTCATTTTACTCAGGAAATTATTCGAAAAATCGCTTAAATGGATTAACCGGTTATTCGGGTTTGGTATTTCGGTATTGGCGATTAATCGATTTATAATTTAAAATATATTCCAATAAAACACAAAGAACTGATTTTTTGGTAAATATCAAGTAAAGTTGGCTGCATTGTTTTATAAAGTGTTTTTTGAGGATGATTCAAATCATCCTGCGTTGTTTTTATGAAATACGCTTCATAATCTTGGTGTTTTATTTTGGAGGAATCTAAGGTCTCTTAAAAAATATAATGTTATCAGTAGGGATAGTATTTTTTTTGGCATTTGCCATTAAATTCCACTTTTCCGAGTATTTTGTAAAAATTATATTTTTTTCGAATTATTTTTTTTTACTTTTTAATAAAAATTTCTGTAAAATATATTTAACACCGAAATTTTGTACATAAGTTTAAGGAAACATTTTAAAAAATGTATATTTTTAAAATATTTGTTAAAGTAAAATTTCGGAATATTTTCTTTTAAAGAAACGAAAATGTTAAACTTCTAAGTTCATACTTATTTACTAAGATAACACTTAAGCATTTTAACTGTAAATTTCTTCACTATTGTTTTTTGATTAATCGATTACAAAAAACTTTAAATCAACTGCTATTTTAAGCAATTCTTAGAATTGTCAAGCATTTTTGTTTTTTTCGTGTCAATTTTGTTTTTTTTTCTGCCATTTTTATCTCTTTTCCGTTTTGATATGTTCATTGAAAATAAATCTTAAGAGTTACACAGTTTTTCTTTTAAAAAGAAATAAGATTCTGCCATTGTTACCATTTTCAAAATATGATGACTGGTTTCAAAGCACGGCTTGTAGAACAAATTATTTATAGCCCGTTCTAGCGTCGGTTGTTACACCGATGAATTTTGTTTGAAATTGTTTTAAAATCAATCGGATTAATTGCTCCGAAGTAGACCAGGTACTCCGCTTCTGAAACTGGTTTCAGTTAGGTATATCTTAAATTTTTCACTGGAACATGGTTGAGGGACCGATTATAAAAAATATTCTTTTGAGATGGAAGAAGGTCAGATTCCTACAGAATTAATTTGTAAATTGACAGGTTGTGTGACATCGATTTAAAATACTTCCAACCTTGTCTGGAAATACATAGAAATATTGATATACATTAATTTTAATTTATATATTCATCTCTATATGTTATCAAGAGGCTTAAGGATCGTTTTCAGCCGGTTTTAAAAGAATTGTATCCGATTCTATATAGCGTTTATTTTTCCTAAGCTTTTTTTTGTCAATATATTTTTATCCAAAGTTACGAAAATTTGCAAGTATAATTAAAAAATCCGTATAAAAACATTTAACCGGTTAATCGACATAACTTAAACGATTATTCGGTTCGAATAATTATTTGAGTTTTAGATTATTTGTTTCGACATTAACCGAAATATAGGCGATTAATCAAGGAATCTATTAACCGAAATGGAAACACTAGAAAAAAATCTCATAGTTTGAAAAAGTTGTAAAAAAATGAAAATTTTAATTATTATATATGGAAAAAGTACCATAACTTTGTCAATTTTCAGCCCATTTTAACAAATGAAGGATCAATTTACTCAGGGAAACGCTAACAGGAAGAATATTGTTGAAAAAGTTTAAAAAAAGAAAAATTTTAATTGTTATTAAAAAAAATCTCAACCTTTTCATATTAATAAGATAAAGAAAGTGTATATTTTTAGAAAGACCAGGTAATATTCTTTTAAATACCGTTTAAATGCGCCTGTCGAAAAAATACTCGTTTACCATTACCTCGAAAATTTAAGGGTATATTGCAACTTCTCAAACCGGTGTTGTAATACACTCAGCACAACGTACACAAGGTCATTTTACGAGGGATTTTTCTGTGTAGCACAGTGTAATTTATTAGAAACGTTACATTCTACAGTTAACCTATTTTACATTGCCGTTTCTTTAAAGCAGGGGTGCCCACGGCCTATGCGCTTGGTGCTCATTTGTTTTTGTAAAAACACTTAGCTATAGGCTGTGTGTTTTAATACACATATAGAGCGCTTCAGCACTAGCAATACAAAATACACAAACAACTTTGTCTTATTAGTTTTTTTGTCGTTCTTCACTGTATACACGCAAGCGCAAAGCAACAACACTTTCGTATGCTTTGCTGGTAAACATTGAAATATTTTTTTCTTTTTTCTTTGTATGTATTGGTTTTTACAACAAAAAATATTGAATAAAAATTAGTTTTTCTTTAAATGTATTGGTGTTTGGTCTTCCATAAGGAACTTTTGGGCACTCCTGCTTAAAGCAACAACTAATTTTAACGCTCGATAACTTCGGATAGGAGGGAGATATAATAACGCAGTAAAAAGCATGTGATAATTTGAGGTATTAACTACACAAATAATTTAAAAAAAAATTATAAACTAGTGTTTCGGGGTTGCCATATAGTTAATTAAACAATAAAATTTTTGACATTTTTTTAACACCTGCTTGAAAAATTATTAATTTATAGAAAGAAGACCGGTGTTACAAAAGTTATATGCTGATTTGGTTAGAGGGGTATGGAAAAAAATTTTAATGAGAAAAATTTGTTGTATAGTATGTACTTTTAATGTAAAATTAATAGATCGGTTCAAGATATTTCAGAACCTGGAGAAGCTTTAATGTGCTGAACTCTATTTTCTTTTTTATTGTGAAAAGTTAGATGTTTTCTTCCAACAAACAAAATTGTTAGTCCATTAAAATTTTAAAAATTGTCAAAAATAGGAACATTTTTAAAAAACCTCAAAAATCTTGAAAATCCGATAGATCAAGTTGTGTGTTACAGTTCGATAGATATTTGCTTTAGCAATTAATAAAAATTATAACAAAAAAAATTTAACCCGTTAAGTACAATGCGTGAAAAGAAGGGTCGATAGATTCAAAGTGATAATTATGTGATATATGATTCGCGGGCACGCCACGAAACTGGTGAAACCAAAATTATGGTGTACCAAAAAGTGTTAATTTGGGTAAATTGACCAATCCACCTGATTATAGTGATGGTGACAAAATATTGACTGGCTGGTACCAGATACAGTAAATGGAGAAAAAGTAACATAACATCAAAGTGTACTGAAGCAACTAGGGCTTACCAGAAGAATTTCTGGAAGGCATTATTTAATTACCGAGCGCTTCTGAAATAATTCCAGAAGGCATGATTTTTGTTCGCGATGTCTCACTTGTTATGTCTCTTTTAAGCAGGTGAAAAGCGGTTCATTCATGTCGCTTTTTTTGTGTTGACAACATTACTGCATCATGGCATGCATTTCTTTGCTTCATTCATTCATTCATTGCATTATTCACTTCTTCAATGAAGGTATTTAGGAAAGCACAAGAGTATGCCTTCCCTAATTGCTTTTTTGTCTGCAAGGCGTTGAAGCGCTATTTTGGAAGCATACAAATGTAGTAACTGCTTACCAAATCCAGGTTATTTTTTGCTGGGATATCATTAATTTGCATTTTTTTATTTATATAAATTCCAAAACTCTATCAAAATGCAGGTTGAAACCTTAGAAGGCTTGCAAGTTGCCACCATAATCTTTTTCGCTGGTTTATACTGATATCAACTAAAAAACCGAAAAAAAATTACAAAATTTAAAATAAAATCGCTAAAAATTAAAAAAATCGCCAACATTTAAAAAAAAATCTCTAAAACTAAAAAAAAATTGAGAGAAAAACCGCTAAAGTAACAAAAAAATTTAAAACAATTTAAAAAAAGAAATAATTGAAAAACATTTTCGACAAATCGAAAATTGTTGTCAGTATATATTTATCTATGTCAGTTTTCGAAACACGGTCGATGTTCCAAATAAATGATCTTTTTGCTCGGCGATGCTTTTTGAGAAAAAAGCGATTTAAGAATGTAGCCAATCAGGTCGAAATTTAGGACCGGTATTGGTGTTGAGTTTTATACACCGGTGCAAACATGTTTCCTCTAGCTCTTTTACTTTTCGGGCTATGTACTGTTTTTATTTATGCGATTTTTAAAAGCTCCATATTTCGAAAACTTATGGAGCTAGGGCAGTTTGCACCATTGTTCAAAACTCAAGCCCATTACCCCTACAACGCACTGTGTCGCGATTTCATACAACGGGTGGCCAAAAATAGAAGCAGCTAGAGTAGGGAGGTGAAATTTGGCATGAATGTTTTTCTTAGGAAAAGAAGTATTTATGCGAAATTTGGAGAAAGTCTAACAAGTGCCACGCCCACCTCCCATACAACCTAAATTTAAAAATTGTTAAAACTTGGAAATTAGTAATCAGATAAGAGCGACAGTTTGCATGTGAATATATTTATTAATATTTTAACATATTTCCAATTTTCAAAAAAATCGGACAAGCGCCACGCCCACCTCCCATACAACCCAAATAAAAAAATTATTATAATTTGTAAATAAGTGATCAGATAAGAGCAAAATTTTACAAAACTAAATTTAGTACGTAAGTCCTTGCCGCTCAGTAAAAACAAATTTAGAAACATAAATTTTATTTATTTAACATAACATATTTAACATACATACATAAAATATATATAAGTATTACAGGCAATCAAAGTATATTAACAATTATCACTGTAATCACTTTCAGATTCTACCAATGATTCATTCGCTGTTTTTATGTCGTTAAATATTTTCTTTTCAACTAAATACCCTTTCAGATCATTTAAATCACTTTTTCTTAAAAGTATTTTCTGACTATGCATCGAAATTGATGGCTCTGACTGCAAAATAAGATAATTTATGAGGTCTCTCATGGAGGCAATCCTACTTATTTTTCTCGTATGTCTTAATCTTGCATTTCTTATAATTTTGTGACTTGATTCTATTACTTCTTCTGATAACATTCCAATGGGAATGGTAGAATATTTAATAAAATCTATACCATGAACTAAAATTTTGTGCACAGTTGAAGGCATATAGTACCAAGAATATAATTCGAAGTATAAAGTGCAGTATCTTTTAAAAGCTTTTCAAAACTTGATATATTTATATAATGACCACTTGAAAGTGTTCTTAAAATAATGGAAAAATTTTTTATTAACCTTACATCTACATTAGTAATCTGAGCTGAAAGTTCCACATTAGAAAAGAAGCGCCTTGCAGTATTGCCATCATTCGTTGTGCCATACCCCGTCTTAACCTTATCAACTATAAGACCCATTTTAGACTTAAATTTGGCTTGAATATTTCTCTTTTGCTCAGCAACCTGATCTTTATTTTCTTTTCCTACCACTTTCCATTTCTTTATATGCTGTTTGTAAGAAATATGCAAAATGCATTCAAAACATTTGATCCATGCATGTAATGTCGACAATCCATACTGATAGCACTGCTCATTCACAGGCCTTTCGAAAACCGATAAGCTGTTCATTTTCAGATGGCTTAGCTCGACATAAAGCACAAGTTGAACTACTACTGTTTCCACTTAATACATTTAAAACTGCACCATCTATCATCGTCAACTGCATTTTATAATGAACGTTAAGATTTTTGTTTTTTGAAATGTATTTATATCTATCTAGACCTTCAATTTCTGAATTTATGCTATCCCTTACTGATTGTATTACATTTGAATTCTCCTTTGTAAAAATAATTTTAAGTGGTCTACATAACCTCCAAGATGAGTGTTTATCATTTTCCCAAACTACTTGATCATCTGCCCAATCCAACAAGCGTAAAGGAACGAAAGAAGTAACAAACATAAATTCATCACTAGCTTCCTCATTTTCAAATTTTTGTTTGTATACACTATGACCACTACTGCCGTCAAATCCCCACTTGCATTCCAAAACTATATCATTTTCGGTATCAATATCATGAACATCTAAAATGCTTCTTACAGTTTTGTCTAAAATTTTTTGTAAGGGAACCTCTGCAGAAGTTTCTGTTACTTGAATGTCATCAGGCAAAATCTTTTTTTTAGCATCTGCAATCATATAGTATGACGGAAAGCAATCTTCGTGAAGAGCATTTACTACTTTCCTCATCATATTGTACTGCCTCATAGATAAATCCATATCAATGTATAATGCTAGAGCACTTTCAACAGAAATTTTCTTATTAGTATTTGAACCTGTTACCCTTTCTGCGGCTTTTTTAAGAGCTTCAGATGAAGTAGAAGCGACAAGTTCTTCCACTCGCCTCCTTTTTGTTCTCATTGAACCCTCCTCGTAGGAAACATTCGGTCGGCCTCTACCACTTGTATTTGCTTCCTAATATAGTATAACACAATTTAGTTTTATTGCAAAACCAAAACTTTATGCGGAAACTTACATTACAAATGAATTCACCAAATAATTCGCTATCTAGCCAGTCACTCAACTCAGTTTCAAATCTATCTCTCATGCGATGATATTTAGACCAATTGTTAGAAAATTTTAAAAGAGTAAGCCTTATTTTCTGTTGTTCCCTTTCTAATAATACTCGTTTAAAATGATTTTCTACAAAATCTTTAACATAACGCAGGGTCTGTTTTGGTTTATCTCTAGCCACAGTTGAAAAATAGTACGAATCCGCAACGAGGTTGACACTAAAAAACAATCACAAAAAGAATTCGGGCAATATCGGGCAGCTGAACTTTAAATATATTAAAATACATACTTGCAGCTAAAAAATACAAAAAAACAGGAAAAGTGTTATTTCTACTTTCTTTTAAATTCTCTACGAAAGTTCACGGTTGCTGAAAAATCTTGACAATGCCTCACCACTATTTTTTTCTAACGGTATCTGACATATGATCAATATTTGTAAACAAACACAGTGTTGTAATTATAACTAGAAGCATCACTTACAACCCTGTTACAAATTTTGGTAGCCGTTATATTCAAATACTTAAATTCTTAGTATTATAAATGAACATTAAATTTGGGATTTTTCCATAAATTTCGTATGCTGTAAACAAATCTTAACTTTGAACCACTATAACTTTACAATTTGTAAACATTTTAAGATGATATTTTAGATATCATCTAACCAGAGTGTTAAAAAAAATAAATAAAAAAAAAACGTTCAAATTCTAACATTGACTTTAACCATTTTTGGCCACCCTCGTGACACAGTGCAAGGGTCCTAAAATTCGACTTGATTGGCTAGATTCTTAGATCCTGTTGTTCTCGAAAACTAATTATCGCAGAGCAAAAAGAGCATTTATTTGGAATATCGCCTGTATTTCGAAAACTAACTCTAACTAACATAATAACTAACTAACATACACGGATAAGTTGTGAAATTTTTTTCTTAAAAAATGGCCTATTTTGGATTTTTTTTAAATTTTGGTGATTTTTATTTAATTATGGTAATTTTTTTTTTTTAATATTAAAATTTTTTTCAATTTGTTTGGAACATTGCCAGTATTTCGAAAACTAACAGTTATAAACGGTTATTTTGTATTAATTTTTTTATTTTGAGCGATTTTTGTAAATTTTGGTGATTTTTTCAACTATGGAGGTTTTTTTCAATTTAAGTGTTTTTTTTTAATTTTTTTATTTATTATTGTTTATTTTTAGTATTTATTAAAACGTTATAAACGGTTATTTTGTATTAATTTTTTTTATTTTGAGCGATTTTTGTAAATTTTGGTGATTTTTTCAACTATGGAGGTTTTTTTTTTCAATTTAAGTGTTTTTTTTTAATTTTTTTATTTATTATTGTTTATTTTTAGTATTTATTAAAAAAGTTTAGGCCAAAAACTAAATATTAAATTATATTTCTCTATAATATTTATTAAAACTATGTTGAAATGTGTTAATTTTTTGTTTTTGCTGTTGTTAATTTTATATAATCAGAGCCACAATTTAAATTGTTTAAATAATTTTTGAAATGATGTATTGGGAAATTTTTTAAAATAGTTGCGGAAAAATATTATTGACGTGAATGCTTATTAAAGCTTAAATTGTTTCAATTATTGATTTTTTTGGACTATTTTATTTAATTTTTTAATACAACTCTCAGGGGCTCCACTGTCTATTCTGAAGCTTCTGGACCGTGTTCAGGGGAGGGCGGTGAAGCTTATCAATGACAGTAGTGTATCCAACTCTATTGATTCATTGGAGCATTGTCGGAATGTGGGTTGTGTGACACTTTTCTATCGATATTACCATGGGAGATGCTCATCTGAGATAAGTGAACTTATTCCACGAGCCCGAGTTTTTATTCGTAATACTCGCTTATCTAGTAGAGCACATCCGTTTGTAGTTGATTGCCCTGTGTTTCGCACAACGCATTACAGAGAAAATTCGTTTTTTAGTCGAACGATTCGTATGTGGAACAAACTTCCCGCAGAAGTCTTCCCTGTTACTTAAAATTTAGAAAAATTTAAATCAAATATCCACAAACACTACTCCCTCTTTCCTCCTTCCCATACCCTATTTTCCTGGTCAATACAATGCACTGCATGAGTAGGGGGGGGGGGGGGCATCTCCTAAGTATTGGTTAAATTATATAAAAAAAAAAAAAAATACCTTTTCTCTAATTGTACAAGAAAAAAATAAAGTTTGTTTACTTTTTATTGAGCTTAGAGTATTAAACATTGAACATTCCGTTTAAAAATAGGCAAAGAAGAAAAAAATCGCTCATGGCAAGCAATCTTAATATTTTGTTATGGCTTAATTAAACTCTTCAAAAATAAAATTAAACGGCACAAGTCTTAAAAAGGCATGCTCCAAAAAAAAGCTTAAAAAAGCTAGGAACTAAAAGTGGCTAAAAATTGCTAGGACGAATAATAAATGGCTAAATCTTGCGTATAAATGCACTTTAGCGATTTTTGTATAGCTAGATGAAAAAATCGCTAGATATAGACGGAAAGTAGCTAAAATGTCAACCTTGCTTCTCTTCTGCATGCAATATATTCTTCTCACTCTCACAAAATATCCTGATAAACCTGATATCAACATTAGTTTTCTAGATCAGTGATGCCAACTTAGTGCTTTTGGCACTATTTTCTATTTAAATTCCAAAATTTTTCTCATGGTTCCAAAACATAAAAAAGCATTAAATTGGTGCTTTTTTAATATATCGTTAGCGCTTTTTAACCTATTTCTTTTTGTGGACCAGTACATTGTTAAAAAGACCTAAAACTGCAATAAAAACTACCTAAAACTCTAATTTGAACAGTTTTAAATAAATTAAAATCAAATGTCACTTTTGCGCTACATTTTAAATGGTCTTGTCTTTTAAATTTATACGAAACCCCCTTTTTTATAAAGTGTGCTAGTGATTTCTGCAAAATTACAATCAAATACTTTCATAAACAATGAAATTATTGGTGAAGAAATGCGGTTACTTTATTTGTTTATTTAGAGTTTGTAACAGTTTGACACAATTTCGCAAAAGTACAAACAAAATATTGGACTAAACACAGAAATTGTAGTTGAAGAAATGTAAAAACTACAATTTATTACAGTTTTAAGGAAATTACATTAAATTCATACGAAAAAAAAAATTTTTGTATGAAGTTTGGCAGTTTTGGAAAGTACGAACAAAATACTGAACTAAACAACGAAATAACCGGTGAAAAAATTTGGTTGCTTTATTTTAGCACGAAATTCAATTATAAAACTGTTTCATGGTCAAAGTTTTTTCTTCAAGTTTTAAAAAAAATTTAAAGTATATTTGTCTGGTGCTTTTTAACGCTTTTTATAGGTGCAATCTGGAACACCAATTTTCAACAAGTTTTCGCAGCATTTGCGACCGTATTTCGCCGATAACTCTTCGAATGTTGATTTTTAAGTTTTCAATTGTTTGTGGTTTATCGACGTAGACAAGTGACTTAACATAAGCCCAACGAAAATAATCCAATGGGGTTAAATAATAATAAATGGGGTTCTTCGAATTAGCCGCTCTGAAGGACGATTATGTACGCCATAAAATGGAAGAAGTGCACGATGAGTTTGACGAATAGAACAATTATTTTGATTAAAAATTTCAACAATTTGCAAAACAAACTAAACAAAAAGCAACTATCAGCTCTAAAATGGGTGGTCAAATAAAGCAGTGATGCCAACTCAAAAGTTGTGACACTCTAAAAAAAACACGCTTTATATATATATGATTGAATGTCCCAAATATAATACTGATAAATTTTAAGTTGCTAATATATCTTTGTTTAGTTTTAAAACTTTGAATCACATACTCATGGAGCAAAAAGTGCGTAGCCTTACAGAGAGATGGCGTGATAAGTGCCAATATTTTTTATTTATTCAGTAATGCCAACACTTTGAAAAATTGTGTTGAAATTTCATGACATCTCATTAATTAGAAAAAAAGTTACCGTTATAAAAATGTTGGTGCTTTTAAAGTTTGAGAAAAAATGGATTCCAAAGAGTTTCGAGTTTTGATTGAACATTGTTTTTTGGTATTGATAAACCACAAATGATGCAGATCGTCCTGGTCGTGCAAATGAGACAGTTACCGAATCAGTTTCATTATCATACACCAGAGTCCAATATACAGTCTGCGGACTGGTTACAAGCGTGCGGAAGCAAGCCAAAGTGTCCAAAGACACAACAATCGGCTGGAAAGGCCATTGTTTGTTTGGGATGCACGTGGTATATATACTTGGTGAAAGGAAAATCAATAATATTGGATGAAGAAATTCAGAAAAAACGATCCTCCTTAAATTAGAAAAAAATCTTGTACCATCATGACAATGCACTGTCGCATTCATCTGCTTTGGCTTCAGAAAAATTGAAGTCTTTTCATTACGAATTGCTTCCCTACCCCCCGTATTCTTCAGATCTGGCCCCCGGCGATTAGTATTTGTTGCCAAACTTTAAAAGATGACTCCAGGGAAAGATATTTCCCACAAATAAAGAAGTCATATCGGAGACGGAAGCCTATTTTGAAGAGTTTGACAAATTACATTTTTTCCAAGGTATCGATATGTTAGAGGAGCGTTGGAAGAAGTGCATTTCCCTTAACGGATATTACGCTAGGCCACGAACTTTTCACTCCATGTGTATGTACAAAGATTAAAATGTTTTTTCCAATACGGGGTTTTTTGGGAATATACTTTAGATTTGTTTGGGGATAAGGAAAATGTATCTGGCAAACTTGTTTTCAAATGTTTTTCAGAAGTTTTCTTCCCGTAAATTTTAAACGTCAATGCGTTTATTGTATATGCGTTTGGGTGTTACCGCCTGTTTACACGATAGTGCGAGTGTAGAACTGTTTCTATAGAATTCGACAAGTGTGTTCTGTAATATAAGCAGGTAAGGGTATTCAAGGTTACCAACACCAAACGTAAACCAAAGCCAATAAATATTTATAAAAGAATAGCGTGACTGACTCAGAATTTGAAGTACATAGACAGGAATTTGAAATACATAGACGTCCGCTAAAACTTGATTTTTCATTTGTGCAGGTGAAAAAAGTCTCCCCTTTGATGGGCTGCCCAAACCTCTGTGGCTTGAAAGCTGAAATTTAAAATATGTTATCTCTGCAGTAAGAGCATTGTCAATAATAAGATACTTTTTGGAATTTTAAAAGTATATACGTCTCCTTCTTAACGGCCTGCTAAAACCACAGAAGTAAGAAACTTGGCGGCTCACTCAAGACTCTGGATTAGAAATGTGAAGTTATTAATATATGCTATATGATCAATTCCCTACGATCTAGTTTTTGGAATTTTCTACGTGCGATAAAGTGGGGTTTAAAAAGGAAAAAGTATCACACTTAAGGCCCTGTTCAAAACGCTGAAGAAATGAATTTGAAATTTGGCATGTAGGTCACTCCTACCTCGTAGACATTCGCTAACAGGGAGGGTACTTTCCGATCTTAATAAAATTCGAACATGTGATAGAATAAAACAAAATAAGGGCCTAATCTCAATGGCTCCTAACTATATCTAAAAAACGTGTAGATATTTTATATTTGTTATATTATATTGGTGTATACCCAGCAAAAAATAACCTGGATTTGGTAAGCAGTTACTACATTAGTATGCTTCCAAATAGCGCTTCACCGGCTTGCATTCTATGAAGCAATTAGGGAAGGCATTCTGTAGTGATTCCCAGAATGCCTTCTTTGAAGCAGTGAATAATGCTTACAATGAAGCAATAAAGAATACATACCATGAAGCATTAATGTTGTCAACATACAAAAAAGCGCTTCTTATTGCCTAAGAAGGCATGAATTTATTACTTCTAAGAGCACAAGAAAGAAGCGCTTAAAAGAGGCATACCAAGTGGGACATAGCGAACAAAAGTCATGGCTTCTGGATTTGCTTTCGAAGCTCTTCGTAATTAAGTAATGCCTTCCGCAAGCGCTTCTCTGTAAGCACTATTTTTTGCTGGGTTAATTTTAATTATAGATTTTAATGAATAAGAGGTCCGAGCAACCTCAATGCTTAAATATTAAATTACAATAAAAAGTAATGAAAATAGTTGGAATTTTCACGCTTTTATGCATTACTAATGATTTTATTTGAACGATTTTTGGTTCCAAATATCTTCTATTAATAAGAAATAATTTATTAAAAACTTGGGCGGATATGGCACATTCGCTTTTATACTCTCATAAAATAAGTCCGTGCAAATAGTTGAAAATAACTACAGAAAATATTACCTAAATTTGCTCCATCACAATTTTTAATGGAGTTGAGAATCATAGTCTGATACAGGCACGTAGCTAGGGGGGTGGGCTTGGGGGCTAGAGCCAAAAATAATCGCCAAAATTTAAAAAAATCGAGACCATTTGAAAAATTTAAAAAACAATCCTCAAAATTGCAGAAATTTAAAAAACTAAAAATAAACGCCAAATTTCGAAAAAAATTTAAAAAAAATCACCAAAATTAAAGAAACGCGAATTTTCTACTGATTTTTTTAATTTTGGCGATTTTTTAAAATTTTTGCATTTGTTTCAATGTTGTTATTATACGTTACAAAAACTGAAAATTTTTTTTATACCAAATTCATTTTCAATTAAACAGTTAATTTAAAGTAAGTTTGAAATCGAACAAAAGTTTAATTGAAATTTTTTTGACAATGATTTTTTCTGTGTATTTTGACATAATCTTTTAAAATGGAGATACCACTAAGACTCAAAATTAAGTTTACTTGTGCCGTAAAAGTCGTTACTTTACTTACAGTGCAATCTTTTTATTTAAATTTGGTTTGCTACGCACGCATCTGGTAACATAGTTTTCAGTATTTTTTTACGATATATATTACGATATCTCATATATTTTTTTAATTTTTTGAAACAAATTTAAGCCTCAAACTTTGATCGATATGCATAATGTGTTAACGTGGTCCAATGTAACTCAAATTTCCTCAACTTTTTTTTTGACTAAATGTAAACAAATTTCTATCGGTGCTCCTTGAAATGCGACATTTTAAAATCAAGCAGCTAAACCAGTCTTTGTGTTATAACGATGTGGTTTTTTTGACATTTTAAAGGGTTTTTATTTAAAAAATTGATTAAAGACAATTTGAAAAGCGTTTGAAATTGTCCAAAATATAAATCAAAGTAAATTGGAAATACATAATTTAGTTTAAATAAGACCTAGGCGATGTCAGGTATATTTTTAAATTTTCCAATTTTATATTTTTTCTTTATTATTATTTCTTTCAGACTACAATGACGCTTGCTTGTAAAATTTACGTTTTTTTTAATACAAGACATGAAGTCGGATATATGAAAAAGGGGGAAAAAATGAATAATTTGTTAAAATAATTCAAATAAGTGGCAGCCGGGGTCCACGACATAGTGTCAAAATCGTTTTCAAAATGTGTGTTTTCTCGAGCATTTTAACGCTGTTTTTAAATAAGTCTAAATTTCCTAAACTTTAAACATTTTTTCATACAAAGATGTGTTAAATTTCACCACCAATTTTAAAAATAGATACGTTTTTTATATATTTTTGCTGCTTTATCACCTATCCGAATTTCATTAATTTCAAAGGGAACTCATCGGAAAAGCTTCCTTATAAGTGTCAGGCAATTTATATAGGATATTTGCTTTTAATTTGTTTTTTGGACGGTTATAAATATTTAATTTACCGAGTTAAGAGGTTTGCATAAAATAATACATTATTTTATATACACTTATAAGGTTTTGTCTGCCAGTGCATTTAACCGGACATAATTATATAAATTCATATATAAAATTAATTTTGTAGAAAAAATTTAATATGATGTCATATATAGTTGCGTATAATTGTGTATTGTATTTAGAATACGCTAAAACTAATCAAATTAATAATTACGTTATATTTATATACCTAGACATTGCAAAATAATATATATTTTGATATTACATCATATTTAAAAAACACAATTGTATTTTAGATAAAATTGTATATAACCCCATGCAGAGTCACACTAGAAAATTTGTCAATTATATTTTGGATGTAAATATGTATTACATCAATACAATAGTACAATTAATTGCATCATTTGAACTAATTTCTTGGTTCTTAACCCTAAAAAAAGAATTTGTTTCATTTGTAACATTATGAGTTCTTAATTTAGTCTAAGATTTTTTTCAATCTAAAACTCTAAAATTAGGTACAACGTTTTTTTTCGTGTTTGTTATTCAATGGTGTAAGTAAATGAATTCCACAAAATCTTCATTTTCATTATATTATTTTCTATTCTAAAGTCTAAAAGGATTAATAGATATTTCGAATTTTCATCACGTTTTAAAATCAAAAACCGGATACAACTATAGCTTATCTTGTATATATCAGTATCAGTTCAGATATAAATTTATACCGCTATATAAAATCGTATTAAATTGTATCGCGTCATTATTCGGATGTTATTTAATTATAATGCCCATTTCTCGGATAAAACTGTATTAAGACTCATATTAAATTTCGTATGATTATATAAAGCATCATATTAATTTTAATCGTGTTATTAGAAGTTGAAACTTTTTTACTTTTTTTACATTTATCAAGTTTTAGCTACCCTAGACGTATATTAGCACATAAAAATATAAAGTTTTTTTTTCGCGGTTTTCAAAAAGTTTTCCGCATAATCCTTTTTTTATTTAATTAAACTAAAAATTAATATTTAGCTAAAAATTTAACGTAATTAGACAATAACGATGCATATCCAACTTAAAGTACACAAACGTTTTCAGTGCAAAAAAAGAAAAAAACTACGTGCCTGGTCTGATAAATTTTTGGTGACCTAAATGTTGAGAAGAACTAAATTTGGTTGACAGTTGTAGTTAATTGAATTATGAATTTAGCTAAATCAACAGGATTTGTAAACTGAATCAACAGATAATTTCTGCTTAAAAAGACTCTCCGGATCTGACCAGAGGTAGGTCCATATTTATTACCGGGAGCATAGGTTGTTAATAATACTTAGCAGGTTAGTTTCCGAGATATAGCCTATTTTATGATTACAAATAAAACTTATAAGAAAAGAACACCATTAATAAGTGAGACTGATAGCGGGGATACAATTTTTTTTTTAACAATTGTGGTCTAAATTAACTGGCAAATTAAAATAAGATTTTTCCTCATTTTGTGTCTAGACCAATGGTTTCCAAATGGGTGTCAGCGGACCCCCAGGGTTCCGCAACGAGTTCCGACAAAATGATTTTTTTTTTTTAAATTTTACCATAATTTTTGCAATTTTCTTAATAATTTAAATTATTTAAAACAATTTAATGGAAAATTTTGTTTGCTATCCTTTGGTTACATAAATTCATTCTCACCTAAAAAGTCATTATCATTTACAATAAGTTTGTACTTCCAATAATTGAGCAAACCCTGCTAGCTCAAAAAATTCAGATAAACGAGTTAAAAAAATTTAGATAAAGACATTTTTTAAAATTAATATTTTTGTATAGAAGTAGTTTATTAAGAAGCATTTTTTATTCATATACTATTTTTTTTATTTATATACTAAAAATACTAAAAAAACTATGGGTCAAATATTAAACCTCTTTTTGGATTTTTTAATTCTTTAAATATTCTATATCATTTTTTTTTTTAAATACTTTCTGGAGTCTTGTCAGTAAAACTCGTTTAAAACGAACTCGGTTTGAATTATGCACTAATTTTATCGTCCTGACGATTTGGTAACGATTTCTGTCCGAACTTGCTAAAAATGAACTCTCGGTTAAGATGAACTGTTTTTGGCAGTCCCACAAAAACATTTTCATTTAATTTTAAATTTTTAATACGAATTTACCAAATTATTCATAGACCTTCTTTGAATTTTAACAAATTTTAAATTTATTTTTGAAATCGAATAAGAAACTTTCACAATATTTAATATAAGTTTATAAAATTTTTTAAAATGAAAATGAAAATTGTTCAAGTTTGAGGCCATACTCTATATTTCTTTATTAGGATATTGTCCAAACTAATAATCTATAGAGGTTTTGTTTTCAAATTTATTAATTGATCACTTTCAGGAATGTGTTCATATACCTATTTCTGGAATTTTCTAGGTTCCCATCATCAGAACACGTTTTTAAAGAAGTGACAATCCCATGCAAAACATTAAACATTCATATAACTCACTAAATGAGAACTAAATGTTGTGGACAATAACAAAATTGTAAAGAAATTTTACTCCAGTAAATAAAATACAAATTTCAATTATAACGATTTAGTGTTTCTGGTCCCTCGATGCATCTTAATCGGCTTTTACTGTAATGTTTTTTATTTTTAAAATAAAAATAAAATTTTTGTTCGTCTCGTTACTTTTGCAATTCTTTTAATTTTAGTAAAATTAAATTATTAATTAATTAAACATCTTGATTACAATCACGAATCAAAAAAAAAAAAATGAAAAATTGTTATCCAGAGTTGCCTAATAATTATTTTAAAAATGTTTGACCTTTTTTGATGGAACTTTTTTCAAAAATTATTTAATATAAAAAAAGGCTAGTCTTTTATATATTTGATTGCTATGCTGATGAAAAATATATGAACATAAATTGATAGAAATTAGTACATCGATTGTAAATAATTTCTGAAAATCTGGTCGATCGAACGATAAAAATTTCAAATACGCAAAGTCTAAAATATTCGAAAAATTTATTCCGTTTTCACTCAAAACATATTTATGTTTTAAATGGTTTTTATTTAAATACTACTAATATTATAAGAATTATATCGTCAGGGTTGTCATACGCAATTTTAAAAAATGGTCAAAAACCACAATCTTTTTCAAACTAAATTTAAAAATCGGTTAGCTTAAAAAAATATTTTTTTTATATATTTTTGAATAAATATTTGTTCACAAAATTTTATATAATTTTCAAATTTTTAAAATATCTGCAAACGTCTTGTATTTATATGCTGTCCAAGTTTCCACTTTGGTTGCCAATATTTGCACTAGAGGGCGCTTTAAGGAAAAAAAAAAGTAACGAAAATATCTTAATGAACCGTGGTTGTATAAACATATATGGAAAGTTTGGTTTAAAAATATACAGCGGAGCTATGATCCATTAATGATTTAATAAAACGCCATATTTAATGTTACTCAACTACACATTTTTTTTAATAATACAATTACCCCCGTATTCATAAAAATATTAAACAGAATTTCAAATACATTTTAATCAAAACACAAATTTTAGCCTTAAACTGTATTTATAAACGAATATTAACTCTTACACAAGGTTTTAAAATGAGTATTTTAAGCTAATATTCGTAGTTTAAGGCTTAAAATGTGTTTTAACTACAATGTGTTTGAAATCTGAATTAAAATTTGTTATGAATACGAGCGTTGGTTAAATCTTAATGTTTTTCATAATGTACTTTGCTTAACCCTTTCACTACCGACTTTTTGTTTGTGAATATATTTCTATTTTGACTTTAGATTATTGTTACGAGTCCTTAAATTAAAAGAAAAAGGTGTACATGTGTGCCCCACCCCCTCCAACCAACCAACAAGTGGGCCCGAAAATGTAAGTTTTGAAACTTCTCAGCCCATTTTCACCGCTAAAACATTAGAATAACCAAAAATGCTTTCTTTTATTTTGTTCTGGTCATTAGATAAGGCTACATGCCAAATTTCACTATTCTAGCTTTCTTAGTTTACGAGATACAAGAAACGCCCCTTTTTCGTAGATAAAGTTTCATTAAAAAAAATCGGACTTTCTTAACATATATATATATATATATATATGTCCTTTATTTATCTAAATATAAATAGAATTACATTTCTGAACACCATAAATACTTAAATAAAGTTCAGTGTGAACATAGGGCGTCAACAAATTTTCTCCATCTGATTCTATCTCTGGCAATTGTTTTTGTTTGATTCCAGGATACTCGAGCAAGTAAACATTCTTGTTTAAGGCAACGAACCCAGGTGTTACGGGGCCTACCTTGGCGGCGTTGTCCTTGGGGGTTCCAATCGAGGGCTGTTCTTGCAATTTCTGTTTGTGGTCTTCGCAATATGTGGCCTATCCACGTCCACTTCCGTTTACGAATATCAATGTGTGCTGGCAAGGAGTTTGCTCTTTGGAGCAGAGCTTCATTTGAAATACGATCTGGCCAGTGGATGTTAAAGATCTGTCTTAGACATTTGTTGATGAAAGTTTGAATTTTTCTAGTGGTAGCTTGCGTTAAGCTCCATGTGGTGCAGCCGTAAAGTAATACTGACTTCACACTGCAGTTAAAAATGCGGATTTTGGTTTTCCGAGAAATATTATTTCTTCGCCAAATTTTAGATAAGGAAAAGAAGGCTACTCGAGCTTTATTAATGCGATCGGTAACGTCAGCATTTGAACCACCATCCTTAGTTATCTTGCTACCAAGATAACAAAAAGCATCCACATCTTCAATACGTTGGTCATTTATTATTAATGGGGTAACGATATCTGTACCTATGCGCATAAGTTTTGTTTTACTTATACTAATTTTTAAACCAACTTTTTTGGCGTTTTCAGACAGACTTGTGAGTTTAGCTTCTATATCCGAGAAGCGATGGGCCAGTAGACATATGTCATCGGCATAGTCTATGTCATATAGAAAATCAGACAATGTCCAACGAATACCGAAAGGAGCATCTGTTGGTTTGTTCCAATACGCAATCGAGCAGTAGCAAAAACAACGTTGGAGACAGGACACAGCCTTGACGCACACCTGTGCCTGGAACAAACGACCGACTCTCATTCCCATTGAAACGTACCCTACATTGAGCGTCCCTATATAGCTCACGTATCATGTTTACTATTTTATCAGGAATTCCCTTGTAGGTTAATGCAGACCACATAGAATTTCGGGATATAGTGTCGAATGCACGTTCAAAATCGACGAAAAGTAAATAAAGAGGGGTGTTATACTCAGCGGACTGTTCAATTATAATGCGCAAGGTATTAATGTGGTCAGCACACGAACGACCTTGTCTAAAACCAGCCTGCTCACCACGCAATATCTGATCCACAATAGGGGAGATTCTATGAAGAATGAGGGTTGCCATTACTTTACCAATGGCGTTTAGAATGGTTATACCGCGCCAATTTTTGCATTGCGTTAAATCCCCTTTCTTGGGTAGTGTGACCACTATACCTTCCTTCCATTTATCTGGTATATAGTCCGATGCCCATGCTTCTTGAATGATAGGAGTGAGAAACTGCGCTAAAGGCCTAGCTCCATATTTTAAAAGTTCAGCCGGAATGTTGTCAGTGCCAGATGCTTTGTTGTTTTTCATCCTATTTAAAGCATATTCAACTTCTGAGCATGACGGTGGCTCTGTAGATATGTCCCTTCTTGGGTTACGACGAGTTGTAAGAAAAAGAGTATCATCTTCCTGGTGATCATTGTGGTTTGTTGAAGCTTGCAAGGAAAAGAAATCGCGCCATCGCTCAAGTTGTTGTTCGGGTGATGTTAATTCAGTTCCATCGGCTGCTTTTAAAATCGTGGTACCTCTAATATTATTTCCACTCAGTTGTTTTATGGCCGAATACACACCACGCAAGTTGCCTGTATTTGCGGCTTGTTCCGCCTGTTCAGCAATGCTATTATAATATTTTTCACGATCAGCGCGTACCAAGTTTCGAACTCGACGAGAAGACTGTTGATATTGCGATCTTGCTTGTTCTTTTTGTGCTTGAGTTTTAGCGTTTATACGTTCGCTGTGCAGTCGTTTACGGTTTTGGATCTCAATCCAAGATTCATCGCTGATCCACGGCTTAACCTTGCAGTTTTGTGTTCCAAGCACCGATCTGGCAGTTTCCTTGCAAACAGACGAAACGTCTGCCCATGTGTTCTGATGTTGGTTTTCGAGCAAGGCTGTCCTTAACTTTTCGTTATACATATGTGCAATATTACGATCAAGAAGTCGTGTTGTGTTAAATTTGTCGGGCATATCCCTAGTTTTAATTGCAGCAGGTCTAAAATGAAACGTTGCCACGAGTAAACGGTGGTCACTATCAATATCCGCTCGCCGACGGGTTTTGACATCCATTAAGGATCCCAAAAACAATTTACTCATCAGGACGTGGTCAATTTGGTTGTGTGTGCGGCCAGAAGGACACACCCATGTATACTTGTGTATGTCCTTGTGGGGGAATTTCGTACCACCGATAAATAATCGGTTTCGAGCACAAAAGTCAACCAGCCTGTCGCCGTTGTTGTTCCTCACCGTTCCCAGACCATGTCTACCCATAACGGATTGCAGGTTGTTGTTATTATTACCAACTTTCGCGTTAAAGTCCCCAATGAAAACCTTTATATCCCCAGTAGGAATCATGCTAATAGCTGAATCTAATTGATCATAAAAAGTATCTTTTACACTGTCGTCATCAGGTTCTGTTGGAGCGTAGCATTGAACAATGGAAATCTTGCGAAACTTAGAGTTTATCCTAGCAGTGATAATACGGTCAGAGATAGCATTGTATTCCAATAAAGCGCAGCTAGCTTTTGGAGAAAGTAGTATTCCAACTCCATTTTTCCTATGCGCTTCGTGACCTGCATAAATAAAACGATAGCCAGAAGGTAAAAAAGTGGAACCGTTGTTGAGCCATCGTACCTCACTAAGTCCTAAGACATCCAAGCTATGTGCAGCCATTACCCTACGTACTTGCTCGATTCGAGATGTTTCCGAAAGAGTCCTAACGTTCCAAGTACCAATCATAAACCGTTGTTTAAAGCCATAAGTCGTCATCGAGGGGGGATCATTATTTAAATTTATTGACGTTTCTGTAATCGTAGTAGTTTAAGAGTGAGGGCTGATTGGACCACTGCACTCCGATCCTAGTGTTGGGGCTGCCAACTACCTCTAGGCAGGCAAAAAAAAAGAAAAATACAGCTGAGTTTCAGAGGTAAAAATGTAGTCTGGGTTACCACCTAATTACCTGAGACGCACCGGTGTTAACATGCCATTCAGGTTACTCATAGCTGTACGCCTTCTCACTCTAGCTGACATCAGACGCGCGTCAGAACGTCATTACCAGGGGATACTTGGCCAAAGGACCGGAAGTAGTGAGCTGCTTGGGAAATCCAACAGAGGAATTGCTTCTTGCTATTCCCAAGTGAATAGCAGGCAGATAGCGTTCCACACCGAAGTGCACCTCTGTGAAAACCCCGCATCCCCCAAACTTAACATATATCGCGACTATATTGCCCTGATGTGCAGTTTAGCCATATAATCATTTTTTTTTCAATAACTAATATCTTAATGATTATAATATCTTAATGACTAATGTTTGAACAAAAATATAAATTTTATTGCATCAACATTTTTAAATGTATTTAAAAATGTGTACACTGTAGTGTACAAGGGTAGTCAAAGGGTTAAGGATAATATAAACGAAGAGTGATATCTACAAAAGCGTTATTTATTAATTTACGAAATGAAATAGATTTGTTAAAGGCATGTGGCTTCTTCGCCATTAAATAAAAACAGCTTACAGAGATATTTCTTTATTGTTGTTGTGCCATAATGTTGTTTAGATAGAAGTTGACAGAAGTTTTTTTTTCATAGATTTTCCTCTTTTGTTGTAAAATTATTATTTTCTATTCGGAAAACGGTGTATATAAAAAATAATGTTGAAAACATTTTGATAATCTTGTACCAATTTCGATTATTCGTACAAAATTATTCAAATTATTCGTTATTTGAAATTTGGGAATTTTGAATTATTTTAAAAAATTGTTTGATTAATAGATTAATGATTAATCGGTTGAATACCCTAGGTACTATCCAATTTACCGATAAAGACCTTTTCAGAATTCTCAATAAGATTATTTTCTATTCGGAAAACGGTGTATATAAAAAATACTGTTGAAAACATTTTGATAATCTTGTACCAATTTCGATTATTCGTACAAAATTATTCAAATTATTCGTTATTTGAAATTTGGGGATTTTGAATTATGTTACAAAATTGTTTGATTAATAGAATAATATTAATCGGTTGAATACCCTAGGTACTATCCAATTTACCGATAAAGACCTTTTCAGAATTCTCAATAAGAATATGATAAAAATTGGATTCAAGATCGAAAAAGTATGCCATTACTCAACCAGTTAAATTAATTAAGAATTTAGCTAAATCAAGAGAATTCTTAAGCCGAATCATCTAAAAAAATTCTGCTAAAAATGCCTTTCCAGATCTAACAAGAGGCAGGTCTAGATTTTTTACTAGGTTATATTTTTTACGTGGTTAATAATTACTAGTTTATAGATACAGAGTAAAGATTTGTTTGTCCATTTTGCTCTATTTCTCAAAAATATGAGAAAATAACGCTATCTACAAGTGAGACTGATGTCGGAGACACAAAATAACTGGACTATTTTTAAAATTGAGAATCACAAATTACTAAATTTTATGTCGAAAAAGTAGTTCAAATACAGACGAAATTTGTTATTGTAGTAATATGAGATAACTTATAACTTTAGATAAATAACTAAATTAAACGATAACTACAGAAAAAATTATCTGAACTAAATTGGAACATGTTAAGCAGACTTTTGAACTAACTTTTTTTGATGAGTGGAGCAACATCCGCAAAAAAAACAAAATTTTTGTTTTAACATGCAACTACTGCCGGTAACGAAGTATCATGCTTTTAAAATAGTGTTGAATAAAATTTGTCTGCTACTGACGGGATTTCCAGATGAGAGCTGTGATTGTAAATGTAAATGTAACGCCATTATCGTTCATTGTGTATTTTTGGCCTTTGGGAATAAATTAAATTCGGCAGCATACAAAGAGAACTACTTCTTGAACATGTCATTACAACATACATGGTATATTCATGCATACCACACACACATTTATAAGTACACATATATACTAACATTTGTAGCTACCCAATGTACCACAAAATAAGTAAAGTATAACAGTACTTTAGAATAAGCTTTTTTTAAAAAAAATACTAAAGCCTTTTTCAACCGTGTTTGAGAAAGTAGTATTCTTTTCTTTACAACGTGCTGACAACATGTCGCTGCAGCAAAGTCCCGTTAAATTCTGTATGTACGTCGTTGATTACTTTGCTTTGTTTTGTTTTGTTTTCTTTTTTTATTCCAGTCATATTTTTTTTCTTTGTCTATGCACACTAAATTTTTTTAAGTTTTTGCTTTTAAAATGTAAAAAACTTGAATTTTTAATGAATTGATTTTTTTTAAATTATTTTTTAAGTGTTTTTCAATTCCAAAAACTTAAATAAAAATTTCTTAATGAAAAAAATTAAATAAAATGTGAATTTCTTATATTCAAACATAAGGCCCGATTCTTACACATTTTTGTAATTGTCCTAAATTTGTCTGACTATCTTACCTTGAAAAAAAAAATTCTAGGTAAGAGTCACAAAAATGTAAGACAGTCACAAAAATTTCTGAAAATCGGGGCGATAATAAAAAAATTTACAAAAGTAGGCATAAGCTAATTCTACAATTGGTAGCATAAGCTTGTTCTAAATTTGTGAGCATAAGCTAATTCTACAATTGTTGACATAAGCTTATTCTAAAATTAGCGGCATAAGCTTATTTAAATATTATTTCAGTAATATTATCACGAGGGTTCCGTTTTGATTTTTCTACAATAAAATTAAAGCGTTTTTCAATACTTTCTAAAGTCTTTTTAAAGCTTAACGCTTATGCTTGCAAGCTTAATATAATATTTTTCTAAAGGGGTTTGGTCCATTGGGTATAATCGAATTCTATGTGTGGGTATGTGTTCATTTCAAATATGTATAATACACTCGTAAAAAAGTTAGTTTAAAAGTCTGTTATACAGGTTCTAATTCAGTTGAGCTAATTTTTTCTGTTGTTATCGTTTAAATCTTTTATTTAGCTAAAGTTATAAGTTATCGTATCTCCTTTTAGCTCAAGAACAAATTTAATCCGTATATAAACTAATTTATAGATCCAAAATTTAGTAAATTGTGATTCTCAAATTTAGAAATTTTAGCAGTGTGGTTTAAATTATCACAATGGTTGCCAATTGTTTGCGTCTCCGATATCAGGCTCACTTGTAGATGGCGTTATATTCTCATATTTTTTTATTTTATAAATTTTCTGTTAACTTAGCTAAGTTATTAGTTAATTTAACTACAACTGTCAATTCAAATTTAGTTCTTCTAAAATTTATGAAAATTCTGCGGGTGCAAATTCAGGTACTATTTTCTGTAATCGTAGCTGAATTTTCAACTATTTATACGGGCTTTTTTTATGAGTGTTAAAATGGTTGTTAAAAAATATGTAAAATTTTAAAAAAGAAAAAAAATGTAATAAGAAAAGAATTTTCTTTTTTGGAGAGCCTTACCCACAATTGCAGTTTTAATTTTAATTTTCAATAAGCTCAGCATTTTAAGAAATATTAAAATTTGCAGTCGATTTATTACAAAAAGTTCTTGCGATATACCGAACATTTCGATATAACGAATGGACCTGACAATACGTATATAGTTATACCGCGCTTTGACTGTATTTATAATTAATTTTGGTGAACACGAATATATTAAATATTTGTAATTAGGTGAAACGGGTTTAAAGTAATTGCATATTCAAAATTTCTTTTCCGAATTCTAAAAATGATGTCATAATTGTATGTTTCTAATAAAAAAAAAAATTTAATTTTGGGAATATTTTTTGAAACACGTAAAATTTTGAATACTCCCTCAAAATCCGAAGTTATGTCCAAAAAAAACGTTTTTTGAGGACTTTATGGACTTAAATATTTGTAACTTTTTCAGTTATGGGCCGATTTAAAACATAACGGTAAAACAGTTTATATACATAGCATATACTAGGAAAAATTATATCTGTATATTTAAATAAAAAATTGTAACATTAACAATTATTAACCAATTTTAAAAAATAAGGTGTTAATTTACTCACTACTAAATTTGCTTTCAAATAAACATAATAAAAAAATATGTTCCCAAGCAATGTATAGGAAAAAAAAGGGGGTCTTATTTCCACATTGGTTTGTTAAAAGTATAAACATATATATATATTTGGAAAGCTTAGCGTTTAAAAATTTAAAATCGGCAAATAACTGAAAAAGTTACAAATATTTAAGTCCATAAAGTCCTCAAAAAACGTGTTTTGTATTCAAAATTCTAAAAATGGAAAAGTGATCTACTTCCACATTGGTTTGTTAAAAGTATAAACATATATATATATTTGGAAAGCTTAGCGTTTAAAAATTTAAAATCAGCAAATAACTGAAAAAGTTACAAATATTTAAGTCCTTAAAGTCCTCAAAAAACGTTTTTTGTATTCAAAATTCTAAAAATGGAAAAGTGATCTACTCAACAAGGCCTACAACCTACACTAGGTCTCTTTAAAAGTGCATTTTGACTGTAACACCGTGTTATTGTTCGAATTACTAGGTATATATCTTAAGCTTGATTCACACGCTATCCACCCCTGACCAACCATATCTACTATTTCCAGTATTTTATCATTTTCAAAAGCGAATTTTGAAATCGTCTTGTGTAATCACAATATGATCATAATTAAGATCATAATATGATAATTCCGTGTCCGCAATCATGTTCAATCATATTTTTTTCTCTGCGTGTAGTGCGAATTTGATAAAAAATTGTAAAGCTTAACCTTTGACGACATGAGACCAAAGTGTCAGCCGGAGTAGGTAGACTATATTCTGGGGGACTATAGCCCCCATAAATAAAATTTGGGTTTTAAAAATATATGAGGAATTTCAAAAATTTTCATCACTAATTTTGAAAAATAATATGTATGAGTTTTCTATCCCTCATACGTATCGCAGCGTCCACCTTCGGTGTTTCCATAGCACTTAACCTCACCGAAGTAAAATAATGAATCAGATCTCTGAACCAAAAAGCTTCAATAAGCTCGCTAACTCGCGCAATTACAGTATTGGCTTGTTCGAAGTCCTTCATCTTTCTGTAGCTTCTTTCTTCTATATACCCTTTCCAAAGAAAGTAACACAGTAATAAATAGAAGGAATTTGCTTCTCTTTAAAAAGAAAACAAAAATTCTACATATTTTGTTTTGCTATTTTTGACGTTTCTTTTGCCATTTTTAATGGTTTTTCGTGGTATTTTGCTTGCCATTTTTCGTGCCAAAAAAAAACTTGACGTTGTCATAACTCTAACCTTTAAATAAAACTTGTAATCATCGCACGGTAGTGCTCGCAATTCACAGTAACGTTCCTACGGTGCAATGATGCCACCGGCCCATAATCCACACCAAACAGTGCATTTTTCGGGATGCATTGGCAGTTCTTGCAATGCTTCTGGCTTCTCTTCACACCAAATATAGCAATTTTGCTTGTACACGTATCCATTCAACCAGATATGAGCTTCATCGCTGAATACAATTTTCCAATAGAAAAGTGAATCCAACTTTGATAGTTGTGGTAGGTCGTGTGGCTTCAATTATTGCACCAGCTGTATTTTAAAAGGTTTTACACCCAAATCCTTCCGCAAAATTTTCCACGTAGTGGAGTAACAGAGGCCCAACTGCTGCGAAGGGCGCCGAATCGATAATTAACGGTCATCAAAAACACTGGCGGATACAGCTGTAATATTTTCCTCTGCCCGCACTCTTCGTATGCGTGTTGGTGGCTTAATGAAAATATGGTGCCAAATTTAGTCACAAGATTCCGAAAAGCCGCCTCAGAAGGTCGCCCAAACTGACCATAAATTGGAAGAAGTTCACGATGCATAAATTTTGATAATAAAATGTATTAATCTAAATGCGTTGTTCGTTTGTAAGTCGATTCATGGTTAAATTATAGACCAAACTGAACATGTTTAATAGTAACATGTTTCCCGAAAATAGCTGAGCTGCCAAAAAGAAAGTTACTAAAAAATCACCCTTTAGTTGAATAAAACTTAGCATGGGCCCATATATAATCATATTGATGACTACATATATTTGGATTATTATTATATGGGTAATGTAGTTATATATATGGAGTAAGATATGAAGACATATAATAATATCAAGTACCATATACAAGATTCTCTTAATAAAAATGATCAGATGTATTTGTATATAATGATATAAGCCGCAACGTGACTCCATTCAAAGTCAGATATGACTTAATCATTTAATAATATATGACTAGATATATAATGATATAAGCCGTAACGTGACTCCATTCAAAGTCAGATATGACTTAATCATATAATAATATATGACTATTTTTACCAGGGTTTTCAAAAAAAAAGCAAAATGAAGCAAAAACGTACCTTGAATTCAATATATATTGCTCAAACTTCAACGCATTGCTACTAATACCAATTATAATATTTCTGCCAAATAGCATTATGATCCGTCAGTTCGTTTTTAAGTTAAGACGACGTTCTTCAGAGGTATCCTATTGAATCCTGTATGCCCTTGAACTAAAATGAGAGCATTTTCAAAAAGTTTCTGGATAACACAAATATATTTTTATCATTTTTGAAAATTGTGTTCGTATCAAAGCATTTAATTTTAGAAATTTCACGAAATTTTAATTTTCTCTTTCTCGCTCCCAGTGAACATTCGAACAAAAATAAAGTTTTTTTTGAGCAAAAATAAAAGTTACTTTTTAACTTTAATTCTTTCGAGCAAAAATAAAGTTTTTTTTACTACAAGTTTGCTATAATTTTTATTAAAAATAAAAATTATGTTTTTTTCCGACCTTTAATTGTGCAATGAAAATGAAAATTATTCAAGTTCGAGGCCATACTCTATATTTCTTCATTAGGATATTGTCCTAACAAATAATCTATAGAGTTTTTTTGTTTTCAAATTTATTATTTGACCCTTTCAGGAATGTGTTGATAGATCTATTTCGGGAATTTTCTAGGTTCCCATCATCAGAACACGTTTTGAAAGCGGTAACAATCCCATGCCAAACATCAAACATACATATGAACTAGTTTACTCACTACATGAGAACTAATATACATATGAGTTTGAAGTTAAAGATGACAAATTATCTAAGATGTGTGTCCTTGTATTTCGCTATAGTCTGTATACGTGAACGTATATTTGTTTGCAGTTTAACCACACTACATTAATAATCACTTTAAAGTTACAAAAACACATTTACCCCCGTATTCGTAAAAATATTAAACAGCATTTCAAATACATTTTAAAACACTAATTTTTGTCTTAAAACAGTATTCATAAACGAATATTGTATAAAATAGGTATTTTAAGTTAATATTCGTTTATGAATATAGTTTTAAGGATTATAATGTGTTTTAACTAAAATGCATTTGAAATCTGAATTAAGATTTTTTATCAATGTTTATTAAATTAAAATATTTTATTTTTAATTTAATTTAATTTAATTTAATTAAGAGAAAATTACTTTGACCATTTGAAATTATAAATCAATTTGAAAATAAGTTTGTTCGATAACACACAAATTTTTACTAATTTGTACAAGTTTTTACTGGAAGGTGTACGTGTACATAAAAACTGGTAAAAAGAGAAAGTAAAGTGATGCCAAAGTTTGATGCCAAAGAACTTAAAAGTTTTTACTGAATACATTTTAACCAGTAAAAATTTGTAAGAAGAAAAAACAAATGATAGAAAAAATATGTTTGTATTTTTAATAAACAAAAACAAATATTAAATTAAATTTTAATTGTTTATGGAGTTAAAGTGAAAAATATTAAAGAATTAACTATGGAAGAAGCTAAAAAAAACATTTTGAATTGTTTCTGGTCGACAATTTCAATTAACTTTTATCGTTTCCATAATGACCAGTTGATTTTTTTTTAATATTTAATATATAAAATTAGCTGTTTTATCCATTTTACCAATTCTTATAAATTTCCCGTTTGTTTATTTTTTTCGTAAATGTATCTTACTCTTTGTAATTTTGTTACTGAGTAATTTTTACTGAACGGACTTAATATAAACACTTTAGCACTTTTTTATTGACTTTAAAAAAAAATACAAAATTTTCTCGATTCTAAACCGAGAAACTAATTGTTCCATTTTTTGGACATACATACATATATAAACAAAATGAAAATTATAAAAATGAAAATTATCATATATTTATTATAAAAAAAAAAAAACAAATTTAAAACTTCATTGCTATTGGAGGTAAACTTTTTTGGCGCCAACAAATAAGTGAAAGCGTATTTCTTTATAGTTTTTATGGCATATTCGACTAAACATACTATGCCAATTTTGATATTTGTAAATAATTTTAAAAAGTTATAGCACTAATGAACAGATTTTGTCCATGATCAATGGGCTTTGTCCTTGGGGTAATAATAAGTCAATTTCATCAAAATATCTTAATATTTGCGAACTGCAGCGTGCGGACGAGCATTAAAGCCAATTTTATGGGCCGTTATATGAACACTAAGTCCGGGCCAATTCTAACCAATATTTAAATGCTTTGACAAAAGTTAGTGTGTTAAATTTCTTCAGAAAAATCTTAACATTTGCGACCTGCTGTGTAGGAAAAAGCATAAAAGCCAATTTTTTGGGGCACCTTTATATGGTAAATTTGGTACAAAGGCATCGTTTAGTTCAATATTTTTGTATTAAATATTCACAAAACGGTAACAATTTAATTTCGAAAAGTGATAGATAATCGTAAATTTAATTTATAATAGCTTCCCAGAATAGAACCAACACATGGGGTAACACATATAGCAAGGCAGCGCCTTGCATGCACTAAAAATCCGAAAATCTGCGCTTAAATATGCAGCAAAACATGCAAAATATGCACTAAATTATGCATTTCAAGCGAAATATGGCAAAAAAATGTTCACTAAAAATTTAACAATATGCACATAAAAGTTGGTGATTTTCAAAAAGTTTATTTTTTACGTTGTTTTGAAACTGAAATCCAATAGAAATGTTCAAGATGATAAAAACAGAATGATTCTTAATTTCTTCCTTTAGCTTACAAGAGGAGATTTCCAATGGTTTCTCTCCGATCTTAATGAAATTTGGATATGTGATTAATAAAAAAATAAGGGACACGAATTTTGTACAGCGGCCCAATCACACGTTTAAGTGTGAAAAGGTGAGGCCATAGTTAATACATTTTTGATAAAATTCAGATTTTTCTTTTTTGAACTCAGCATTGATAGGTACCGTGAAATAACTCCCAAATGAAATAAGTCCCAATGAAATAACTCCCAATGAAATAAGTTCCAAAAAAATTAAATTAATCCCAATTTTAATAAATGAAATAACCTCCAAAGAAAAAATTAAATAAGCCCCAACATTTGTGAGTTATTTCATAGTAATAAAATAAATCCCAACAAAGAATGAAACAACTCCCAATGAAAGAAGTCCCAAAAAAAATTAAATAATTATTAATTCAAAAATATCGAATTCTGCGATTCGCGGCCAGAGGTGGCATGTCATAACGTCCAATGACATAATGTCCATGGACGTTATGTCACTCGAAAAGTGTCATAATGTCCATGGACTTTCTGACAATTTGGAATTTGACAATTTTGGACATTATGTCACTTTCAAATGTGGCATAGCGTTCAGACTTTTTAAAATAAAAAGATTAATAATATTTAGTATATCAATACAATTTTTTTAAATTTTCTACGGAGGAAAAAACCCTTTAGAGCGGCCTAAGGCCGCCACACAGAAACACTTGTTTTTACAAATTACTTGATGTCTTAAAAATATAAGATTTCATCGGATTTGACATCTGATTTGAAAAACAAGTTCTTCAGGGTGGCGGCCTTCGGCCGCTCTTGAGGGTTTTTTCTCCGTAGAACGCGGCAGGCGGCTTCGCGAAATAAAGTTTTTTCTGCGTGCGACACAAAAGAAACTTCAAAATTACTGATCTGTTTCCACACTCGAGTATAATGTCCGTGGATCTTATGTCACCCAAAAAGTGGCATAATGTCCATGGACTTTATATCATTCCATTTGAGAACATAATGTCACATTGCATAATGTCATAAAGTCCATGGACATTATGACACTTTTCGAGTGACATAACGTCCATGGACATTATGTCATTGGACGTTATGACATGCCACCAAAATTACAAAAATTCTAACAAGAACTGCGTTTCTTTTGGTAAAATAACTCATTGTATTGCTATTATTTACTTTACGACAATTTTAAGAACCGTTACAAATGCATAAAATTTACCAAAACGTAATTTTAATAGAAATGAAATAACTCCCAACGATAAAATCACATTTAAAAACAAGTGGAAGCATTAAAGTCCGATGTGCCGAATTTGGTATAAAAAAGATTAAATTCGGCTGTGACGAATTTTTGGATACCCTCCATCTCGGTGTTTTCATAAACCAGGGAAAGTGCAAACAATATTAATATCTATATTCTTTGTAAAAATAACAAAAATAATGTTGTTTTTATAAGTAAAACAAAATATGACTGATTGATTAATGTATTTGGGATGTTACAAAAGAAAAAATGTTTAATTAAAGTTTACTAAAATGAATCTGAAATTCTGCATGCTTATAACAGTGGGTATTCAAAGGTTATTCTGATTACCTAAAGAAGAACGTGTAGTGAAAAATATATATATTTTTATGTTAAAAAAACTGTTGTAAAATTCGCCTGTTGTGTGTCTCTTTGCCTATTTAATAATGAAAGAAATAAGGGTTACTAAAATATATTTTTGGATCGTTAGAAGAGATGCAATGAATACAAACGCATAAAAACAGTTTCAAATAATCAGAATTTTAGATAAATTTAAGGAAACAAAAATACGCTTGCGGAAACATACATAATGAAATAATTATGAAATGCCAGTTTACATTACAACACATGTGTTTATACTATACATCACATAAGTTTGTCAAAATTATAAAAGAAAATCTTTCGAGTGTTTTCGAGACACAAAAAATTAAAGAAACTGGTATTTCAAATTATTGTTTTTCAGCTCAGTTGCTTGTGCAATTCTCGTTTACGACTCCTAGAATAAGAACCCTAAGAAATTTTCCCAAAATTCGATTGGTTTTTACACATCAATACTTTAATTTAGATTATTTTTGTATGTATCAAATAAAAATTATGGCTTTTAAGGAAAACAAATGCATATAATCAAAAGATTTTAAGATGAAGTATGCACCTTATATGTCTTAAATAAAAAAGTTCTGAAAGTGAATGTCCTTTAAATTTAAAGGGGTTTTTAATAATTGTAATTAGAGTGTAAGAGTTTCCTTGCAAATTTATTAAAGGTTGAGAATGAAAATAAGTAAAAATAGTGTACGAAAAAAAGTTATCAATTTACATTGTTGGATTCGGGGATTTTGTTCCTGGATATTTTTTTGATCTGATAACGATTAAAGTGTCTGGCAACTCCGGTTAATGCAGTCAAATAAATAAAGAATTTTAACTAAACTATTTTGTTCTACCTTTTTTCTTAATGGTGATTTTTTGATTTGTTGGGGTTAACGAAAAAAGGTATCTGGCAAGCCTGGTATCTGGAAAACAAAAGAATACTTTATAAATTAGCTTAACAATTTTTCGAGGGCTTCTCACATTTGCACTCATAACCAGTGCTGCCAGGTTTGCAGAGCATATAAACGACAAATTTTCTAGAAAAAATCGTCAAAATCGTCATCATATTTTGAAAAATCGTCAAAATAAAATATATTTGTTAGAATAGGGATAAAGTTTTAATAAAAAATAAAATACAATAATGTTATTCACATTTCAAATGTTAACGTATTATCGTTGTAATATAACACGATTTTTGACACTTCTCTTTGGTTTAAACTTCGAAAATCATTATATTTTACAACGATATTCATATTTATAAAATGTTGAAACAGTGTGCCCCAGTAGGCTAGTTGGTAGCGTGCTGGCTTATCAGTGCGGGGGTCGTGGGTTCGATTCCCACCAGAGGCACTGATCTGTTTTCGCTACAACGCGCCGAAGGCCATAGTAGCTAGGGCTCGGTTATTGTAATAGTATATAACTTGTAATTATATGATTATTAATTAATAAAATAACAAAAATATAATGTTGAAAGATCAAATAAATACAACTTTAAATCAAACAAATTTTACCACTTGAACTGTTAATCACTTATATCTGCATAATTCTGTGAACAACATTTCAGTGGCACATATGTTTTTTTCATCTTACAAATTCTTACTGGCAAAAATGTATCCAGTAAAAACTTGTAAGTTCTTTGGCATCAAACTGTCACTTTACTCTCTCTTTTTACCAGTTTTTACTGCGTATTTGTCTAAACGAACACCTTCCAGTAAAAACTTGTACAAATTTTTGTGTTATCGAACAAACTTAATATTTTATTTTTTAATTATTAAATTTTGGCACTTTATTTATATTATTAGGCCTGTTTTTTAAGCACCGGATTTATTTTTGGATTTATTTTGTTTCATTTAAAGTTGAATATATATCATCTTTCAACATGAAATATATTCGGGCTAGAGATCTGTTTGTTTCGCAAAAAAAGTCCATGCCTTGTGTTTTAACATGAAAATTTTTTTATTTTTATTTAAATCTAACTCCAATTAAATTTTATAAAAATTTAAAAAAATGTTCTAAACATATAAACACAGAAACTAAATTAAGCTAAACCCGTAATGAATTTATAAAAAAATAAATGCGGTTTGGATTAAGTTTTATTCAATTCTAGGATTTGCATTTTTGCAAAATTGTATTTCACATCATATTAGCATATAAAAGCTAGCTATCGATCAAAAAACAATGTTTTTGCTTTCAATTTTTAACGAAATAATATAAATTTAATAATCGAGCCGGCGGTTTTATGAGAATGATAAATAAGTAGATCTTGCTGACATATTAAATTATTGTCAACAAATCGTCATTTTGGAAGCAAAAGTCGTCAAATAGTCATTTAGTTATTTTGGGTATTAAATATCATCAAAATGACGACAAATCGTCAAACCTGGCAACTCTGCATGCGATTGCTACTAATACATACGTACATACATACTGTATACAAAACAAACAAAAAAACAACAACAATATTTTGTGGGTTTTTTTTTTGTTTTTAAGTGTTGATCATGACCATGGATGGTAACCGATTCTATGTGGTTATTGGTCGTAGTAACGCTATTTTCTTTTATTTCGGTAACGGTATTTTAGGGGAAACTATACTTCAGTTATTTCGGTAACGGGATTTTAGCGTTAACGGTATTTTAGCGTTAACGGTATTTTATTTATTTCGCTAACGGTATTTTAGCGGTAACGATATTTTAGATATTTCGGTAACTTTATTTCAGGGAAAAAGATTTTTCAATTATTTTGGTAACGGCATTTTAAGGATAACGTTATTTTAGTTATTCAGGTAATGTTAATGCACACCACAATTTTTAACCGCATTATGCCCGAGTTTAAATGACTGTCTAGTTTATGATCATACTTTGGGAAAATATATCTATTTACAGAAGTTTTTTGTTCAGATCTTGTTAGATTATTTCGGTAACGGTATTTTAAGGAAACGGTATTTTACGGATAACGGTATTTCAAGAATATCGGTAACGGTATTTAAGCGATAACGATTGTCAGTTAAAAGGTGTTAGAATCGGGGACGGTATTTCAGCGATATTGACAGCCATCCCTGCTTGCGTATATTCTTGTGTATAAGCATTGAATGTACGTATGTATGTATGTATGATGAAATAAATAGTATAATTTAAAATTTGCTTCAAAATTTTTAGAGGTCTTTCCACATTTTCACTCATAACTTTTAAACGCGTTAACCGATTTTGATCATTTTCACTAGCAAACTGCTCATGATATCAACAAACAATTTGACTGAAAATTAGCAGTACCTCTTCTGTATTGTCTGAGTATTTTGTGTTTCCACAGACAGACGGACGGACAGACGGACAGACGGACATGGCTATATCGACTTCTCTATTCATGCTGATCAAGAATATATATAGTTTATGGGGTCGCAGATTTTTTTTAAAAGAATTACAAACATTTGACAAAGTGAATATACCCTCCTGCACTATGGGGTGGAGGGTTTAATGAACATGAAATAAGTCCCAACAAATGTGAAATAACTCCCAATGACAAAAATAAGTGAAATAACTCCCAACAAAATCTGGTTGGGAATTATTTCATTTGGGAGTTATTTCATAACGAAATAATTCCTAACTGAAAATTGTGAAATAAGTCCTAACGCATTGGGAGTTATTTCATAGTGAAATAAATCCCAATTTATATGGAAAATTTTTGGGAGTTATTTCATTTTTTTGGGAGTTATTTCATTTGGGAGTTATTTCACGGTACCGCATTGATATACTCGAAAAAACAAAAATTTCAATACCAATATTGCCTATGTAGTGCTTATTTAAAATATAATATAAATTTTTAAGATCTTCCAAAAAAGCCGCATAAAAGCCGAACAATTATGAATATCGGAAAAAGCCGAACACTTATGAATATCGGAAAAAGCTCAGACACCACTCGATTAAATTTAATAGACAATAATATACATACGATATTGTTTTTTAGCTTAATCCAACTATAATTCTTTAACAATACTCCAGTTTTAATATCACTTTTTAGATTAGATTATATGGCACTATGCACCGCGACCAACTTAGGTCTTTTGTGCTGCCTAAAGTTACCCTAAAGATTCAAGCTACCTATAAAGCCAATAATCCTATTAGGCAAAATCTTCATAATGTCCGAAGGGGAGACAAAGCGATTGCCAAGAAACTTGGCACGCCTTTCACATAGCCTCGGACATTCGCAAAGAACATGCTCTGATGTCTCAGCTACCAGTTCGCAAAACCTACACTCATCCATGTCCGAAAGACCCCTTTTGCGCAGGTGGTATCTGAGATTGCAGTGTCCAGTCAGGTAAGACACCAGGGTTCTCAAGTCACCCCTCCCGAGGGACAAGAGTCTACTCGATCCTGCACTGGAAAAAGAAATTAATCTCTTAGCCTGTCGTTGGCCAAGAGAGTTTTCCCAATAGAGAGAGAATTCTGACTCCCTCCACGACCCGAGCTTCTCCCTAACATACCCCAAAGGTATACCACAGAATGGTTCAGGGCCAATAAATGGCCTTCGGGCCCCGCAATTAGCAAGACAATCTGCCCTCTCGTTGCCCTCATGCCCCTCGTGACCAGGAACCCACCCTAAGGTAAGCGAGTTGCGCCTGCCAAGTCGGTTAAGAGCCAGAATGCATTCCATGACCAGACCAGATGACACCTCATAGGACATTAAAGCCCTTAATGCCGCCTGACTGTCGGAAAGAATGTAGATGCGAGATCTAATAGTGCCCCTTCGTAGACACTCCTCCGCGCAGACACAGATAGCAAAAATCTCTGCCTGAAAAATCACTTAAAGCACATTTTTTTTATAACAAAAATACTTGAAAGTTCTCGTACATGTTTTTTTATACCAGTTAATGCGTCTTTAAAAGGTATTTCATTTTTTACCCCATTTGTAGAAAATTTCTCTGAAACAATTCGAAATAAGCCGGAAAAAACGAAAAATAGGGTTATTTTTACACCCACTTTTTAACTCCTAAATATAAGAAAAAATACGTGTCAATTATTTTTTTTTCTTTATTACATGTCCAAATTTTATTAAGATCGGAGAGAACCCATCGGGAGACTCCCCTTGTTAGTTTTAAATGAAAGTTTTTAGTTTAAAGATAACACTTATTGAACAAAAATCCGCAATAAAATTCAAAATATTTTGCATATTTGCTAAATATTTATGATAAAATATGGAAAAAGCAACAGCAATTTCTTTGATTGGAAAAAGTATTTGGTCAAAATGTTTTTTGGGCAATAGACTACAACCATGCATTTGACTGTTTATCACGTACGATGGAGCAACGGTTTCCAAATAGAGGTTCCTGAGACTATTATAGGGGGTCCCCGAAGAATTTCAATAAAACGCATAACTAAAAAAAATGAATAACTAAAAAAAATTTAATTGAATAATTTTACAATTTTTTGGACTAAATTGACTCACCGAAAATTGCCTGTAATTTGAAAATAAGTAGATGCTTTTAGTAATTGTTTACCATAATCGATAAGTACCTCTCGCAGACGTCATAGTTTTCATAATTAATTTTATTAACAATTTAAAATTTTTTTTTGAAATTGAAATTTATTTTTGAATTTCAAACATAAATGTGTTCTTTATATTTACCCCCTGTTTTCACAAAGCGAGCGGAATAATTCCTCCTGAGGAATAGGGGTATTTTTTTTTTTTGTTACAATAACAAAATATACGTTTTTCTCTGGAGGTCTGATTCCGTTCTCTTTATAAAAACAGGTGGTTAATTTAAAAGCTCTGCTAGCAAACTAGTTCAAAAAAAATTAGGTAAAGATATTTCTCTAAAAATTTAAATTTCATCAAAATAAGCTTTTTTTATTAAAAAAACTCCTAAAAAAAACACTAAAAAGGAAAAATACGAACTTGTTCATATAATTTTTAATACGAAATTCCCAAAATTTTTGCAAATTTTCCTAAAATATATTTGAATTGAAATAAAATGTAATATTTTGTGGCAATATAAATATTGTAAAGAAATTTTATTTCAGTAAATAGGAATCTCGATTATAATGAATTCAGTTGCCTAGTCCCTTTGGAGTTCATCTTAATTAAGTTTTATTGTATTTGATTTTTTGTAATTTTTTTATTTTTAAAATAAAAAGTCCAATTTTTGTTTGTTTCGTTACTTTTGCATTTTTTTTTTTAAAATATGAAAAAAAAATTTTGTGTTACGTGAGCCAGTGCCTCAAGGGGTCTGTGAAGTAAAAGTAGGTGAGAACCGCTGCGGTGGTTGAATCGTAATTCACTTGTCTCTTTTCATAAAACACTGGAACATCAAACTACACACGCAATTATTAACTCACGCTCATCATATGGATAAAATACTCATATACCCAGTGTATAAACGGTAATGGAATGTCATTACTTTTTTTCAATGACAGTAATGATACCAGCTTACTCTCTGCATTACTTTAACTCAAATAATAAGAACTTACTAGTAAGTAGTTAATTTTCACGTTATTTTAATACAAAAAATAACTAATTATTTTTATCGTTATTTTAAATATAAAGTAATTTTCTCAAAATTTTTTTAAAATATATTTTTAAACTCATTATTTTTTCTACTCAAGTAAGTACATGTAGCTTGAAAGTAATGACATTTTGTGTAAGCAAGTCAGTTATGTTTTTATTTATCAAGCATAACATGTCGTGTTAGATCATATGGTAGAGCGCATGGCTGGCAACCCGAAGTCCCAGGTTCGAATCCCGTGAAAATTTTATGTAAAAAAATTTCAATAAAAAATATATTTTCTTATTAAAGTTTGTTTTTTGCAAAATTTATTTTTAAATTCATTATTTTGGCACGAGAAATAAATGTAACATACTTGTAGGATTAAATACTTGTCATTATTTTTACACTTGACTTTTTTATAACGTTTGCCTTTTCTGTCGAAAACTATGTGCCTAATTTTATGTCAATCGCATGATTACCTTTTTTTTATAATGGATAAAGAAGAAAAAGTGAATGAATTTTTTATTAAAATATTCCATGAATATCAGTGTCGTCAGCACAAAACATTTACTAGGCGAGCTGGTGTTGCCCGGCAAACGATTTCTTGTGAAAAATCTCAAATTGAAAAAGAGTTTGGAAAAAGTGGGCAGCTTCTACATCAAAAAGGACACGAAAGGTGCAGTAAAAGCCTTAAAATCCGGAAAAGGTTAGAAATTTTATTCAAAATAAATCTGAAAGGTTTGTAAATTAGAACGTTGTATTAAACATTTTTTAATAAAAAAAACTTAAAACTTAAAAATTAAGTTTTTTTTATTTAAATAACGTATAAGACCAATAGCATGTTATATTTATTTTTCGCGCACGCCTTAGGTAACCACATATTTTTTGATTTTTCGTAAGGTGTTTAGCAATGGTATGTCATTATTTTGAGCTACATCCCCTTATAAAAGTAATGAGATTATTAATTACCAAATATGTACTTATATAACCACATATATGTAATATGATAATGCTTTTCTACACTGGATAAGAGTTTTTTCGTTGGCGATGTTTGCGTGTAAATTTTAATATATCATAATACATGTAGGGTATAAGGGGGAGGTTTCGCCACTGGGGCACATATGCCACTCCCGATTTTCGCTGTATTTAAGAGAGTTATTGAAACGTTCCTTTCCATAATTTGTGCAGTTATTGATCATCTTTCATGACACAAAATTGTACACTTGTATTTCACACGTGGTCGAGGATAGACATGTTTTTGTTTTTTTTTGGGTTGCAAAAAGAAAATAATAATGGAGTTAGTTTATTTGAGATAACTTTTTCATTTCGTTTATTAAAATAAAATTCCCTTTAAGATGTCAAAGAGTTGATATTAATTTGTAATATTAACACGAATTTTTTAGAAACTATTTCTAAAAAGTGTAATAAAATATGAAATTCTGTAAGCTGCTGATCATGGGGTACATACGACTGACCATTAGGTTTGGTAGTTTGCTCAGCAAAAATTGTAAGCACTTTAAAAGCCGTTTATCCGTAATATTAATTCGTTAGATGTTTATATGTGTTGCACGGGTCAGACGTAGTTTTCGTTCAACAAATTCCAAGAATATAAACTTTTTTTATTTTTTTTTGCTAAATTTATAACCATTTTTATGATTATTTAATGTAAAATATAATTTTTTCACCAGAACCGTTATATTTATAGCTGACAAATGTGAAATATCTAATTGGCGAATTTACGCCATAGGGGGGCTGTTTAGCCGATTTGGGTTACTTTGGAAGTTTAAAAAAAATTTAATATAAGGAATAAAAATAATTTATGTTTTAAACATACAAATTAAAGTTAAGATATTTAAAATTTTAGATAAAAAAGGATTAAAAAAAATGTGTTAGTTGAGTAACGACAGCGCTTTAAAAAAAGTGGAGAATGCTCCCCCTTCTACCATATAGCGTGTAAATAGATGGGGTTCTACAATGTACTACAAAGGAGAAGAATATAAAACTCTGTTACAACAATTGAGTAAGGACCACATCCTAATTCGATTAAGCAATGTTTATCGCAAAACCAAAACAGAAAACATAAGCGGATATCACATCACCACCATTTTACATCCTTTTCCAAATTGTTTCCATTAAAAAAAGTTGAAAGAATAATAATGAATGAACATCAAGTCTTTTCGAACACAGTTTGTTTGTCAATATTTTATTTTACATCTCAGGGATTTTTGCATGCGCAAGAACAAGCAAATAGGGTTCATTCGACTTAATACACAACTACAAAGGACGTGTGTTAAATCTTCAAATAGTTTATGTTTATGCATTTTTTTTAATTTTACGTTCTTTTCAAACTTTTAACTATAAACTAAAAGTTTAACTATGTTGTATCTTCTTTAATTTTAATCCTTTTTACTTTATATTGAAGTTGCTCCCAATATGCGTGGTTTGAACTATGACTAGACAAAAGCTCTTTTTAAAGGAAACTTTGTTAAATTTAAATGTTTGAAAACTATAGTTACAATCATACACAGAAAAAATTATCAATCTAAAATAGCTAATAAAAGATTTGATTTGAATTAAATAAAATTTGTTTCTAGACAAATATTTAATTGAATCAATTAATAGTTTAATTGACTTTTGAATATATAAATATATATTTTATTTTAGACATAATTCTCAAATTATTTGTTCATATACTGTATGTTAAATAGAAGAGTTTTAGTATATAATACAAAATGTACTTGTAGTTTACAAACAAAACAAAAATACAAACACACAAAAATACACAAACAGACTCAGCATTACTAAAAACACATATCCATACAAACGTGTCGTTCACACACTTTTTGTTTCAGTAATATATTTTTTTTGTAGATAGTTATTTATAGCTTTTTTTCTTCTTAGTTTTCAAAAAAACTTTTAATTAATGTTGTCATTGCCGTGATAGGTGAAAAATCACTTAAAATATTAATGGATTCAATAAATTTTAATTTTTTCTGTGTACCTTTAAAATAATCACTGCAATTAAGGTTTTAATTTTGTAAGTTAAATTATAAACTCCCGAGTAAAGCAAATATATTATATATGGTCTTATGTTTTTCATCTTAAATATATTATATGTTATTATATATGGTGTCATGCATATCCATATATTGTTGTATATTTCCTATGTGGTAACATATATAATGATATATTGTGAAATATTAACCTTTATAAAATAAGATATTAAGCATATATGCTATACATAATAAGATGTAATAGATCATTTGTCATATATAATAATACATTCTCATATATAACACAATATGTAACCATTAGAGTGGGTCAATTGTTTTTGTCAAAATGCGTATAACAAAAACGTATGGGTCTAAATCAAAACCTACCTCCCGCCAAAAGACATAAAAATTTAACTTTTTCATTACCTTTCGGCATTGCCTTAAGGGACATTTAAAAAAAATGAGCACCAAAAAACAACATTTTCAACTTTACGTCTTCTGATTTTTGTAAAACTTGGTATAAACGTTCTCCTAGTTAATATGGTGTTAACGTATTTTGTATTGTTCCAAAATTCATTATAGTTCGCGTTTAGATTTTCAAAATGACTCCAATTTATTAATTTTGTGTTGACACGTTCAAATGTTATGATAACTTAAGCATTGTATATATCTTACACATTTGTTATAACACCCAACTTTGAGTAGCTGCTAAGAGCGAACTATAACGAATTTTCAAAAAAAAAAAAAATATGTAAACTCCGCATTTACTGGGAGAATATACATAAATACCAAGTTCAATTAAATTTAGGACACTATATATATATAAGTGTAAGGTTTGTCGAAAATTGTTAAAAGCACTATTTTAAGTATCTTTGCGGGAGCACGTGTTGTGCCGATTAAGAAGGATGGCAATTCTAATTTGTTAGAAAATTTACGTCCTATCTCTGTTATTCCCATCCTTTCAAAGATTGTTGAACACATTATTAAGGATCAAATGATGTATTATATTGATGCCAATAAACTGCTTCATCCAAGCCAATCTGGTTTTAGGCGGAATTATAGTACTACAACTCTTCTTGTTGGGCTGACTGATTCCATAAGGCGTAAGCTCAATGAGAAAAAGTGTGGTGTGTTGTTGTCCTTGGATTTATCTAAGGCTTTTGATAGTGTTGTGCATTCTAGATTGATAACTAAATTATGTAGTTATTTTAATTTTTCTAAGTCCGCTTGCAAACTTCTAAGCTCATATCTTGAAAATAGGTCGCAGTTCGTCTCGATTGGAGATAGGAACTCTTGTACTTTGGAGGTTACCAGTGGTGTTCCGCAGGGATCGGTAATTGGTCCTATTTTATTTATGATTTATTTGAATGATTTTATTGATGTAATAGATAATAACTGTTTTGAAACTTTTGTATATGCAGATGATGTACAGATTTTATTTTCTGGAGAAAAAAAATTCTTTGATGTTTTGGAGGCAAACATAGAATTTTACCTTGTTCAGATTGCACGGTGGATGGACACAAATGGGTTAGACATAAATCCTAGCAAAACGAAGGCTATGTGCTTCGGTTTTGATTCCCGTGATTTAAGTGTATCATTGAGAGGTGTTAGTATCAACTTTGTTTCGGAAATGAAGTGTTTGGGTGTTCTAGTAGACGATAAGTTACGTTTTTCGAAACACGTTGATTACGTGTGTGCTCGAGTGAATGCTACGTTGAGACGATTATGGTCTCTTGATCTTTGTTTGCCTCTACATGTAAGGAAACGTGTAGCTAGTGCTCTTCTTATGCCCCAGTTAATTTATGCTTTGGAGGTATTTACGGGTACTAGCAGTAATATTCTTAGACGTCTTCATCTTACAGTTAACCGTATAGTGAGATATGTTTACAGATTGAGGATAAGAGAACATGTCTCTCCGTTTGTGTTGGATTTTCTTGGTTTTTCTTTTGAGAATTTTATAAAACTGAGAATCTTGTTATTGTTTTACAAGCTAATTAGAGCGAACTGTCCTGGTTACATTGTTGACAACTTTAGATTTACAAGATCGAGTAGAAACCCTCAGATAGTTTTTCAACGTATAAACTCTTCTATTTTCGAGAGATCCTTTAATGTGAGGATAACTAGAGTCTGGAATTCATTACCTAGATTTCTTAAAAGCTTTGTTGTTGCAAGTGCTACGTTTAAACGCAAACTAAGGCAGTTTTTTAATCAATCACTATAATTCTGATAATTTACGATCATTTTTCATATTTATTTTTTTAATCGTCTACTTATCTTGATAATCTTATTGCTACATTTTGGACCGTTAAACTTTAGTTATAATTTTATTTATTTTAGGCATTTCTTTAAATTAGGCATTTTTTAGGCATTTCTTTAAATTATAAATTTATTTTTTTATTTTTTGTAAAAATTTATTGTAGAATACGAACCATATTTGGCCCTATGGGCTTGGTTTTTGAATTAATAAATGAAATGAAATGAAATGAAATGAAAGCTGGGTTTTAGTTTTAGAACCGTAGTTTCTTAGGGAAATTTTCTTAGAGTTTTGCTTAGATTTCGTTTTTGCTTTACGCCTTTCCTTTTTTTTCTCATCCGAACAATTTGACACACCATTACTAGGGTGTGTCATATACGCTATATAATTTAAGATATATAGTATTTCTAAGATATGGTGCCATAATGCAATTCTAGATATTATTATATATGACCTTAAGATTTGCAATTTAGTTTGAGATATTATTATATATGGTCCAACATCATTAATATTTTCCATGCGTATAAGACATAATTATATATTGATATATATAACCCTATATAGAATTATATATGCACAGATGTTCAAATTATTTTTCTTAAAATTTTTTTTTATATTCTTAAAATTAATAAATGTTATGCGTTATAAGTAAATCCAATTTAATTTCAAATTATCTCATTCTACCTACCAAAAATTACTTATCTTTTTGGATCTAATTTGATCTAAATTCATTTAAATGGATATATTGGGATATATCAGGATCTTAAATTAGATATTTTTGGATGCCCCAATTTGGATCTAGCTTAATGTGGTTATATATTTGAGGGATCTAATCGGGTGTTACTGGATACCCGAATTTTGCGATCTGATTTTGTATTTCCGATGTATTTTTTTTATCGTGTTTAAAATATTTTGTTTCCCTATAATTAGGGTAATTTTTTGCCCGGACTTTCTCTTTTCCTGGGAAAGTGAATAAAGTTTCTTATTGAATAACCCGACGAAGAAAGTGTTTATATAGTCATATATAGCTTGATATAACTTGATGTAAATGTATATAATTATATATGCTGCCATATGTAAAGACATATATTTACTTCTCATGCTTATTTTTTCGAAAATTTCTAATATAGCGCTATATCTATATGGGGATTTCATCTCAAGTGGCCGAAATTTTGAAATCGATGTTTTGGGATCGTAATAAAACTTGCACCAAGTTGAGTCCTATTAGGTAGTAGTTATGACATAAAATTTCAGCGGGATCGGTCAAGGACTCTCCGAGTTGGAGGGTGTTAAATTTTGACGTTTTCGTCAAATAGCTCTTTTTCGGATGCCGAAAGTCAAAAATTTGTTTGACTTTTCAAAAAACATTTGGTTTTTATCTTCCTAGGTGCTTTCCGAATGTGTTGCAAAGCATTGACACCAGCGTTGAAAGGAGTTATCATTTGGGCGTTGGGAAAGCACTTTAATTTTGTTGGAAATGTACTTGATTTTTTTATTTAGACGTTGGCAAGGCTCTTGAATTTTGTTTCCCAAATCTTGGCAAAGCATTGGCACCAGCGTGGAACGGTGTTATCATTTGGGCATTGGGATACAACCCATTTCTGGACTTTGCCAGTCCTTAAAAATGGGGGAGGAAAGCTAGTACCCCAGACCTATGATGGTGCAGCTGTCATGTCTAGTGCATTGAATGAAACACAGGCTAAGGTTAGAGAACAGTTTCCGAATGTTATTTTTATCGTTCGGATCTAATAATAGCATTTGACGAAATGGTAGAAGATCGTGATACCTGGGGCGCGGATGCAGTTCATGCTAGAGGGTTTATGCAATTTTTAGTTTCATTTAATACAGTTTTCATGCTAATTACCTCCTGTAACGAAATTTTTTCATGCACTGAAGTATTGTTTGATATTCTTCAAAAAAAAAAAAGAAAAAAAAACTCCTTAGATATTCAATATTGCTGCGAACATATTGAAATAACTAAGAAACAAATATTAGCTAAAAAATCTAAGTCTGATGATACATGTATGACAAAAACAACTGATCGTGTAGCGTCAAAGCTTGGGGAAAATATTGAAAACTTCGAATTGCGATGCAAAAAATAAAAAACATACAATCAAAAAATTTAAACACTATTTGTACAAATACGAGTACGAATAGATTTAAATCTGTGCAAAATTTAAAAAAATATGCAAGTTATCAAACAATATGTCCGACTGAAGCATTCGAAAGCTTAATAAATTATTGTGGACATTTTTTTGATTTAATTAAATTTAAAAACGAATTAGTGGTGTTTTACATAGAGTCCACACTAGATATAAACTTTGGTATTTTTTTAGGCAGAGAGAATTATATTACGTGTGGACCACACATTACTGTTACTGTTAGTATTATATCTGATATCAAAATAGTGTTGTTATGATAAATCTCTAAACAACAATATCGTGATATGAGCTGTCAAAATACTCACCCACCACATGCATAAAAGATTGTAAACAAAAAAATAAATAAAAGTTAAACGCCTAAAATTAAAAAAAAATACAAGAAAAAGTGTATTAAAAACTTTTTAACCGTTATAAATCAATTTAAAGTTATTTTTTAATCGCATAGTTGAAAATTGAATGAATAAACGGACGTCTTTACTCAACTAAATAAAAACAGAAAATTATGAGAAGACATGGCATAAATATTAATACGTGTTCTCCACCCTAAACATTAATATGAACATAGATAATTTAATTTCGTTACTCTATTTGCGTTCTCGCAAATATTATATCCAACTTAATATCTAATGTGGACTCCGTGTTATGCCAATTGTTGCGAACAGTTTTGTCCAGCGAGGATTCCAGCTAGCATTTTCACCATGAGATACCTCAGAAGGTCCCAACTCTCTCACTGGGAATGCTCGAACACAAAAAAAACTTTTAATACAAAACAAAAAAACTACACGATTCAAAAAAATAACACACCACATGATGATCTGAAGACAGATGTTGGTCTTCTTTTTGCCCACCCAATCATGGTCGCACAATTGCCCACTTTCATTCCGATACGACCAAAATTCCACTCAACCTTCTTAGCCGTTCAACTCACCATCATTGCCTTCTACCCTTTTTTTTTTTTTTTTTTTTTATTGAATTCATTTATAATCAAAAGCCTTATGGCTTTTATAGTATATTATGAGTAGGTTTAATATTACTTATAATTAGCAATATGCCAAAATCGACTTTTTGCGAAAAAGAACTTTTTTATTGTTGAAAATGGTTATTTAGGGTATCAGAAGCAACTTTTGTTTCGCGACTTTTTTATAATTCCGTTATTTACAAAATTACCGTTATTTTTAGGTTCTTGAAGAAAATCAAAATTTTGATTGTTAAATTTCTAGAATTCGACCAAATGTTGTTTGGCAACTTTGTACAAAATCATATGGCGAGTACTTTTGCGGAACATATGAACTAAAAATATTTGCAAATACAGGGTGTTTTGATGCATTTTTAAAAGAAATGAATTTTACGCCATCTAGCGGCAATAATTTGTACTAACAAAATTCAACAATTATAAAGGTAATTCAATACCTTTCCAACAAAAAAAAAACTTGAAAATCGGATGAAAAATAACCGAATGAGAAAGAAAAGATCTATAAGATAATGAGATAGTACCAAATTTATATTAAAATATGTATGTAAATTTTATTAAATTGATCATTAAAGTTTACATTTTTAGTTTTGCGAAAAAAATTTTAGTTATTTTACTAGAATTGTATTTAACAAAGATTAGGGACAAAGATAAAATAAAAATGGACTGGTACACTAAGGAAACTGCTTCCGGCAGGATTATGAATTTCAACGCTACCCAACCCAAAAGCCAGATCATAAATACCGCGAAAAATTTCATTGAAAGAGTTCTAAAATTAAGCGACGATGAATTTCACACCAAAAACAAAGAAAAATCTACTCGATACTCATCGAAAACAGTTTTCCAACAAAACTAATTAAAAATTTAATAGAAGAAACTAATAGGCGTTTTAAAAATAACAGCAAAATTAGCAACACTGAAAACAGAGAGGATAAACGTTTTTACAGTGTACAATACATCCCTGGCTTAACAGATAATAGAAACATAAGAACAGCAATAAAACAAAATAACGTCGTCTTTGCATACAAAGCAAACAAAACATTGAACACTGTTTTTACAAATGTCAAAACTCCAATTGACCAACAACAACAAAACAATATTATTTACCAGATATCTTGTAAGGGAAGCAATGATCAACAATGCAATCAAATATACATCGGAACGACAAAGAGGGCACTAGCTACGAGAGTGGGAGAACATAAAACAGATATAACAAAAGGAAAAGAGTCGACAGCATTGGCACAACACGTACTTTCAACAGGCCACACAGCTGATCTTGAACAAGTGAGGATAATAGATAAAGAAAACATTGAAAGAAAACGATTTACAAAGGAAAGCTTACACATACAAAAGCAAATAAACAGAACCATGAACTTAAAAGAAGACACAAATAATATCAACGCTAGTTACATGGTTGCCATTAATTAGTCTGTGTTTTTAAATGATGATGTGTTTAAATGTAGTTTCGTGTTTTATATGTTTAATGTTATATGTTAAATGTAATATTTTTGTATTTTAATGTAATATTCAAAAATTGTAAGTTATAAATATTTTGGTATTATGTTTGTGTAATAATATTATGTTTTTTATAATTAAATAGACGAAATCCCCAGAAGAAGTCGACAAAAAATCGAAGAAACGTCGGGAAAAATTGTAATAAAAATGAAGTTTTAATTACAAAAACAAAATTTAGGTCTTATTAGCTAAATAAATAATAAAAAAACTTTACAAAATTGGCCAAATAACAACTATAATAATCAATAATCGGATAGCTTGCCGAAATCAACTTTATTTAATTTTTTGGAACATCAACAACCAAACATTCCAACACAATCATGAAAGGCTATTTCAAACACATCGAATTTAAGTACGAAGGAGAAACATGCAGAACTATGAAGGATTACTGCAACGAAGTAAAAAGATTAGCGCAACAACAAGAGCGACTATTATTTTTATTGTCATGCAGAAGCTATGGTATAATACCGAACCATACTAAAAACACCACGACACAGGTAAACAATTTATTTGAATGCCAAACAATAAAAGGACAGTTAGAAAAAATAGAGAACAATTTCCACAGAAAAATCTTGAATCTTGAAATATCACAAACAAGCACTAATATCAAATTAATTAAAAGAAAAGTCTACCACATTAGCAGTGGGATTGCAAATATGTTGACAGATGACGATTACAAAGCTTTCATAAGTAAACAAACCGACAGAACGAAACACATAAGAAAGGAGATAAAGAAAACACAGCTGACTAAATTGAATACACTGAAAGAAAAACTTTTCAAATCATATGGATTCTTTTTTAACAATCACTGGTTTGAGAATAAAACCACTTTAGAAATCCCCATTGAATGCAAATGGATGCTTTCTTTAGGGAAAAAATTTGCATTACCCGTCGACAAACAAAATTTTTCACCTATAAATATAATTGCGGATATTGAGCAGTGTATACAAACAATGAATGATGATGAAGACAGGGAAAAGGACATTGCTAGAACAAAATTTGCTAATAATATAACGTTCTTTAGAAGAAACATTAGAAACACGCCAAAGGAGAAGTTCATTTTGACAATTTTTGAAAATACTAAGAAATTTTTAAAGAAAAATAGAGACATTGTCATCATACCGGCGGATAAGGGGAATAAAACCGTAGCAATGTATAAAGACGAATATAAACGGAAAATGGAACAACTTTTAGAGGATCGTAACACGTATCGTACACTAAGGACCGACCCAACAATAAAACTGCAAAAAATCAACAACAATTTCGTATCGGATTTAGAGAAAAAAGGTCATATAGATAAAAATCAAAAACGTAGTTTAATTTGCTCAGCTGCTACAGCGCCCAGAATATACGGTTTACCAAAAATTCATAAACCTGAAGTCCCCCTGAGACCCATTGTCTCATCAATACAAGTTCCATGTTATCAGCTCTCAAAACACATAGGCCAAACTCTTAAACACATAATTTCTACAGAATACAATATTAAAAATTCACTGCAATTAAAAGAACAATTAGCTGATATAAAACTTAATGACGGTGAAATACTAGTTTCATTTGACGTGGTTTCTTTATTTACAAATATTCCCGTTAACACTGCTATTAAAAATATAATGAAAAAATGGGGTACAATTAATAAATTCACCAACATACCAAACCAGAAATTTCTGGAAATTTTGCGGTTCTGTTTAACAGATAATAATTACTTTATATACGAAAACCAAATATATAACCAAATCTTCGGAATGCCAATGGGCAATCCCTTGTCTCCCACTATAGCTGATATAGTCCTAGATAATCTACTTGACGACGCGATTAAAGAATTGAAAACCGAGAACATTCAAATGAAATACATAGCAAAATATGTAGACGACATTTTGGCTATTATAAATATTAACGATGTAGACAAAATTCTCAAAACCCTCAATACTCAGCACCCAAAAATCAAATTTACCCTTGAGAAGGAGAAAAACAAGCAAATTTCATATTTAGACACAAGTCTACTTAGGGACAAAGATAAAATAAAAATGGACTGGTACACTAAGGAAACTGCTTCCGGCAGGATTATGAATTTCAACGCTACCCAACCCAAAAGCCAGATCATAAATACCGCGAAAAATTTCATTGAAAGAGTTCTAAAATTAAGCGACGATGAATTTCACACCAAAAACAAAAGAAAAATCTACTCGATACTCATCGAAAACAGTTTTCCAACAAAACTAATTAAAAATTTAATAGAAGAAACTAATAGGCGTTTTAAAAATAACAGCAAAATTAGCAACACTGAAAACAGAGAGGATAAACGTTTTTACAGTGTACAATACATCCCTGGCTTAACAGATAATAGAAACATAAGAACAGCAATAAAACAAAATAACGTCGTCTTTGCATACAAAGCAAACAAAACATTGAACACTGTTTTTACAAATGTCAAAACTCCAATTGACCAACAACAACAAAACAATATTATTTACCAGATATCTTGTAAGGGAAGCAATGATCAACAATGCAATCAAATATACATCGGAACGACAAAGAGGGCACTAGCTACGAGAGTGGGAGAACATAAAACAGATATAACAAAAGGAAAAGAGTCGACAGCATTGGCACAACACGTACTTTCAACAGGCCACACAGCTGATCTTGAACAAGTGAGGATAATAGATAAAGAAAACATTGAAAGAAAACGATTTACAAAGGAAAGCTTACACATACAAAAGCAAATAAACAGAACCATGAACTTAAAAGAAGACACAAATAATATCAACGCTAGTTACATGGTTGCCATTAAATAGTCTGTGTTTTTAAATGATGATGTGTTTAAATGTAGTTTCGTGTTTTATATGTTTAATGTTATATGTTAAATGTAATATTTTTGTATTTTAATGTAATATTCAAAAATTGTAAGTTATAAATATTTTGGTATTATGTTTGTGTAATAATATTATGTTTTTTATAATTAAATAGACGAAATCCCCAGAAGAAGTCGACAAAAAATCGAAGAAACGTCGGGAAAAATTGTAATAAAAATGAAGTTTTAATTACAAAAACAAAATTTAGGTCTTATTAGCTAAATAAATAATAAAAAAACTTTACAAAATTGGCCAAATAACAACTATAGAAATCTTTATTATTTATACTTTTAAAAACATCAAATTATTTTATTATTTAAATTTTTAGAGATCTACATAAGAGTGCAAATTCTTTAGCTTTTCTTTGAGTTTTACAAATTAGGTAAGTTCACTTTGCGGACTTGTAAATTACATGAAAACCCAACGATATAATTCAATTCTTATGGCGGCATCGCATTCAGGAGGTCATAATACATAAGGATTGGTGGGTCTGGTTTCTGGGTCAGAACCTTTTTATATTTTTGTGAGGCTGTGTAATTCATAAGCACGCAAAGGTGAAGACTAAAATATCTACTGCCGCTTTATCGCAATAGTAAATGAAATATAAGTATATTTACTTATCACATGGAAAGGAATTTTGTTTCCCAAAGTGAAAACAGTGTCTATGTTCTTAATAACTAATGTATAACTAATTTCAGTAGCATAAATTTACGTTTTTTTAAAATTCACCCTGTTTTTTTAATCAATTAATAAAATTTGTCGAAAATAGGCTGTACTGTTTGTAATACGGCACAAATTCGGCTGAATATTATACCTTGGGAGACAACATAGTTGTTGATGACTAAAATATCTAAAATTCTGCCGTGGTGCTTGAAGATAACATTCCTACTTCAAAAGTTATAAGTGAATGAAGGTCAAAAAAACCCCATTTTTTTCATTTTTTTCGCCTTTTTTCACATTTTCCTAATTTTCTTGTAAACGAAAAATGCGATCGCCAAGCACCACGGCAGAATTTTAGATTTTAATGTCATTAACAACTGTGTTGCATGGCAAGCCATAATATTCAGCCCAATTTGTGCCGCGCTAAATGTTAGAAGTAGTATTTTTTTACTTCCAAGTTTTGTTGTTGCCACTTTGTTTTTTCAGTGTATTATTCCAACAAAAAACCAAAAATGGAAGATTACTACCCAAACTAACTATTCAACACATAAAACATTGATTTTGTAGCTATTAACATAAATAATGCGTTAAATTCATAAAAAGTCAAAAAATCCAAGTTTTAAGGGCCACCCTAAATATCCCTTTTAGGACAAGTGAGGGGCATTCTAATAAGCAAGTAGGGTACCTGACTCTACCCCCGAAACATATAAAATCACTCAGGATTAATAGCTTGAAAATGAAAAAGTTGTTTTTTTTGGCATATTGCTACTTATAATTAACTTAAAAATAACCTTTCATTGTATAACCATCATTCATTATCTACAGCATGAATATGCGACACTAAAATCACCCCCAAGTTAGCAATAGCTAAAAGTCCAGTAACCAGCTTTTATATTGAATGAAAATTAAGTTGTCTATTTCAAATATAGTTTATAAAACGACTCCTAAAGTCATTAAGTCCCAAAGAAAAATTATGTTCACTGTACGGTAGTACAGTGCTCCAAAGTCTGTAAATTCGTACAACAAATGAACGTTGCATATAAAAGGTATGTATCGGCGGACAGTTCACATTTGCGGTTCGAACTGAATGGGAAAATTAAAACAAATCTAATAAGTATTGAGGTCTTCCAAACTTCATAGTCTTATAAAAAAGCATCATTACTCTTAAGCTAATAAAATCTTCAAAGTTTAATCCCAGAAAGTCTCTCACCTTAGCCGAAACATGTGCACGAAACCCTAAGCCATAAACATATCTAATAACTCTGTTGAAACATTTTCTTAGCCTAGCAATATTAGTGGCGGATGTAGATGTAAAAATTCCCATACCATAAAGAAATATTGGCATGAAAAAAGATTTCGCAATAAGCTTTCTAACATGAAGTGGAAAATTATATCCTAAATTATTTACCTTCCTAAGAGTAAAGGAAACTCTGGATATTATCATATTCAAATGATGATCAAATGAAAGGTCATTATCTAAATAAATGCCCAAAGACTTATGATGAGAGACATACTCTATGGCCATACCATTTAATCTTAAATGTGGAAAGTTTTCAGTATTATTCCCAAATTTCATAGCAAAAGTCTTCACAGGATTGAGCACCAGTCTGTTTTCTGTTGCCCACTGCACTACTTTGTTCAAATCTTCATTAAATAAATTGAAAAAATTTGAAATAGAGATATTACCATCCATGCATCCAAAAAGCTGTATATCATCAGCATAAATACGCGCATTACAGAAATTTAAAGACTGTATAACATTATTAATATAGAGCATAAACAAAATTGGCGCCATAACGGAACCTTGTGGCACGCCTCTATATAATCGAGTGCATTCAGATACTCGATTATCTACCTTAACAAACTGGCCTCTATCATTTAAAAATGACGCAATTAACTTGCATGCTGTTGGCGAAAACCTAAATTGCGAATTAAGCTTTCGCACCAACTGAATATGATTCACTGAATCAAACGCGCTTCTGAAATCCAAAAAAACAATAACTGATCCCCTTCCAGCATCCACACATTTCCTTACCCTTTCCAATACATCCAGTACAAGGGTTGTTGTACTATGTCCAGTTCTGAAACCCGACTGATAAGGTGATAAAAGATTGTTCTGATTCAGAAAGTTTACCAGCCTTTCCTTCATAATTATTTCCATTAACTTGGAGCAAATAGGTAAAATACTTATTTTTTTTTTTTTTTTTTTTAACCTTTATTTAATAATTACAACTGAGTACAAGATTACTCATTAAGTAATATTTTTCTAACGAAATTATTATAAAAACAGTTTGTAAGTCATAGCACACTTGCTACACTTTATAGTTGATAAATTGCATTTTATTGTCTAGCCAAGTCCATGGGTAATAACCTATGGAGTCTTCGACCTGTAGCCTGAGCTTCGTAGATGTTGTTGAGATCCAAATTTGTGTGGTGCTGAAGGCTTCTTGCATGTTTTTGTGCTTGGATTATAATTTCTTCTCTGACAGTGTTTACCTTAAGATCCCTGTGAAGGTCCTCATTGCGTACATACCATGGAGCGTTAGTAATTGTGCGTAAGAATTTGTTTTGAATAGTTTGAATAAGTTGAATGTAGCTTCTCTTGGTGCAGCCCCAAAGCTGGCATCCATACGTCCAAATAGGTTTGATAACTTGATTGTAAACCAGCAATTTGTTGAAAATGGACAGTTGTGAATTTTGCCCAAGTAGCCAATAAAGTTGTCGATACTTTAACTTCATTTCAGTTACTTTCATTTTAACATGCTCTTTCCACTTTAATTTAGTATCCAGAGTCATGCCAAGGTACTTTGCCTTATTAAAAAAAGGGACTTGGATATTGTTTATAAAAACTGGTGAATATAGAATTTCTCTATTAGTGAAGTACATATGGATAGTTTTACTTTCGTTTAATTTCATTCTCCATTGTTTCAGCCATAATGCAATGGCTGTAACAGACGTTTGGATTTTATTTGTTACTTTCGTCTACTGTTTTTCCAGTGGTTAAAACAGCAGTATCATCCGCAAAAGTCGCTAACGTTGTCGATTGAGATGTTGGCAAGTCTCTCGTGTACAGGAGATACAAAATTGGTCCAAGTACGCTTCCTTGCGGTACTCCAGCTAAAATGGCTTTTATATCTGAGTATTCGTTATCATGTTTGACTCGAAAATGTCGGTCAGCAAGATAAGATTTTAGAATTTCATAAAATTGTCTTGGTAGGTCTCTTTGCAATTTATGCAGCAATCCCTTGTGCCATACTCGATCAAAGGCCTGGCTCACGTCGAGAAAAACTGCTGAACATATTTGTTTAGTATCTAATGCATTTTCTACAAGGTCTGTAATTCTGTGAACTTGCTGGATAGTAGAGTGATATGATCTAAAACCAAATTGATGTTCCGGAATAAGGTTTCTTGAATTTATAATTGGCTGCATTCGCATTACCAAAAGCTTTTCAAAAATTTTTGATATTATTGGTAACAGAGATATTGGTCTGTAGGATGTTACGTGATTTTGTTGTTTTCCCGGTTTATTAACCATTATTATTTCGGCCACTTTCCATTGCAGAGGAACGTAGCGAAGGCGAAAGCAGGCGTTTATGATAAAAAGTAGTTTTTTAACTGCTTTATCTGGCATTTTTTTTATTATTTTTCCAGTTATTAAGTCATATCCTGGTGACTTTTTAGGACTTATATCATTCTTAATAACAGATTTGAGTTCACTGATAGTTATAGGATTTATATTATGCTCATCTATCTTATAAACTATAGAAGTACATTCAGTGTTCGTTTGCCTAGGCAATGGGCGAAAAATATTTTGAAGATGATTTGCAAACAAATTTGCTTTTTCTGAAGCACTACGTGCCCAAGTATTGTCGTCTTTACGAATCGGTGGGATTTGGCATGTAGGTTGATTAAATTTTTTTGTGGCTTTCCAAAGACTATAGTTACTATCTTTTGTTGAAGTAAGGTTTTGCAGATAGGAAGATGTTGTTTCATTTTTAACTTTTTTTATTAAACGTTTAAGTCTAGAGCATAATCTATTGAAAACTAATTTGTTTTCAGACGTGCGTTCTTGTTGCCATTTTTTTCTTGCAATGCGTTTTTCTTTTACAAGATCTCTAACTTCAATAGGATAAGATTTTGACGAGATTTTGGGATTTGATTGAGGCGTACTGTCCCAGGCTGCCGACTGTATAGCTCCTGTTAACTTTGTTAGTTCATGTTCTATTTGGTATTCGGTTTTCAGAGACTCCTTAAGCTCTACACGTTCGTTTAATAAATATTTAAAGAGGTTCCAATTAGTTTTTTTGCTCACTAGGTAACATCCACTGTTTTGTTCAATAATAGTATCGCTTAAGGTCAAAATTACTGCTGAATGATCAGAGGGTAGTCCCTCGTAGTTTTCCACGAGAACATGTTCTTTTGTGATGCCTTTAGCAACAAAAAAGTCAATGATGTCAGGTAATTTGCTATTATCTGTTGGCCAGTATGTTGGCTTAGTTCCAGAAAAAAATTGACATTTATGTATGTTTGCTGCCATTAGTAGCTCCTTGCCTTTAGGCAATGAAGTTCTTGATCCCCAGTATGTATTTTTAGCATTGAAATCTCCTCCTATGACAAAAAAGTTTCCAAGAGCCTTAAATAATAGCGAGTAGTTAGATTGTTTTATGATATGTTTTGGTGGAGAATAAATTGCTGCAATTTTGTAGTATCTATTTCCTGAGAACTGTATTTTAACGGAGGCCACTTGAAACATTTCGTCCTCTATTTTATCATCTTCATGGTGTTTTATGGTGTTTTTAATAATTACTGTGGCTCCACCTCTTGCTCTTTCTGCGGGGTGAATGGCATTATAAAAGCTATATCCTGAGATTTGAGCAAAAGTTGATTTGGTAAAGTGGCTTTCTGATATAAGTAAAATATCAATTTTTTCTTCGTGTAGAAAAATTTCTATTTCCGACATATGTTTAGCAAGCCCGTTGCTGTTCCATGTTGCAATACGTAAATTGTTCAAACTAAATTTTATTAAAAACTTTTGACTCAATTTTGTTTAGCCTTGAGTTTATGCTTTGTATATTTTTTAATATTTCATTAAGAATTTTGTTATTTTCAAAATCTCTAATATTTGTAGGATTTCCGTTGGAATTATGGTGATTTTCATATTGAAGAACCTGGGAAAATGAATTTGGTTGCTTTGACTGCTGATGCGTTTGCTGGCTATTATGTTGCTTATAGTGATGTTTAGAAATATCTTGACGTTTAGTTGGAGAATTTTTCTCCGACGGTTTTTTAAAAGGTTGCTGGCATACATTTTGGGTTTGTTGCTGAGACAGTTGTTGTTGTTCAGATTTTTCGGGGTTATATTCTGGATATGTATTCCTAGATCTTAGCTTGCTTGCTAAAGTTTTTTTTCGAATTTTTTGTAGTTCTTTGGCAACCTCACAGCCTCTATAGTTGGCCGGGTGATTTTCTTTACAATTTGCACATTTGGGTGCGGTGTTGTTTGGTTTTTTACATTGATCAGTGCGATGATGTCCCGCACATTTCACACATATTGGGCTACGTCCGCAATAGTTTTGGGTGTGATTCCAACCTTGGCAATTTTTGCACTGAAGTATTTTAGATGATGATTTTCTTACAGCCTCTATTCTGACTCTCATATTGAGTATACTGTTGATTTTATATATATCATTGATGTTATTTTCAGTGCTGAATGAAACTCTAAAAAGTGGAAGACCTCTTAGATTTTTAGTAAAGCCTGTACCAGTTTCTATGCGCTCGCTTTTCATAATATTTACTACATCTAAATAAAAATAAAATACTTATGGGTCTATAATCTGAACTAGATGTAGGGTTGCGAATCTTAGGGATTGGAACTATACGAGCCAGTTTCCAACTCAAGGGATACACATTAGTCATATATACAGTATTAAATATATGTGTCAAAGGTTCAATAATAAAATGTATAATTTTCCGAATAAATATTATGCTTAATCCGTCGTGCCCAATTGATTTAGACTTTATACAACCTAATGCCTGCATTACATCATTCTCCTCTATCCTTCCAAAGTTAAAAATCTCACCAAACTCTGGTTCGAAAAAACCAGTGTCTACTATTGAGTTATCCTCCGGTAATACAAAACTTTCATTGAGCTCATCTAAATTCCCAAACAAATTATTCATATCTGTCTCTATAATTCCGGTCGACTTAAGCTTATCCCAAATATTTCCAGGAACTCCATTGCTAAAAAAGCGCTCACAATAACTTTTCCTTATCTTTCTTATAATATTCTTAAGTCTATTACGATATTTGCAAAAGACCTTCCAACGTCTATCATTCATATCCTCTTTATAAGCCCTAAAAGCTAAATCTCTCAATTCCCTAGCATCACGAATCTCGCTACAGTCAAACCAACTTTTCTTGACCCTTAACCTTTTACTCCTCAATGGTACATGCTTATCATATAACTCCGTTATCAAATTGTTAAAATGTAATACCTGGTCATTTGTATCAGATGTCTCAAAAATTCGGCCAAAATTTGATAACCGTATATCTCTTTCACATTCTTCCATATTGAAATTACCATAATCCCGATAAAAAATAGGATCTGAATTTCGATTCGCCGGAAGCGCCAAAGAAAGGTATATTAAAGCGTGATGAGAGTTTAAAGCTGGAATCTGAAATTGACCGGACCTTTCCACCAAACTAATATCCGATACAAGAAAAAAATCTATTAGCTTGGTTACATGATACCTAACATCAAAATGAGTAGGAAGGTTATTGTGTACCAAGTACAGGTCGTGGTTATTACAAAAATTTCGTACTACCTCATGTTCTACAAAAATGTTGGTATTAAAGTCCCCCATACAGATTACCGATCCATACTGTGCAGACAAGTCATCGAGCAAATCCTCACATAAACGAAAATTCCCATGTGGTAAATAAATTACTCCTACAAGTATGGTTAGCGAATTATTAATGTGAACCTCAACAAATAATGCTTCACACACGCCCTCTGTCATTACTGAATGAACAGCTCGAGAATTAAATTTATCAGATACATAAAGACAGACACCACCAGCAGCCCTAATAACCCGATCATTCCGGTACAATTTATATCCATCAAATCTAACCGAAGTATTTGTAATCTGTCTCTTGAACCACGATTCACTAACCCAATGATATCTAAATACGAATCCCTTAAAATATGGCGAACTTCTTCAATCTTAGCCGATGACCTGGCAGGTGAAAGACTTTGGGCATTAAAATGTGCTATATTCAAGTTTTCTTTGACTAAATTAGCTCTTAAAATTGAGTTGTCGCTGGCCACTGGACCAATATTACTATTGACAAGATTCATATCTAAAACACATCCCGCATACCCGTGCAATATTAAGAACAATAACACTATACAACAAAATCAAATTTTTTCCAAAATTACAAGGTCCGACCGACAAATTTTGATAGAAGAGGCAAAAAAAAAAGACACGTGTATCGGCGTTTTGAAAGTTTACATCTGGGTTTCATTTTAGGGGGAGGTAAAGTTTCCCCTAAATGCACTTTTTGTATTGTCAATCGGCATAAAAAATCGTGTAAAGCTTACGTTTGAAGTATATAGTGTGTTTAGCAAACTTATGTAAAATATTACGGAAAACATTTTTGTAGAATATGTTAACCCTCTAACTCCTCAAGGTAAGGGTAATTTTTGTCCTTCTTTTAAAAAACAGCAAAAAACACCATTAAAACAGGGATTTAAGGGGTTAAAATGTTCCGCAAAAATATTCGCCGTGAAATTTTACTGTAAGTTCCTGAATACACCAAAACGGAAAATTCAACCAGAAAGTCAGAAATAAGACACAACAAGAGTTATTAAGAATTTTATTTTAAAGTACCCCAACAATTTAGCATGAAAATAAAAATAGTTCAAATTTCACTAAAAATCAGTAATATCTTTATTATTTTACCTTCGATAGCAAATTTGGATAGGAAGTATTCATGAATTACATTTTTTTTTTAGCTCTAGGAAAATCCACTTCATTACACTGTACACCGACCTATAAATTCATAGATAAGTATATAACAGAGACCGAAAATAACAGTTATCCCGAAAACTTTAACTTAAAAACTCTCTATGTTAGAGTCAACGGAGACGTATACTATTATATACCAATGGATTCGTATTGAAGTGCTCTTTCAGAATCTATGGTGATCTTAAGAAAACGATCTCAACTATACAGTTAAGATTTATTTTTCAACGAAAAAATTAAAGGTTCGGATGAAACTCTTAAGAAGAGAGTTTTATTTTGACTTCATTAAGAAAACTCTTTTGCGGAGTTTTATTTTTTCCGTCTGAAATAAAACTCTTTTGAGGAGTTTTATTTTTTCCGTCTGAAATAAAACTCTTTTGAGGAGTTTTATTTTTCCCGTCAGAAAATAAAGCTCATTTGAGGAGTTTTATTTTAAACTCATTTAAGGAGTTTTATTTTTTCCGTCTAAAATAAAACTCATTTTGTTTATTTTTTTCTTTTTTTATTGACTTCATTTGCTATAATGTGTGTAGTAATTTATTTGTTTAATTTAACGAACATAACTTTTTCTAAATTTTCTGCGGAAAGATTTGAACGCAGGTCGCTCAATACCAATTTAAGAGCAGAGAATGCTCTTTCCACGCTTACCTGGGTTGCAGGTACACACTGTATAGTTTTTTGCCAATGTATACAAGTATGGATAGCGTATTCTTTTAGCCTCCCAGAACTCAAAAAGAGGTTTATCATGTTATATTGTTCTTTATGCTGGTTGATTAAATGGCGCTTTAAATTGCTGACATGATCACCTTTAAAAACGCTTTTACACAGCCGGCATACATGAGTATTATTAACTTTTTTAAAAAATGTACGACAAGTAATATCGGAATGGCGACCCATATTCACGATTTAAACCTACTGCAAATGTAAAATTAATAATTAATCATTCAATAAAAACATATGTACATGTGGCACTCACGCGACTTACCTTACTTTTTAAATAGTCTGCCAAAAATGTTTCTATTAAAGTGATCTACACTACTCAACGTTATAAAGCAATTGATTTATATTATAAAGAACTAGCAAAAAACAAGTATTAGTTTTTATACACTTAATGCTAAATTAATACTAGGTAGTTAGATTTGACCTAACGGTAATAAATTCTTTTGCTTTAGCATAGTAAAATATAAAGTTAATATGCAAATTGAGTGATAAGCAGATGATAATAACGATGATAAACAATGAACCCAATAGGAAACTTTAACTAGGGTATACAATTTGGACCGAATTTATTACTTTACCTACTTGCGAATAGCAAAAATGCATAACAAAAACCTGCCGTTTTAAATTGTTATTGCTTTATTTCTTATCTCTTAATGCAGTTGCAACTGGGTTTTATTCAGCTAGTTATGATAAATAAAAATATAAGAAGAAACAATAACCATTTAATAATAGGAATCAAAAAATAACAAATTAAAAACCCACATGCTTTTAATTTGAATGACGATTTTTTCAATTGCAATGCAAGTGATTAGGTTACACTGCATTGCAATTGAACATTTACATAAAATGAGTTTTATTCTCTGACGGAAAAAATAAAACTCCTCAAATGAGTTTTAAAATTAAACTCCTCAAATGAGTTTTAAAATAAAACTCCTCAAATGAGTTTTATTTTAGACGGAAAAAATAAAACTCCTCAAAAGAGTTTTATTTCAGACGGAAAAAAATAAAACTCCTCAAAAGAGTTTTCTTAATGAAGTCAAAATAAAACTCTCTTCTTAAGAGTTTCATCCGATCTTTTATTTTTACGTTGAGAAATAACTGTTTTGGATGTTTTTTTTCTTTTTAAGCCACAAATAACTGTTATAAAAGAAGTTTTTTGATATCACTTATAACCGTTACGGTCCCTGGTATATAAGTATATACATTGCCAGCTGTTCTTTGGCAGATTAGATCCGTTACATTACAACAAAAACAAAAAAAAATCATATCAAATCAAAAATCAAGTGCTGTATTTCTTATTCTACTGAAAACGTGTCAATTTGCGGTGCATATATTGTGGACATAATTTGTTTTGTAATTAGAGTGTTTTACTTAAAAAATAACAAAAAATTAAGTAAGCAATAAAACTTAGCGCGTAAGATTTGTTTTGGCAAAAATGTTCAATTGTTTGGAAAAACTTGATTTGTTTTACTATGTCTGCGGTAAACATACTATACCGGAATATAAAGTTACGTTTTTCAATAGTAAAGTTGAAGACATCTATAAAAGGTATTTTGAGCTAGAAGTTTTTTTCGGATGAACTGTGGACGCCGAAGCATTGCTGTCGCATTTGTTATAACATTAGGAACATTAAGAGAGCACAATGTCGTTCATCAACTGAAAAAACTATATTACCCCCCCATTGCATATCAAACTTGATGTGGTAAAAAACTTTGTTAAATGTCTGGATACAAATGGATCAGCATTGAATTTTCTGAAAACAATGTTTCCAAAATTAAGCGATGCAAAGATTAAAGAAGGTATGTATGTGTTCTTCAAGTCGTTGTTCTTGTTAAAAGCCTTAAAATTGGTATCATACAAACAGGTGTTTTTGTCGGTCAAGAAAGAAAGCTAATGCAAAACGCTGACTTCGACGAAATGCTCTAATCAATTGAGCTTAATGCGTGGAAAAGCATTAAGGAAGTAATATACAATGTCTTATGCAAAAATCGGTCTCCTATTGCTCGAATATACGTAGACACCATGCTTAGAGCTTTTGAAAAACTAGGCGTTCATTTTTTAAATTCCCATATGGATTACTTTGAGAACCAGACATGCGCACCCATTGAAGAACGCTATAAAGGCAAAAGCATTCATTTGCTTATCGCTGCAATATGCTGGACAATGTATGATAATGAAGTGGAATTGCATATAGCTAAAAAAAAATGTAATTATTGAATACTTCCTATCCAAATTTGCTATAGGAGGTAAAAAAATAGTGAAATTTGAACTATTTTTTTTTTCATGCTGAATTTTTGGGGTACTTTAAAATAAAATTCTTAATAAATGCGAAATTAACAATAAGCTCTCTTTTGTTGTGTCTTATTTCTGACTTTCTGGTTGAATTTTCCGTTTTGGTGTATTCAGGAACTTACAGTAAAATTTCACGGCGAATATTTTTGCGGAACATTTTAACCCCTTAAATCCCCGTTTTAATGGTGTTTTTGCTGTTTTTAAAAGAAGGACAAAAAAGACCCTTACCTTGAGGAGTTAGAGGGTTAACATATTCTACAAAAATGTTTTCCGTAATATTTTACATAAGTTTGCTAAACACACTATATACTTTAAACGTAAGCTTTACACGATTTTTTATGCCGATTGACAATACAAAAAGTGCATTTAGGGGAAACTTTACCTCCCCCTAAAATGAAACCCAGATGTAAACTTTCAAAACGCCGATACACGTGTCTTTTTTTTTTTGCCTCTTCTATCAAAATTTGTCGGTCGGACCTTGTAATTTTTTTTTTGTGTTGTACAGTGTAATTAAACAACAATTAGGTATAATAAAACTAGAAAAAAAACACTTAAATATATTAAATTCATTACCAAAACTGACGTTAAGGTGCTAATCCCTTTAACAAATCAAGCAAACATTTTCATATTTACTTCTTTTTTCATTTCAAAAATAACAATTTTCTTTTATTCATATTACAACCTATAATAAATCTTAGACACTCGAATTCTGCAATCAATGATATCTTTAATACCAATACATAAAAAACCCGTTAAGAAGAAAGAACTTAATATAAATATCGCATGCTATTAAAAAACTCCTTTCTAAAAATATTACAATAATTACTACTTTAATTTGCCAATAGAATTATCTTTTAATAAACACAATATCCTACTATTTTATATACAAATTCCCTGTATCTATTCAAAATACTTTATTCACTTTAAATTTTTATATAACTCAATAATTCTTGTTTAATAATTTCAGAAAAATTTCCTGTTTAATTATTTCAGTTTCCGGTTTTCCTAAAATCTCTTCGTTTTTCCCAGATTACTATTTTTTCTAATTTTTCCGTAGGGCTCAAAAAACAGACATTTACTCCAATTTGAGTACCGATTTAAACTCTAATTCATCCCTGAAGGAGCTCAATAAGGTATATATAGTGGCTAAAATAAAAGTCGTCTATGATGTGGACCCTTGAGGTAATATTTTCTTTTCTTGTATAGAGATTTTGTATGTTACTTTCACGTTTTTCTTTTCAACTTTTGTAACTTATAAATATTCTTTTCTATTTTTCTGGGTTTTACTTCCCCTGCCTATTTTTCTTCTACTGGCGATATAGATATATTAAATTATGGCACTAATAAAAAAATAATACTAAAACATAGCCGGCTTTTAGCCTTTACATAAACTTACACCAAACGTATAAAGCTACATATGTACAGACGGTTGTCAGATCTTACAATATTGTAAGATCTGGCTATGTGCTGGCAATGTACTGACAATGAAACATGTTTAGCAAAAGGTAAATTGTCAGTTCAGACGATTGTAAGAAAACCGTACAATTTCATTGTCAGACAATTGTCAAACAATAAATTTATCTGCCAACGAAAATTGTCAGTTCACACTGTTGTCAGATTCTTGTATGGCAAAAATTGCCAGATCTGTTGTTAGACATTGCCAGAACTGTCAAAGCATTTGAAAGAAATTATTAATTGTATATTGTGTGTTTAATTAAACTGAAAAAGTAATAATATTAATTGTCATGGAACAAAAAAGCAATTGCAACGATTTTAGCTGCATATGTATTAGAAAGTAGAGAGGATGAAGACAAAATGTTTTTGCAAATTGCAGTTGAAAGAGGTGCGGAGATTTGCCCATTTTCCTTTGCAATCGTTCACACTTATCTGGATGGCATCTGCGACCTCTTGCCATAAAATATCAGCGCAATTAGCATCCAATAAACTTCGCCGTACCTCAACTTCATCAATAAGTTTGATAATACTTTCGTGTGACCACACGGATTCCACCTTTTTGCGGTAGGATCTTTGTTTGGGTGTTGGTTTTTTCCGGCTTTAGAGCCTGTTGGTGACTGGGAGCCTCTTGGCGACAGGGTACGAAACATCAATTCAGTTGGCTAATAGCTGCAATCTATGACGCAGGTTTCATTAATGGATATGTCGCCATCCATTTTTTTATTTAATTTGATTTCCTATTTTGTATCACTTTTGATTTTTAATATTTTTAATATTATTAATATGAACTTTTGTTTTTTTTTCATTATTTATGGACAGTGACGCCAATAGAAACATTTCTGTGACAATACTGCCATTGTCAGATGCATTAATTTAAACACATCTGCCAATAAAAAATTGTTTACAATGTCTTGAAATTATCTGTCAATGGCAACGTAGGGTGTTCACACGAATGTCAGATGTCTGACAATATTATTGTCTTACAATGTACAGACAATGCTTTTTCTGACAATATTGCAAGACAAAAGTTGTAAGTTCACACTGTTGTTAGACATTTTCTGAATATTTTTCTGACAATATTGTAAAATCTGACAACCATCTGTACATAGCTTAACCCTTATAATAACCTTAACACTAGAATAACCTCAAAATTTCTACTATTGACTATATCAAACAAATTATCTTTACATTATCTTTAAATTTTTTAAAATTTTAATTGCCTTGTTTCTCCTTTTTTTCACTTGGGTTAGGAAATCTATAAACGTTCTCTTGTATAATTTTTCTTTACACCATGAATTATATTTCCGAATCAAAACTTGCTTATTATTATTCTTTGCTTTGTTTATGGACTTAACCCGGCTTTAAAAGGCCTATATACTGCTATATACTGCTATCTACTACTATTTACTTTATCTTATGATTTTTATTTTTTTTTTGTTTTAAATAATTTTTTTCAACACTGGTTTACTCGATTCGCACCTTTTCACAATTTTGTCATAAAGCTTTTACCTGGCTATACCAATGGCTACACGGAAGTAATGTCTGTTTTCGGTCATTTTCGTCCACAGCTTTGGTTCACCCAAGAGTTTAATCCAGGTATCTCTACGGGCCTCTTTTCCACTATATAACCTCCTGGTCCTCTGATCCACTTGATGTATAGCCAGCTATGAATACAACCGAAATTCAAATTTTTTTTTCACTCAAAAAAAATCAAATTTATGTTACTCTGCCAAAGAATTCACGGATATCTGCCTCCCAGAAAGGCGATGGGCTTTCTCCTTATAAAATTATTTCTCCGGTTATTAATACTTTTAATTCACACATATAAAAAAAACGATTTTTAATTCTTTAATTAATTTTGACAATAAAAAGTTCACAGTTCAAGCACTTTTATAGCCTTCACTTAATTTTCCTTCACTATTGTTAATTCGAAACATTTATTTTACACACATCAGTATTACGATTGACTTTACTTTGCGACTTTACGACTTAACGCTTTAACTTTTCTCTTATTACTGGCATGTTTCTCTGTATAACTATTCCAACGATCCATTATTCCCCCTACTTTTCTAACATACATACTACATATTTACCCTGATACCCTATGAAAAAATGTACGTATATCACAACAATTTTCCCGCCAAAAAGCCATTTTTTTCATTCGGAAAATAATCTTTAATTTCTCTCAAAATCTTATTTGTTTCCATTAAAATCTGTATATATTACTTTCCTCCTATGTTTCCCCCTCGGCCTATCTCAAAAATACCATATCTTGAATAAATTAAGACCCCCTTTTTCAAATTTAACTTTTAAGCCAATGTTAAAATGTCAACAAATATTTATCATACCCATCGACATAAAAACACAACATTAGCATTAGCATCGATATGGAAAAATAAATGCCTCAATGCTTTTTCCCCATGTATGGTATTATTTTTCTCATTAAATAATTTAATTTTTCCCTGCTAATTTTACCCATTATTATTTTCATTTCATCTACGTAGACTATCATTTAAGTACACAAACGCTGGTAACAAGAACATATCGTTCCTTTTATCAGTTGAATGCAATTTACTAATTCTCCATTTTTGCTTTATTTTCAGCAGTTACAACAAAAAAAGTCTTGGGGTAAATAGTGGTTCGAATCTGCAGCCAAATGAAATATTTATCCCAATAAATCAAATATATAAGAACCAGGGACTCGGGCAGGAGTTGGTTCACTCTCTTGGATCATCAGCCCCTCCCTTTTTCCCAAATATGGAACGCGAAAAGGACATGAGACCGAAGTGTGTTCCGCTTCACAACTGGTGGCCTCTTTATTAAACGACAATAATGCCACAACCGTGCGTTGGGCAGAAGGTGGTTCCTCCCAAGGCTACAAATTCCCTCATGACAAAAGTATTTCAAACCTCCCCTTAAACAGCGGCTTCCGAATGGTTGCCAGTGACGTGGCATACAATCGGGGCGATACGGTTAACGAACCCCCGCAACACCATTCATATTTCTATCACATTGCAGTTTTTGACATACCAAGTAATTTAATTAATTTTGATTCGTCGGATACTTTTTCTGAATTAAGCTTGTTAATTTTAACCAATGTCATCAACAAGTTTTGTTGAGAAATCTTTTTCAGCACTTAAGAGACTAAAGACTTATTTCAGAAACCAAATGCTAGAACAAATATTATCAGAGTTAGCCTTAATTTTAATCTTTTTTAAAACTGTTAAAAAATACAAAAAATTCCGATGATGATGTTATTAAAATTTTCCTTCAACCAGTTGAAAACTCCACCACACGTCCCTGCTGTACTTGTTTTATTTAATTTTTGAAATTCTGGCAATGTTGTTTTAACCGTATTTGTGGTTGTTTTTACTAAATTCGACCAAGGAATATATAGACTAGGAAGTTCAAACAGCTGGGACCGAATGTAAACGATCGTTTTACCAACAGAAGATTCATCCGTCCCAGGTGTTTTAACTTCCTAGTCCATATATTCCTTGATTTTACATGATTCAAATTTGCAATTGATTTTACCTACATAATTTTCTGAGTGTATTTTCGTCAAACTTATTATAATTTGAGCAATTTACCTTTGGTTTCCCAAAAAAAATTTTTCCCCTTAATAGCAGCCGAAAGATGATTAACAAGTACACTCAGAAAAGTTCTACATGACAGTTATTTGTGTAGTAATGCGTTTGTAGTTATTTTAACTGTTATTGTAGTTGTTTAACTTAGAAAAATAATTTGTAATGTTTTAAACAACCTACGCGAATTACTGCATTTCGGTAACAGTTATTTTATGCAATTGTTTCCGCTTTTTGACAAAGTGTGTGTGTATCAAAAGACACAAAAACCAAAAAATATTTATTTATAATTTGTTTTCTTTTATATTTAGTGCAAAAGATAATTTTAAAAAAAAGACAGACAAATAAAATGTAAACGCTATAAATTTTATTAGGGGAGAGGGTCCTAAGATGTACAGGGCCTCAAGGTGGACATTGCGTATAAAATAGTTGCATAAGGTAGCAGCACCTCATTCCTTCTGTCAGTTTTATGGTTTGTATAGACGAAGTTTTCTATGCATACTCGAAGATAAAATATCTGCTAGTTTTTCTACTGCAAAGACGAAATAATTGTTTTTTTCGAAAAGTTTTTGAGCATAACTTTGTTGAGTCATTTAAGTTATTTAAATTTGCGATTTCGTACAGGTACATACATATGTACATATAGCTGTATACATATATTTATTTAATTATCACGTAACAATATTCTAAAAAGATTTTATTCATATTTTGTTTTTGTACCAATTTGTACCAAATGGTCAGATATTTTTTTTCATTCGTGTTGAAAGTTGAAGTTAAATTTGAATTTTATAGAAAATTTAAATTAAATATATTAACGAGGCATACGCAAAAAAAATAGTTTCTTAACATTAACAGAGGTCAAAACACTATGAAAATTGGCGTTATAACTTCCCTAGAATATATTGCACATTCGAGAGTTAAAAAACGGGCTCGTGAAAAAAAACGGGAAAAGTCTCAGGTAAAAAGATCATCAAAGTAATAAAAAAACCAAAAAGATCAGTCGACAAAAACAACGCATCGTCTTCAGATGAAGATTTTTGTATAATTTGACTAAAAATCTGCAAAGTCCACCACATCCAATATGATTGCGGACCACGAGTGTAAGAGCTAAGAAATCATCGTTCGTTAGTAAATTTGCCTAAAGTATGATTTAGATGAAATTTATACGATAACAAATAATAGAAAATTGGCTTTAAAATCTTAACATTGTGTTTATTTTTCATGTTGCGCATTTTTAGAGAATTATCAAAAAGTGTCCATTTTGGAGCAACATTTTTTTTAATCACAATTTTGGACAAATTAAAAATGTTATTAAAAAAACATTTGTGTGCAAAATAAAAATTGATCTCTGTGGCCAAAAAATTACTCAACCTATTGCGCTTTCATAAGATATCATAACACTATAAGATATCATACTCCGTTCGTCCTATATAGCATTATTTCGAAATCATCTACTTCTTGGAGCCCATTCCCCTAAATAAAAAAAATATAAAGATAAGATTTCGGATAGAAAATCAATATATTTAATTGAAAATTATTTAATGTTGTTTTTTTTTCCTGTATCTCTTCAATATTTATATATTAATTCAATGTGACTAAAAGAAATCAAAAATAAAATATTACATTTACTGAAGAAAGACATGTTGCAGAAATGACTTGAAAAAATACCGTAAAACGTTAATATTTATAGTGATATTTTGTGGAAATATAGTTTTACAATAGTGTGTTTATTAAATAATAAAATCGGATTAATAATATTTACCAAAAAAAAAGTTTTATTAATAATTTTATTTAAATGCTGGTACTGTTGTTTTAACTGCATTCGTAATGGTTACTACATATTGCAGTTGGTTGTTGTGGTGTTAGCGCGTTGGACTGTTACACAGATGGTCCCGGGTTCGATTCAGGGTGACGATAACTATTTAGAAAAATAATATATGAGGTTTCTCTCCCTCATATGAATCGCAGCGCCCGCCTTCAGTGTTCCCATAGCACTTAACCCCACCGAAGTAAAATAATAAATCAGGGCTATGAATTAGAAAGCTTCAATAAGTTCGCCAACTCTCCAACAGGTGGCGAGCAACAACTGTTCTAAGATTTATCATCTCGCGCAATTATAGTGTTGCCATGTTTGTTTGAAGCTCTTCATCTTTCCCCACCTTTCACCTCTCTACTATCCCCTTTCCAAAGACAGCAACACATTAATTAATAGAAAGAATTTCCTGAGTATTGCAAATAGTGCACAAGTTTTCAACTGCAAATGCATTTATTTTTGAACTGCCATTTGTAGTTGATTCTACCTACATAATTGTCTGAGCGTACGTAGGTAAACTCGAGCAATCGTCTGTTTCATCACAATGATTTACAAACTTCAAAAATTACAAAAAATAAGGTGAAGTGCGGCGTTGTGTGATATAATATTTAGCTATTGAAATTTTTTTATTAGAAAAAATTAAATTCTCTTTTTTTAAAAAGACCATCTTATGGTTTTACAAGTTTTGTGTTAAATTTTAAATACCATTAAAAATATTGCTCTCAATTACAAATATTACAAAAAAAAGACAAATATACACAATGTTCTACAACTACAGATACAAATAAAATAAGAGAATAATACAAAGAGGTGTTTTGATAATTTCAGATCCTAATCATAAAAAGTTTCTTACATGTGGAATATAGAAATTTCATTTCTGGGAAAACTTTGTTGGAGTACCTAGACAATAATTATAAAGAAATAATAGAACTGTTCAATGTTCAGCCTTAATAGTTATAAATAAACATAAAATCGTACTCTTAATAGTTATTTACTTTCACAAAACGTAATGTTGTCGTATTCTTTCAAACTCCACTAAAAGTTAATTTTTAAAGAGGTTTAATTGTTTTATATTGAACTATATTCAATCTTTCTAATTTACAAACATACACTCAAAAAAGTTTTACAGTAGAATCTACTGAACATTACACTTAAAACAACTGTAATTTCAATTAAAACGGCAACAAATTTAATTGCCGTTGAAATGACTAAAACAACGAACAAATATAGTAAAAGCAACTGACAATTTTTTACTACAAAAATTTTGAAGCAACTGTAAAAATTGGTAAAAACTACTATTTTTAACAGTTAGTTTTTCGTTATTTAAAAAAAAAAAAACATTAACAATATTTTTTCTTTCTGTTACAATAAAAATTTATATTTCCACCGTCCTATTTAAAGTGCAAAGTCAACATTTTAAACGGTACTTTAGCGATAACGTTTTTATGCATTGGAGATAAAATTTTCTAATTTTTTTTTGCAAACTATGAGCATCTCAACAATAATAAATATAAACTAAACAGGAATTTTTAAAAACTCCACATAATCTTCTATTTTAAAATAGATAACAAAAAATAATAGTTTTCTGCAAAATTACTGTTTTGGTAGTTGTTTATTAAAATACTAAAATAACTGCTTCAAATTAATTTAATTAATTTTCTTTACTTTTTTTTAAATAACTAATATAATAGTTGTTTTGTATAATTTCATAGAAAAACAACTGTAACTGCTAAAACAATGACTACACAAACAACTGTCATGTAGTAACTGTAAAAATGTTTTGAGTGTAGTTAAACTACATGGGACATCCAGTGTAAAATAAATAAGTGTTTGATCTTACTTGTAATCAGAGGTCGAATTTAAACACTATCAAACGTTTTTCTATCGTTCTGTTTTGCTTTTTGCTGAAACTCAACACAATCATTTTGTTGTGCACAGTAAACATTACCACAAAATTTCTTTATTTTCATTTTGATTTGTAAACAGAACACAAACACTTTCACAAACTAGTTTTCGATGAGAGACCGAACTAAACGATTTCGTTCTGTTTGTTCAATATTTCTAACAGTTTGATTTTGTTGTGTTTATGGAATGGAACAAAACTATTTGTAAATCGTTCTTAGTGTTTATGTTTTTTTTCTAAATTATAATTTTTCTCTTAATTTAGAGAAAAATTTGTCATGATCTCAAACCGAACGAATAAAATCTCACACATAAACTTATAGATCAACGATAAAATTCACTATTATTTGCATTAGTTTCATAAAAAGTTTCAACGGAGGAGTTGCAGTGAAATTTCATAAAATTAATACAAAAAAAAAATTGATAACATGCTGAAAAATCATTTCGAATACTAACGAAACAATAGAGATCGCTGTAACTGCTGCAGTGCCGTAGGAGTGTTTTTAAACTATTTTTTTGTTAGGTCTTTCTTCGAATCGAATCGAATTTTTAAAACTTCTCAGCGATTTTTAATCACAAAAACATTTAAATACCAAATTTGAAGACACCAAATTCCGTGATTCTAGATTTAATAGTTAAGGAGATACACCAAACGGTGACAATGGCAGATTAAAATAATAGAAGTTTTTATTAACAAATTTCGTGACTACTATATTGCCCTGATGAGCAGTTTATGCATATGCTGATTTTTTTTCTCCAAACATTAAATGTAGAATAATAGATCTCAAAGTCTTTGACTTTTGCTGCCAGAGTACGTAACTTATGAGAATGTATACGTCGTATACCTATTGTAAAACATATTTTAATGTGTATGAAAAAATGTGTTTATTGTTTAAAGAAGGAGAGTTTGAGATCTATGTAATCTATGTGGTAGAATACTTAGAGGCAATTTACACCATAGTAATGATTACTAATCGTAATAATTAGTAATTCGATTATTTTTTTTTTTTTTGAAAGGTGAAGTAATGATTATATTACGATTATTTTCAGATTCGCACGATTACTAATTGTTTACGATTACAGATAATCCAAAAATAATCAAGATTAATAAAAATTACGAGAAAATAATCAAAAATAATAAAAAGTAATCAAAAAATAATTCGATTACTTTCAAAGATTACTTTTAATTGTTTTAAATTATTTTTTTTATTTTGCAAAATTACATTTTTCTACATGAAATACAAATACATTTTTCTACATGAAATTCTACCAGTATTTAATCTCAGTAGTTTTTTTTAGTTTTTTGTTATTATTATTGTTGTTCATCGATTTGATAATTGATAACCTTTTTGCATTCTTCATAATTCTGCATTTTGTTCTAAATATTTTAGTACCACAGCATTTGTTTGGTCTGGAAATCACAGAAGCTTACTTGGATATACGTGTCATTGGCTTACAGACATTTTCGAACGCATATCGCAGCTTTGGCATGTAAACAGAGCAGCCACTGTAAAAACTTAGCAGCCGCTGTATATCCAGCATAAGATGGTAAGTCGCAGAACAAAACGTATCTTCAACATTTCAAAAAAATCGTCAAAATTAATAAAAATCGTCAAAATCATTTAAAAAACGTCAAAATTTAAAAAAATTTTCAAAACTTAAAAAATCATCAAAATTAAAAGAAAAATCGTGAAAACTTAAAAAATTCGTCAAAATTTGAAAAAAATCGGCAACATTATTAAAAATCGTTAAAATTATTGAAGTGAATATACCTATATTTTGTATACAAAAACTATGTAATTTTGTTTTATTTGTTCAGATTTTTTTTACGTTGTAAATGCAAATTTTTCAAAATATAATAGCGGTATTCATTCTTGATAGCATTTATGCAAGGGTTGCATTAATACTATGATTTTATGCTACAAAGCGTGAGCATCTTTTTTATTGTGTGTATTGTATGTTTACAACCCAAGCATTTCAATGTTGACAAAACAGCTAATTTCTAACGAAAATATATTTTCTAGCGATTTTTAAGTAGACTTTAGCGATTTTTTCAAATAAAAAAGGTTGGCATTATTCTTCGTTCTCAGTGGATTTTTAACTCTGTTGTTATTTTGTGTGAATATCAACTTTAAGGAAGAAGATCCATTTTTATATTAATATCGTATTTTTCTTTTATTTAAGTTTTTTTGTTTGATAAAAATTTGTGTTAAAATCAGTTGTTTTTTTTTTTACACGAAAATTAAATGTTTTTTTGTAAATATTTCTGTTCTTTTTTGTTTTCCGGCAAAACTAAAAGATGTTAAGTATTGTAAGTTTGAAAGGTTTGAAAGACCCAGAATATGCAATAGGTTTTCGTCTTGCATATAAATAAAAGTCTTGTATATTTTTATTTCATGTATTTTGTTGTTGTGGTCTTGCATACTCTTCTATTTATACAAGATCTGCAAGCTTTGAAAGGTCTGCAAGGGTAGTTTGCTAAGAGCGAATACCGCTAATGTATGTATAAGATGATGCAAATTCAAATTTTTTAAAAAATAATCTAAAATAATCAAAAATAATCCTTGAAAGTAGTCAATTATTTTTTTGATTACTTTTGATTATTTTTGATTATTTTCTCGTAATTCTAATTGATCTTGATTTTTTTTTTGGGTTATTTGTAACCATAATTAATTAACAATCAGGAATTGTTCAAAAGAGAATTATATAATCAATACCATTCTTTTTAAAATGTAATCTAATTGATTACTAATCGTAATCCAAATTTAGCAGCTCTGATTTACACGACGCTTCTTTTCATGTATGCAATTCTTGTTTGTATGCGAACGGGGTAGAGCAGCAGCCGATTCTCTACCCCGTTCGCCCACTAACAAGAATTTAATGTGAAAAGAAGCGTCGTGTAAATTGCCCCTTAAATAGGCGAAATATAAGGTAGCGCAAAAGTAATCCTCCTATCAGAAAATGCTATACATAATAAATACATAATAAAAAAAAAAAACATCGGAAGGTTATTTTTGCGCCACCTTATATATATAAATGATTTGCATGTTTATCTAGAGGGAGGTGTAAATGTAGGAACGACAAATGGGCGCCTATTAAAGTATGCAGATGAGTTATCTTGGCTGATGATATACTTCAAATGAAAGCTAAGATACAGAGCCTTGAAACATATTGCGAAATGTGGTATCCGAAGTAAATCTAAGCAAATCTGAAATGATGGCATTCAGGAAAGTAGGAAGAATCGCAAAAAACAAAAGTTGGCTATTTAATAGGGAACCCATAAAAGTCACCAATGAATACATATACCTAGGCGTAACATTAACACCAAAAATGTTTTTTTAAAAACACAAAATGCAAAAATCAGCATAAAAGTCACATGGAAAGATTTTTTAACTAAGAGAGAAATTGGTTTAAGTGATAAATGGAACCTGTTTAAATATGTGTGCCGTGCTGTGCAATCGTACGGTGCGCCTATGTTGGAATATTATTTATTCGATGCAGTTGATAAACACCGACGATATTTAAAAAAAAAACTTTAATACCGGCTACTTTTACATCGACGTATATTCTTATACTTGAAACTGTAATTACAAATAATAAAACGACCTAGTGCAACTGAACTAGATTTTACTTTGAACTAGTGAGCTAGTTCTCAATCTTCAGCACTTTTAATTCTTTCGATCTTTCGTTCTAGTTTGTCATTTGAGTTATATTTCTTTTCTTTATGTTGCATTTGAGTTTATTTTTTTTTAATGTTGCCTGTTAAATTTTTTTTTATTAATATGAATAATTCTCTTAAAAATTATCAAAAAACTATCTAACGAACGACTGAAAGAAATTGACAAAGATCGATTGAACTAGAAGAGTGACCTAGTTTATTGAGATCAATTGAACTAGAAAGAGCGCTCACTCTAACGAACTAGATTGCCCAAGTCTAGAATATAATCATATTTATACACTGGATTTATACATTCGGTACATTATTCAAACGTTATTTTTATATAATTATTCAAACGTTATTTTTATATAATGTCAGCTTACAGAACTTGTTAATGAAAAGGAATCTTATTGGTATATATATATGGAAACAACTGCCAGAAATGTCAATACACAGAATTTCGGAATGCGCAGCGAGGGAACATTGGGAACGTTTTAGAATGGATGTTATAGTTGGCTTAAAGAGTAATGAAACAAATCGATTGTACTCAAAACTAAATTTTCGCGAGCAACATACAGATTATGAAATAAATCATAATATTAATGCTATAATCTTTATATTTAAAGCGAGATCATATTTAATCGAACTAAATGGAACAAGGTTTAAACAGCAAAGACCCCGTACCAGCTCACTATGTAATCTAAACGAAGTTAAAAATATAATTCATTTTATAGGGAAATTACCCATATTTCGACACATAAGATAACAACAATTAAAAAAAAAACTACGTCGGCAGAATCTGAAATAGTAAATATTTTAAGAGATGCCAAACAATACTTCAATAAAATATCTCGTTATATTATGGATGCGATAGGTTATAGAAAAGATCTTATTTTTAAATTCAAATATAAAATATGTAACATCAAACACTAATAATTTCTTTTTCAGACTGACGACATTAAGTCATAGTCGTATGTTCTAATTTTAATTATATTCTTAAACAGTTTTGTAATTTACAAACTGAATTTGGAAATAAAGAACAATTAAGGTACTTTTGGTGAGTTAAACATTTTTTCCATTTTTTTTTCATAAAAGGGTCAATAAATGTGCCGAAAATATGCATTCAAAATTTCAGGTCAAAATTCCAAATAGGAAAAAAGGTTATACCGAAAAAAAAAGTAAAATTTCATTTAAAAAAGCTTTAAACGCGTTCTTCTCGAAATGACATTTTTCAAATTTGTGCAAACTCTAGCTCAAACACTTTTTATCCGATTTTAATAAAACATGGCTAATTTTGTTTATTAATTTACCTATTGTGCATTCATCCACAGATCTGTTGATTATTTTTTTTTTTTCCCCGTTTAGAGATTTAAAAGCGCGGAAAAATTAGTCTGTTTTAATTTTTTTTTTTTTTCAAATACGCGCCATTCGAAAAAAAAACGCTTTACTTCCGGTTTTGGAGGGGGGATGCACTGGATAGGTTCCAGCATTTGCGCAGATTTGTTCTCTTTTTTTTACGTCGACTTCAATGCCCTTAAAAAACTAAATTTTTTTTATAAAATATATTTAACAAGTTATCATATATAAAAATATTTTGCTCCAAAAAAAAATTTTTCACTTTAAAAAAAAAAATATTTAAAAAGGGTATTTTTTAACTTCACTCGCTAATTGTACCTTAACTAACTAGACGAAACTTTAAAATCTGTGTTGATCTTTATAATATAAAAAAATTAAGATTGTAAGAAAACTTTCAACTAAACGACGTGTCTGTCCATAGTTTTGTTATTCCTGCCTTACTGTATAGTTAGACTCAATAATTATCAAAACAACTCTTGTAATTGACAAAGAACACAAATTATAATAATATTAATAATTACATAACAATACAACCACTAGATTCATTACGATCCAAATGTTTTTGTTGCTGGGAGGATGAAGAAGAGCGTTTAGCATTTAAATGTTGTGTGATTGCAGTGGAAGAAGAGTTTTTAACACTGTCAGAGCTTAATTGACGTGATAAAATATTGCGTTTATCTTCGGCTGTATATTGATCGTATGACCAATTACTATTGTTTAAACTTATACCCATGCCTCCGCCGCTAGTAATTGATTGTGTGATGTGACCGTGATTTTGTAAGATATTATTAAGAGAATCCACCTGATATTCTACAACTTTTGAGGAATCCTTCGGATCCGAGTTATCTAAATTGCGGCTATTAATTTGATTACTCTGAGCACTTGCGCCAGCTGACTGTGATGCTGCTAACGACGATGAAGACGATTGTATAAACTGATCGAGTAGGTAAATGTGTGGCTGTAGAGAAATCATAAATGAATGATAAACACATTCAACTTCGAATGACCACTGGGCAACATGTTTTAGGGCGTTTTGTATGCGACCGCATGCAGCTAAAGACTCTGAACGTATAACGACATTAATGATGCGCCCAATTGAGGCAGCATCCCGTAGAAGAATTGATAGAACTAAAGCTAAATCAATACATTTGGCTTCAATAAACAATTGCAAAAGATAACGGATTTTGATGGCCAACTTTTCGGGTAAAAATTTCTGATAAACTTCAATACAATTTAAGCCAAGTGCCAAGGATGATGAGGACATGTCATCGTTAAGAGAATAAAAACGTCTATACAACGGATTATGATGTTCCAACGATGTCTGAGAATTCGAACGAGATTTATTGTAATCGCCACCACCAACAGTCATCATTTGAGCAGAAGACTGTGTTGTTGGCTGTTGCAAGGAAGAATATTTCAATTCTTCGTTTTCTTTAATGGACGGAATGTTAGCTTGCATAGTTATATTACCATTATGCGTACTTGTGGGTGTATCCATTAAAGCTAAACTGAAATAACCGGATTCTGATGTTTGACTGGATGTATGAGGAGGCAGGTTAAGTTGTTTATCCAATTGAAATCTTTTTTGAAGTTGATTAAAATCTTGATCAGATTCTTCGGAGGGAGAATGGAGAGAGGCGGGTGTTGGCAATTTTAACTCTGCGTGTAGCAAAGATATAGCTACAACATAATCTTCTAGGCGTGCCGACTTATCAGCCTCTTGCCATAACCATGAAACCAAATGGAAATCTAGAAACGCACTCATATAACCCAAATCGATCAATTTACAATTCTGCAAAAGTTTACGAGCATGACGTTGTAAAATTGCTTCGATGCAGAACGTTTCACGGCGCTCATTCCTAGTTGAATTACTACGTTCCGATTTACGCCGTACAACAACTGTTTGACCATTGCTGGAATTGGTAGCCGTTGCTTCATTGTTGGATCCTGCAGTAACCGCTGTAACCTTATCTTTCTTCTCCTTCGATGTATTGGTCGCCAATACTGTGGTGGAGAAACTACGCTCCCTTGCTATAGGGCCTAAAACCAAATTAAATGCATCCGGATTTTGATTGACCTGTGATTGGGACTGCGAAGGCGGCGCTATTTTCACATTAACCACCATTGAGGATCGTGGTGAATCGATTTCATTAGGGTCAATAGCTTTTAAAAAGCGTATCAGATCTTTGGCCAGCTCCCAATTTCGATGTTGCAATGCAATCTCCAATAAAAGTGTTGCGTACTGCTTACTTATCATCGATGGTTCTAGATTCTGCAAAATTATCAAATAACTTGCCGCTGTAACAAGTTCTTCAGACTCGAGACATTGCTGGAACAAATCTTTTGGTTTACCAGCCATCGAAAAAAGATATGGCCAGAGAGCTATTTCGGTTTTACGCGCACACTGAACAATGGTTTGCAAATAAACCGGAAACTCTCGTATAAAGTCTAATATACTGGGAAGCAAAGCATCGGGTATGGGTTCTTTGCTGGTGGCCTCTTCCTCTAAAACTTCATGCAGCAACAGTTCCAGAGAATGTGGAAAGTACGGTAGACGCCTACATGATTGTGCGATTTCCCATGCACTATAGCCCAAGTTGCGTTTGATCAATTGTCTTAGGATCTTGTGCAAGTACACCTGTGATTTGCGTTCTAACTGGGAAAAAGGCAACGAAAAATGGGAACTAGCCTCATTCGTGTAAAGTGTTGTTTCGTTCTCTACTCCCAAAACAATGACATTATCGAATAATATTACCAATGGATAGAGTTTCAGAGGAAATGACAGCATAATGCGCTTAGACATGAATGTATGTAAACGGTGAGAGGCATCTCTTTTTTGTTCATTCGTTGGAGGTAAAATGGGCAACCACACTCGCATGCCATGAACTCCTGAAAAAAGCCATAAACAATCACGCATTGGACTGCTTTCCTGAGCCGTATTTGACAACCAAAAACATTCCACACACGAAGCCAAACAGGAGGCCATTAGAGAATTCACAACAGTGTTACTATTGTCTTTTTGAATCATTAGTATACGACCGCATACATTGACTATAATAGTCTCAGCTGCATCACTATTTCCCGGTGACACCAGCACCTTTGTAGTCAAATCATTGCGTAAATTTGTTACTGTCAACGAAACAATACAGGCAGGATGTATGCAAATACTTTTGACGTCTACCTCATAAACACAATCGGCCTTCAAAGTGTAAGCATCACATTTACGCATAGCAAATAATGTTACAATGCCATCTGCCGTCAGAGCAATCAATTGATTACGAAACATATTCAACGATATAACCGGTGCTCTCACTTGGATGCGATTACCAAATTGATTATCTAATTTGCATTCTTCGGGATAACAACGGATTTCGTCGATACGATCGAGAAGAGAATAGCAACCGCACACAATAAAGCCCTTCCACCACAGCAAACCACCCGACACAACAAAGTCTTTCTCTTGGGACTCATTACCGAAAAGTTTCCATTTTTTCGACAGCATCGAATAATGAGCCAAACCTGTTCGTCCTGCCACAGCCAAATGAAGGCCGTCAGCATCTATGGCCGAATAACGTATTGGCCAATTGGTGGCAGCATATGTCTGGGGTAGCTGTAGTACAGTCCAGTATTTACTTTCAGATAAAATGCTCGATATATCGACAGCATTTTTAATTTCAACACAATCATCGTCCTGCTGCTTTAAATCGGGCGATTCATGATTCGCCTCTGCCTTATTATTTGGAAATACAAATTTGGCTCCGAAATAGATTTTTTCCAAATTATCACCTTGATTTAAATACAACGTATCATCGCCTGTAAGAAAATATAAATAATGTGTAAATTAGACTGTGCCAAATAAAACGACCATTTTTATTTTTTCGGTCTCATATAAAAATTATGACAAAATTTCAGCCCTCTATCTTCATTATTCAGTTTCAACTCCGATTTTTGTAGAGCTAATAAATGAAAATAGTATCAAGCTATTAATAGTTTTATGATCTTACATATTTTCATATGAGCACTATAACTTATTCATTAGGGATAAGATAGTGAATTTTTTGATTTCGATGCGCTAGAACCCCTGTGAGGTTCGAAAGAAATGCATCCAAAAATGATGATTTTGTAACCAAAATTGAAAATAACGTATCATCAAGTGCAAAACACAGTACAACACATGATTTTGAGACTCAATTCTGAGAATTGCACGTGAAAGCAGCGCCAAAAATAAGAACTTCTGCATCATTCATCAAGTCTCAATTTTTATTTTCATGCAAAGTAAAGTTTATAAAGTATATATCTTGTTATAAATGCATATTTTGCTGTGGCATTTTTGTTGCATATTTTTTAAAAATTAAAATTAAGTTTTAATTAAAAATAAACAAAAAACATTACATCTCATTGGCAGGCACTCGCAGAGGTTGGGGGGTGTTATAACCCAACTTCTGTAGTAGCTGCAGGGACGAGGAGTAGGAGGAGAAGAGTATTGAGCACTTTCTCTGCTCGTGTCCTGCGCTGGAGCGGCGCAGGATGACCTTACTGGGATCGGCGTTCTTTCACGATCTCAGTGATCTTTCGGGTGCTGCCTATACACAAGCAAGCAGACTAATAACTTTATGCTCTTTAAGTCAAGATATTGATATAGAAATGTCACAACATAAATCACTCAATTCTGCACGCGGAGTGACATACCAGAAGATGACATTGAAAAAGAGTTAAAAAGTCAAAACGTAACCAATGTTAACAAAATTTATAAAAAAAAACGTAGGTGGTGATATGAAAGAAACTGGACTTATTATTATTACATTTGGAGCAACTACCCTCCCATTATAAATGCTGGTGGGATACGAAAGAGTAAGTCCGTACTTACCCCTGCCACTGAAATGCAAAAATTGTTTACGTTTTGGGCACCACTTCAATAATTGTGACAATAAAAAACTTTGTACAGGGTGTTCAAAGGAGTTTCGTTGTGACGTCGAAATTAATAAAATTTATACCGAACAAGCATCATTCATAAACTGCATCGAAAAAACAACAACGAACACGACAACCACTCCGTCAACAACAGAACCTGCTCTATTTTTCTAAAGGAAAAGGAGATACAAGCTATCATTATTCTAGAAAAGGTTAACAAGAAAACATCCGAAATTAAATATAAAGAAAGAAAACATCCGAAATTAAACGTCATCAACTTTATACGCCGTAGCAGCCAAAACAACACCAAATATCAACCCACCTAAAAATAAGTCAATTATTGTTGATAACACCAAACAAACTTCAAAAGCTTTAACACCCCGAAATATCAACGATTACTCTGATCTCACAATGGAATCATACGAAGATACAACCAGCAGTTCATCACAAACCAGCGATAAACAAGTTAACATATTACCACTAAAAATACGAAAAGAACATGTCAACAATTGAAGAAACAAGCTGGAAACATCACTAAAAAGTCAAAAAAATAAATGAAATTAATCAAGGGCTGGATTCGGCAGTGTTGACATGCTCACTTTTGCTCCTTGCACGTGTATTTTTGTTTTTGTAACATCAGAATACACGTGCGCGACGAGGAAGTGAGTATGTTCCGTGTTGTTGAGTCTACCCACAAACCTATTCACTGTCGAACAGCTCGACTCCCGCTGTCGGTTCGTTTGTGTACAACGGCTTGTGAGTCCTGATTGAGCGTCCTTGTGACTCGGCAAGCAATCTTAGTTACTGCAACTGTTAGGGGTTCAGAGTCATCCTGGCTCTTTTAGGATGAGCGAGTTTGGGGCCCTTCGGCCTAGTTGCGAGGGTTCGAGCTGTTTCTGCCAGTGAACATCGTTTATAGTGTTTCTACTATCATATTTTTTAAAAAAGTAAACTTAAATAGTTTATGTACAGTTCGTTTCTTACCAATATTTTAAAACAAACCCAACAACCTTTTTTCCCTATCCCATCCTACAACAATGTCTCTTAATATAATTCAATGTAATACTAACGGTTTCATTAACAATTATAATGAACTGTCGATTCTAATTTAAAGTTTCAATCCGAAAATAAATGCATTACAGGAAACCCACTTACATAACAAATCAGGCTTCCCCATTCCTATAAATTATACTCTGTATGCAATCAACACGTCAACCACACGCTATGGTGGAGTCGCTCTGTTCGTACACAACTCTATCCGACGATTTTGATGCAGTTTGTATCGGAATTCAATCAAAACCTCAAATACCTATTTTAGTTAGAGGTGACTTCAATGGTTGGCATTCAATGTGGGGGTCGATAACCGACAATAAAAGAGGAAAAATTCTATCCGACTTTATTACCAAATCGGAATACATACTACTAAACGATAGTTCACCGACTCTTTTTAACTCTTATATCATACTCCGACTGGAATATCGAGAAAATCTAATACGAAATTGATAATTTCCCTATTATAATATCCCTGTTTTCCAACAACGACACGGATGCAATTGCATATGCTAAACCAAAATTCATGCTGAATCAAGCCAACTGGGAATTATTCAGAGGGCTTTGCTCTCAACTTGAATCAAACAAACGGACTAGCAAAAATATTAATAAGGAAACTGCCAATATTTGTAGGATCATACCTGAGTCCGCCAATAAATCAATACCTCAAACACACAACTCTATTTCCCCAATAGTTCCATGGTGGAACTCGTTCCAATTTTGGGTTACTTTTAAGCGAAATATGACTACAACAAACTTAATCAATTACAAAAGAGCTAAAGCCCTTTTAAGGAAACATATACGAATATCGAAAAGTTCCTGGTGTGACTAGTACCTGGATTAACTGAAACAAAATAAAAATCAATTTTGAATTACTTTTAAGCGAAATATGACTACAACCAACTTAATTAATTACAAAAGAGCTAAAGCCCTTTTAAGGAAACAGTTACGAACATCGAAAAGCCAATCTTTTTCAGAATTCACGGCTATGATCAATCCATCCACTTCTCCAGAAAAAATCTGGTCAAATATAAACATTCACAGGAAACAAAGCCAAAAATAACATAAATTGCATAAAACCACTCTACAATAGAGAGTCTCCTCTATCTTGACTACCACACTAACAATTTAATCTAACAATTTATCAAGGGGAAAACATACACCTGTAGTCTCGTTAGATTTTGAAACGGCTTTTGACAAGATCGGAGTCATCATAATAGTTGAACAATTAATGCATTGGAAAGTAGGCCCCCGTATTGTAAAATACGTGATCAACTTCATGAAAAACAGAAAGTTGTCTGTGAGAATTCGCAATCAGCTATCTTCAACATACCCTGTTCATAATGGTATACAACAAGGTTCGCCGTTATCGGTAATTTTGTTTCTAATCGCATACACCAAACTCTGCTCAATTATAGAAAGGAAATTGATTATTAAGTTAAGGAAATTGATTATTAAGTTAAAATCGTCAGCGTATGCTGTGAGATTTTAGCTTAATAATTATTTTAAACAAATCAAAAAACCCGGTTATTAACCTACACTCAAAAAAATAAGTTAGTAGAAAAGTTAGTAAAACGTCTTGTAAATCAGGTATACTATTTTTTAGCAAAATTTTTTGCTAAAATCGTGTTTTCAACTAAAATTTTTGTTATACTTATTCAGCACTTAATTGTTTTATACTAATGCTTTACTAATATACTAATGTTTTACTAATAAATTTTGCTAAAAAAAAATTGTGCTGATAAGCACATTAATAGTGTGGACGACAACCAGATTGAAAGATAAACGCAGAATGAAGTAGATGTCGCGGCATGTCAAGATGTAGTAGAGAAGAGGAAAATTATACTAAAAAGTACAACTCTAATAAGACATATAAAAAAATCAACCATGGAAGACTTTTGTATCTGTTTTTCATACATGAAACAAAATTGAGGATTAAAACAACTTAAATTTTGCGTTGTCACCGGCTTGTGAAAATAATTGTCTATTAATTAAATAAAAGACAAAATAAAATATTTATTTATTTATTTATTTAAACTAAATGTTTATATGTGTGGTCAAATTGCAAACAAACATATACAGAAATGTAGACAGAGTAAAGTGAAAGACAAAGACACACATCTTAGGTAGATTTTTTATGGTTCCTTTTTCTTATTGCAAAAAAGGTTGTTTTTTTCGTTTCGTTTGTTTTTGTTTATTTTTTCATTTCGTTTCTATAATTATCTTCGGCAGTTGCGATAGCATCATTTTAACGATAGCATCATTTAGACAACCATTGATGTAAATAACAATTTTTGTTATGTTATATATATTTATTTCTCTATATTTTCAGATATTAAATAAATTCATGTCGTCAATGTGGAAAAATGAAAATTTTTATATTTCGTTATTATAGTAAATTATTTTTAAAAGAATCACAAAAATATGTTTTATGATTTTCATCAAATAAATTAACTAAATTACAATTTTTCTACAAATTTTTTGCATTTTTTTCAGTCTACTAAAATTCAGCAAAAAATTTATTCATTTTTAGCAAGGCTTTTGTATTTCTAATCAACTAAGTGTTAGCAAAACTTTTGCTGAATCTACAAATTTTGTTGCTAAAAATCAGCTCGCTGATTTTCAGCAAAAGATTTTGCTGACATTAGCAACTTTTTTGCAAGCATCCTCCTGACTAAAATTTTGCTGACTCAGCAAAATTTTTTGCTGACTTTACAAACTTTTTTTTTTGAGTGTAGTTAGTTTGTTTAACGACACCAAAAGTTGATGTGACGTATCAGCAGCATTACTCTCCACATCTAAATGCAATTTTATACACATATGGCGAAAAAAGACCTGTAAATGTAGCGTATCTGCCTCAAATTGTCAGCTCACTGAAGTCGAAAATTTGCGGTTACTTGGGGTACACTTAAATAAAAGATATACATGGGACACACATATAGATAATTTATTAAAATCTTTAAATCGACCGCTTAACATTGTCAAATGCTAAGCAAATCAAAAATTCAATTTTAACACAAAGAATTTAGTGTCAATTAGGTATTCACTGCCTTTCTTTTCGTTCTCTTCTAAAGCTAAGTTTAACAAAATTAACACAATAGTGAATTTGGCTGAAAAAAGCTCTCTGGGTGCAAAAACATGCTGTATGAATCTAACATTCCTGCATTACAAACCCAACTAAATATTACATTGACCAAACTATCTCGTACATTTTGTAACAATCCAATGCACAAGATAACTAAAGCGAAAAGAATTCCAAAACTCCCATCCATTTTATCTAGAATTAAAAAAAAAACAGTCTGGAACTGAACACAAAGCATCTAACACTCAGTTTCAAAGAATACCCACCATGGCTACCAAACCAGAACAATATAAAGCTTACACTTCACACTTTTAAAAAAGATTACCACAACCACATACAATTCCAAACTTTGTTCGGAGAAATTCGAGAAATCTATTTTTCCATTGATTCATTTTTACAGACGGATCATAATTAGAAAATTTAGTAAGCTATAGCTTTCCAACTGATAAGGGCACCATCAGAACTTCAATTTTAGCACCATACAGCTCAATCCTCTCTACCGAACTGATTGCAATTTACCAAGAAATTAAATTTGTTGAAAACAAGAATAAAAAATATGCAATATTCAGACTCTTTATCCGCATTGGAAATGATATTAAACATATCCAACATTAGAAACTATTTAATATATAGATGCAATTATAACATTACATATGCCAACACCCCCGAACATTTCCTATCCCACTGGCCATAACACCAAAGCATAAGACAACAAATTTTTAAGGATAAAAATCACTTGAACCTTATCTCTGATCCCACCTTTGATAACATTAATACTGTAATTGATTTTCTTAAGAAATCCAACATCTATAATTTTATTTAGAACTGCATTTATTTAATTTAAGACGAGCTAAAAGCCTTAGAAGCTCTTTATACACAAATTAGCTTATAAATTTCAAATTGTAAGTTAATACTAATAAATAAATAAATACTTATTTAAAAGTAATCTCACAAAGTTAACCTGCCATCCAAAAGATTTTAACAATTGGTGCTTAAAATTCATTATGCAACAGATTGTTTAAAATGCAACATATTACGAGGAAATTTTGCCTGTAAATAGTTTGTAAAGGATGTTTTTTATACAGGTATAAAACTTTAAGTTGGCAACACTTTTTTAGCTGGCGGCCATTTTGTCAGCTGTCAAGTGATTATATTTAGTTTGGCATTTCCACATGAATAGACTGACGCCTGAACAACGCTTCCAAATTATGCAAATTTATTGGGTGTACAATTGTCTAGCTTGCTAGCAACAAGTGCCTAAGATCACCTCCACGTTGGTTTCACCTGGGCAACGACAAGTTTGAGGTCTCTGTTAGAGTCTCGTTCTTGGTGGCTAACGATCTTGTCTATTTTAACGGGTTACCTTTTGTCCAATCTACTTTGGTAGATGGCAGTTGGTTTCTCGTTAATCATATTCAAGATATACCACTGCCGAGTTGTTCGGGGCTATAGTGGAATTAGCTTCGGCTACAAGGTCTTACCAAAGACTTTAAATTGGTACCACGGGAGCCATTAGTCCGCCGTGCAGGTACCTAGAGGGATCCTCTGTTGTTAATCAATACGAACTAAGACATGTCCAAGGTATACATGTGATACCAGAAGATGGAAAAAATGGCGGAAAGGTGTGAAGCCTGACGATAATCTCAGTCGATGGACTAGACGAAATGAACCAAAAAGGAAGTGATGTTGTGAAAGGGCGAAAAAGCTCTAGATTCCTTAAGTCTTAATACCGTCGTAGAAAGACAGAAAGGATCTAGAGTGTGTTGTTGTGATGTCGAGCAGGCGGCAGGCGTTGTTTGGGTGGTTCGTTATCTGGCTGTTTGCATCAAATGGTTTCTACATCTGGATGTTGGATTTATGTCAGAACAGAATGTTCTCATAAATTTGAGTTGGGTCTGGGTACGCAGAATGTTCTAACAAAAATAGTGATGTTGGATCTGAAGACATAAAAAGGGTGTTACAAGAAGGATGTTGGTTGGTCGTATTGTTTACATGAACCTGCTATGGACCATAACGGTAATGGCTATTGGGAAAGGCCCTTCGGGGAGTTTCGTGGTGACTGTGGTTATGCCTAAGCAGGAAGAACACTTCGGTGTGGAGTTGCACCTAAAGATCAAGCAGAAGTTTAGGTAGGCCTCGACCTCACCAGTGGGTGGAGATATGTCTCAACAACATACTCCAAAACTGGAACCCAAACTGGATGCTCAGTGTCCAGCATAAGGGGCAGGTATCCACTTTAATCAAAACACATTTGTGCAAATTTATTTTGAAAATCATGGTTCTGTTCGAAATACGTATCGCGCACTACTTCCTATTTACGTTCAACATAATCGTCCATCAGAGCAATTAATTCGATTAACTATGGAACGTTTTCGCACTACGTTTACTCTAAGTGATAATATGCATCCACAGAGACGTCGTACAGTGAGTACAAAAGAAGTCATTACTGATGTACATTGAAAAAAAAAAGTTAGTAAAGTCAGCAAAAAATGTTGCTGAGTCAGCAAAATTTTAGTCAGGAGGGTGCTTGCAAAAAAATTGCTAATGTCAACAAAATCTTTTGCTGAAAATCAGCGAGCTGATTTTTAGCAACAAAATTAGTAGATTCAGCAAAAGTTTTGCTAACACTTAGTAGATTAGAAATTAAATAACCCTTGCTAAAAATTAATAAAATTTTTGCTGAATATTAGTAGACTGAAAAAAGCTCAAAAAATTTGTAAAAACATTATACTTTAGTTAATTTATTTGCTGAAAATCATAAAACATATTTTTGTGATTCTTTTTAAAATAATTTACAAATAAGTTACAAAATTTAAAAATTTTCCAGTTATATTAGTTTTTTGTTTTTATATACATCGAGATTATTTTAGTTATTTTCAATTTATAACGAGCTTTCAACCTCCGTATATTTACAAAAATAAAGCAAATCAAACATATTAGCTAGGTTGATACTTGTATTTCGATCTGGCTAAAGATCTCATCAGAACCCGTTAGAAAGTTAGAGCCTCTATAATAGGCAGAACTTTAACAAAAAACCTATTAATAATCAATTTTGCTCCATTCTTGTCTTCTTAGTAATCAAGCACGTGGTTAGGTCTTTTCCTAACAAGCATCATGACGTTACTAAACTTTGCTGACGACATAGTGATTTTAGCTGATGAAACTAACGTGTTACAACAAATGATACATAAGCTAGAAGACTATTGTAAAACATGGAATGTTGAAGTAAATCTAACCAAATCTCAGATAATGGTTTTTAGAAAAGGAGGTAAAATTGCTAGCAATGAAAAGTGGATTTTAAATGGAAACTATATAACAATAACATCAGAATATTGCTACTTGGGAGTGATATTGACACCGAAAATGGTATTTAGAAAACACGTTGAAGCGAGAAATATGTCAGCAAAGAGTAGTATAAATGTAACCTGGAACAACTTTCTTCGAAAACGCAATGTATCACTTCAAACCAAATGGAAACTGTTTCTAGCGGTGTGTAGAGCAGTTCAGACATATGGAGCTCAAGTATGGGGTTTTTCATATTTTGAAGAAGTAGATAAACTGTCAATTTATTTTGTAAAAAAGATTTTGAGACTACCAAGCTTTACTCCAACCTACACTCTAATGCTGGAAACGGGATTTGAAAATGGCCACCTTTTTACACTGGATTTGCATTTAAGATATGTAACCAAAACACTTTTTGAGTACACAGAGGAAAGATTGCCACACCAATTAACAAAGAAACTACTTCAGCGACAGATATATTGGGTTAATGAGTTAAATAAATTAGGTTATGAATTTGGTTTAACATGGTCTGACCAAAATTGCAATAAAAGGCAATGGGATTTAAATAAAATTGTCGTATTACAGGCGTTAAAATCAAAATATTTAGACCACCTAAAAACTAAAGTAGCACAAACATCCCGTATTTATAATAAATTAGACACCTTTGTGGGCCAGAAGTATTTGGTGGAATGCAACAACCACGAGGACATCATGTGGATTTTTAAGGCTAGAAGTGATTTAATAGCACTAAACGGCAACAGGTTTCAAGCAAATGCACCAAATTTATGCTCACTTTGCAATTTAAATGAAAAAGAAACAATTCAGCACTTTCTTGGTCGATGTGGAGCATTGAAAGAGTTTAGACTGATTTATTTCAATAAGGTTTTACTTCAAGAATTTGAAATCATTAATATCCTAAATGGACTAACTGTTGAATTTAAATCCTTAGCAAAGTATATTAAAACATGTATTTATTATAGAAAATTCTTATTGGATCAATTTAACTTTTAACGAGGAAAAATCAAATATGTATATTTTATTTATTAATATTTTATATGGACTGACGACCTCAGGTCAAAGTCATACTTATTCTATTTTCTATTTTTATTCAACTATTTATGTATATTGCTTAAATTTACGAAATAAAGAATAATACTACTACTACTACTAAACTTTGAAGACCAAAAATGTTCTATTTATATAAAAAAATTTTAGTCTGTACTCTGGCTCAAGTAATATTTTTTTCATTTCTCACATTGACGACATGAATTAATGTACTATCTGCAAATATGTAGAAATAATTATTATAACATAAACAAAATTATCTTTCAACTACTTACATCAATGGTTGTCTCAATGATGCTATCTTTTAAAGAAACACTAATACCGCATAGAATTATAGAAACGAAACGAAAAAATAACAAAATGCAACATATACAACCCGTTTTTTTGCAATAAGAAAAAGGAAACATAAAAATTTACCTAAGATGTATGTATGTCTTTTTCTTTCGCTTTAGTGGACATCTGTCTACCTGCTGTATATTTGTTATCAACTTGACCACTCAATTTGACTACAAATACACATTTAATCTTTTTTAAATTTAAATATTATATTTTGTCTTTTATTTAATTAATAGACAATTACTTTCACAAGCCGGTGAAAACGCAAAATTTAAGTTGTTCCAATCCACAATTTTGTTTGATGTATGAAAAACAGATACAAAAATCTTCCATGGTTGATTTTTTTTATGTGTCTTACTAGAGTTGTACTTTTTAGCATAATTTTCCTCGTCACTACTACATCTGGACATCTAATTCATTCTGCGTATAACTTTTAATCTGGTTGTCGTTCACACTATTGCTGTGCTAATCAGCACAATTTTTTTTAGCAAAATAAATTAGTAAAACATTAGTAAAATATTAGTAAAACATTAGTTTAAAACAGTTAAGTGCTGACTAAGTATAACTAAAATTTTAGTTTAAAACATAATTTTAACAAAAAATTTGCTGAAAAATAGTATACCTGATTTACAAGATGTTTTACTAACTTTTCTACTAACTTATTTTTTACGCTCTATAGAGCGTAGCGTAGAGGAAGGCGACAATCAGTCTATCCGCCATCGTGCACAGGAATTGGATATGTGTCCATCCACTTTATAGAAGATCTTGAGGAAAGATCTTGGTTTGCGTGCTTACAAAATCCAACTCGTGCAACAATTGAAGCCACACGATCACCTAGCAAGGCGTAGATTCGGTCGGATTCGGAAACGTTTGGTAACCGCATAATTTCACGTTTCGGATAAGTGAATTGGCCTCCAAGATTGTGCGATTTAACGCCGCTGGACTATTTTCTGTGGGATATGTGAAGTTGCTAGTCTACGCCGATAAGCCCGAAACTATTGACCACTTGGACGACAACAATCACCGCGTTATTGCTAATATATGGCCACAAATGTTGGAAAAAGTCATCGAAAATTGGACCTCCAGATTAGACTACGTCCGAGCCAGCAGTGGCGGTCATATTCCAGAAGTCATACTTAAATTATAATGCCAGAAGATTATCTTTCGAATAAAGAAAATTTCATGTCAATTTAAAAAATTCATCTTTTTTTTATTCCATTTCAAAGTTCTATACCTCTATAAAAAAAACACCCTTTACAAAAGAGAAAACTAAAAAAATTAAAATTTTTAATCTTTAACTTCAAACTCATATGTATATTAGTTCTCATGTAGTGAGTAAACTAGTTCATATGAATGTTTGATGTTTGGCATGGGATTGTTACCGCTTTCAAAAAGTGTTCTGATGATGGGAACCTAGAAAATTTCCGAAATAGATCTATCAACACATTCCTGAAAGGGTCAAATAATAAATTTGAAAACAAAAAACCCTATAGATTATTTGTTAGGACAATATCCTAATTAAAATTTTTAGTTAGATTTTTCCAGGAAGAAGAAAGAGAGATAGATTATGGAACATGGAAGTAAACATGATTAAACCCGAAATTATGGTATTTAGGAAAGGTGGTAGACTATCAGCTAGTGACAAAATAAAATATAACGAACAATCCGTAAAAATCGTAAACGAGTGCAGTTATTTAAGTGTAGCGTATAACAGAAATTGAATAATGAAAAACGGTTGCAGGCGTTCCAATTTGGTCCAAATATTATCGTTTTTTAACATCTGTTGAAATGTGAAATAAACAGCAATTAGTGTAAAAATCCCATTTTTTTTAAATTTTTTTTACAGTTTTTTTGGTAATTGTGGGATTTTCTTTAGTCCTATATCAATTTTTTGTGCTTTAGTGGCAATTTACAAATTATCCACCTCTGTCCATCCATATTTAAATTTCCCCCATTGGTGATACGAATTGTTAAATTATTGTAAATTACGAGGGCGGATCAATAAGTCCGTGACTTTTCGAACTTCCCTCGTAGTTATATGAAATGCAATACTGCTCCCATCAAGTACCACCTGTAAATTGACTATTGTCAAATTTTGAGCAAGTTTCGTCATTTACTTTGGTTTTAACAGCTGTTCAAAACATACAACCTCTTGGATTTTTTTTTTAAATGGAAAAAAATTAATTTCGAGTGCTCATTAATCATTATTTTTTGCGAAAAAAAACCGTCAATCAAACCAAGGAAAAGATTGATAAATACTGCACCATCGATTTCAATGGTAAAAAGGTGGTTTACTGACTTTCATTGTGGTCGCACAAGTACAAATGACGCTGAACATTCTGGACGGCCAATTGAGGTCATTACACCCGAAAATGTCGAAAAAATCCACGATATCGTGTTGGCCGATCGAAGAGTAAAAGTTTTTTTGGATGCACGCGGGATAATCCACATCGGTTACCTTCAAAAGGGAAAAACAATAAACGGCGAATATTATGCCAACTTATTGGAACGATTTAACGAGGATTTAAAAAAAAAACGACCCCATATGGCCAAGAAAAAAGTTCTTTTTCGTCAAGATAATGCACGGGTGCACACGTGTGCAATCTCAATGGCAAAATTCAATGAATTGGGCTACGAATTGGTACCTCATCCGCCATATTCTTCGGATTTAGCTCCCATTGACTACTTAATATTTTCAAACCTAAAGAAATGGATTGATGGAAAGAGATTTAGCTCCAACGATGATATTATTGATCAAACAAGTGTCTATTTTATGTACCTCGAAAAATCCTATTTTTTGGAAGGTATACACAAATTGGAGAAACGTTGGACTTAGTGTATTGAGCTAAAAGGAGATTATGTTGAAAAATATTTTTTTTTTTTTTGCAAAAAAAACTGTGTTTCATTCAAAAAGTCACGGACTTATTGATTCGCCCTCGTATCTTTTAAAAATTACATTTCATTTATCAATACTTGGAAATAGTAGATACGGGTGGATAGCGGTGGATAAGGGTGGATCAACCTGTAATAGAAACAATAGCAAGGTACAGCTTACAAGGCAGGTATGTATCTCGACGCGTACCCTCAGATCACAATGAAACTTAGGAAAACCGAACTCTTGACAACCTTTATTTTATGTTAAATTGTTTTATAAAGTTACCACATGTCGGAACACAAGTGTTGTGTTATACACAAATAAAAGTAAACAAAGATTAAAATCAACAAATGGTGGAAAAAATAAATAATTAAATTAGGGTTCTATAAATCGACTTACGACTAATCTACTTTTTGGAAGTAGACTTTCATCTCATGAAAAAGTCGAAAAGTCGACTTTCTTGTAATGAAAAAGTCTAAAGGTCGACTTTTCGACTTCCTTATTTGTTACATATAAACTACTGCCATTTTCCTATCCTAGCAATATATTTGTTATCGTGGTTTTCAGAACAGTTCCCGCATACACCTTTTTGAAGTTTGGAACATTTATTTTGTAAATATTCTAGACTCTAAAATTGCACAAAATCTTTAATTTTTTACAGTTTTCGCGTATTTCGAGAAAAAAAAATTATGCATTTTTTTTGCGATATGGGCATCTAAATATTCAGAACAACGATCACATTACGTCAAAAATGTTACAAAAATGAAGTGTAGTAATTTTGTCCCACTAATGCTGCTTAATAGTAGAGTGAAAAAAAATAATTTTTGAAAATGCACTTCATGAGAAAGGCTTTTGTTCCATAATGACCCGAAAAAGCTATATGCAATGTTTACGAAAACTTTTTGTATTCTTTTGAAATGTGTTAAAAATTATTTAAAATTTTAGATAAAAAATTAATCTGTCTTTCTCTGGTGCCGGTTGTGTTTTTATTACGCTCTGTGTTTTCTTTACATTTTAAATATTTAAAAAAAATTAACTTTTTTACCTTCAAACAATAAAAATAAACGTTGGCAGCTAATATGTGCCCTGAAATCATTAAGAAAGCTTAACAAGTAAACAGAATAATTAACTAAAGTATCTAAAATAAAAACATTCAACAGAAATAATAAAATCAATATATTTTTTTTAAATAATATTGTTTTCTAATGAGTAAAACCCGTATGAAAAAAAACAACAAAACAAAAACCTAAAAAAATTGATCATATTAACGATCTCTTAAATAAAACGAACAACGACAGCAACATCATGGAAAGTATCCCTGCTGCACCTAAGAGATATGGGGAAGTATTACTAACCTCTCTGTTTGACAATATTTCAAAAATACCTAGATTGTCTAGCAACGATTCTCCCTTTAAATTAATAAACATTGTCGATACGAGATTCGAGAGTCAAAACGAACTAGTTGATAAGAAATTTGAACATCAAGACAAACTTATGAGAACCTTATTCGAAGGGTTTGAGTCGAGGATTTGATAAGAGAATTGATGATCTGAAAAGAGATTTACTAGATATAAACGAGCGTGTTACTAAACTGAAACAGTCGTGGACGACATAATAAATCTAAAAACTGAAGTACAAAAACTTAAAACACAATTGCAGCGACAAGAAAACTCAAAAGTGTCGTCTGATCGTCGTATAAATGGAATACCATATAATGCTAAAGAAAATTGAAATGATATTTTTAAGTCGATATGTGAGCTTGTAAAAATTCCTACTGCTGCGGTAAAATGTATTTATCGGCTTCAGAATCACAATAACAAACATAATGCTTATTCACCTGAAGCTGTAATCATAGCTAAGTTATTGTCACCTTATGACAAAAATTTTGTTTTAAAAACCATTGCTAGTTTTCGTAAAAAGAATAAATCGGCGCTACTACTAGGTCAAATTGGGACAAATATTATTGTTAACGAAAACTTAACCACTCCAACTCATAAAATATTACAGGCAGCAATCAAACTAAAACGCGATAAAAAAAAACTTGTGTCGGCTTTTTTTTACCTTGCGTGGTTTAGTCTATATTCGGTACAATGGTAATGATGAACTAATTCGTATTGATAACCTGGAAGAATTAGATAATTTTTTTCGTGATCAACCTGGATATGCTAATACTTTTTCAATTTTTATTGTTTAAATTATCACTTCCTTTTCCGGCTTTGGACGGGCGTGTCTCGGCATGCTGCTGGACTGTTGAGTCTAGCCATGTGCAAACCGTTCGGATTCCTTTGGAGACATCGTTTACTCCTCCATTGCAAAGGCAATGGTTGTTTTGTGCGCGTGTTGGTCTGATGGAATTCGTTCTTTTTATGGCGAATTGGTGCCTCATCTCGCTGAGCCTCCATTGCGAGGGCAATGGTTGTGTATGTGTTGCTGATGTTCCTGTTCGTCTGATTTTGATCATCTTATAAATATCATGCGTTTCGGGTTAAACCCTTACTATAACTTGGCCATTTGTGTATTGATTATACCGCCATTAACATTTAATAACTCAAAAAAAAAAAAAATTGTTTAAATTATGTTTTACTTTAAGTATACTACACCTTTTACAACTGTAATTCAAAAAATATCAATTGAAATTCAAAATTTCCATTTGAAATTCAAAATTTCCATTTGAAATTCAAAAAATATCAATTGAAATTCAAAAATTCCATTTGTAATTCAAAAAATATCAATTGAAATTCAAAATTTCCATTTGAAATTCAAAAAATATCAATTGAAATTCAAAAAATATCAATTGAAATTCAAAATACATCAATTGAAATTCAAAATACATCAATTGAAATTCAAAAATTTCTATTTGAAATTCAAAAGTTTCTATTTGAAATTCAAAAATTATTCCATTTGGAATTCAAAACATATCAATTGAAATTCAAAAGTTTCTATTTGAAATTCAAAAGTTTCCATTTGAAATTCAAAAATTTCCATTTGAAATTCAAAAGTTTCTATTTGAAATTCAAAAATTTCCATTTGAAATTCAAAAAATTCCAATTAAATTCAAAAAATATTCCATTTGAAATTCAAAAAATTCCAATTAAAATTCAAAATACATCAATTGAAATTCAAAAAATATCAATTGAAATTCAAAAAATATCAATTGAAATTCAAAACACATCAATTGAAATTCAAAATATGTCAATTGAAATTAAAAAATTTCCATTTGAAATTCAAAAAATTCTAATTGAAATTCAAAAAGAATTCCATTTGAAATTCAAAGAATTCCAATTGAAATTCAAAAAATGTAAACAAATCAAAATGTAAACATTAGGCCAACACTTTTTTAAGTATTTTGGTTTATCATAGGTGATAAAATAAATATGTCTTTAAACAGCCAACTAAAAACGAAAAACATATTTGAAATTATGTTTAAATGAAGTTTTTTGATTCATCAATAAATAAAAGTCTTTTAAAAAAAAAAATTTTAAATTTAATTGTAAAGAAAATGTGAAAAAATTCAAATGACGTTTTCACAATATTATTTTGAAAACCGAACTATAAAAGTTATTTTTGAAATTAAATTTTAAAAAATCTTTTGGGACTCCTATTTTTGTTTTCCATATATATTACACTGTGGATGCTAAAAAAGTTTCATCAAAGTCAAATTTATTATTTCAGAATTTCATGTCTCTGGGTTCTTTAATTAAGATGAAATGAGGCAGCCACGTAGCCAGAACAATTTTTTACCGGCCCAACAACAAATTATATAACAACAAGAGAGAAATATTATTTTTTTATGTATTGTTCTTGTTGTTTTTGTTGTTGGGCCGGTAAAATATAGTTCTGAGGGGTTCCACTTTCACTCGGTATTTTCTTGCATTTACTACCATTTTAAAATGACATTCCACAGGATCTTTATGATAGAGTTAAACTAATTTTTCAAATTAATGGTTTCCCACTTCAGCGGTTTCTCTTTATTAATGACAAGCGAGTACGTGAGTGAGTAATCCATCCAAACACTTACTCTGAACGTCACTAGTAGTTTATACATCAATAGTTGCATGCATAAATATTTTATGGCTTTATGACAGGTTATTACAAATATTTTCCAACAAAATCTTGTATACTCTCCTGCAATGAATGCATTAAAAGTTTTAATAATGTTTTTATCACCCATGACAAACCAAAATACTCAAAAAAGTGTTGGCCTAATGTATTAATTTCTTAAATTGATTTGTTTACATTTTTTGAATTTCAAATGGAATATTTTTTGAATTTCAATTAGAATTTTTTGAATTTCAAATGGAAATTTTTGAATTTCAATTGACATATTTTGAATTTCAATTGATGTGTTTTGAATTTCAATTGATATTTTTTGAATTTCAATTGATATTTTTTGAATTTCAATTGATGTATTTTGAATTTCAATTGGAATTTTTTGAATTTCAAATGGAATATTTTTTGAATTTCAATTGGAATTTTTTGAATTTCAAATGGAAATTTTTGAATTTCAAATAGAAACTTTTGAATTTCAAATGGAAATTTTTGAATTTCAAATGGAAACTTTTGAATTTCAAATAGAAACTTTTGAATTTCAATTGATATGTTTTGAATTTCAAATGGAATAATTTTTGAATTTCAAAAAGAAACTTTTGAATTTCAAATAGAAATTTTTGAATTTCAATTGATGTATTTTGAATTTCAATTGATATTTTTTGAATTTCAAATGGAAATTTTGAATTTCAATTGATATTTTTTGAATTTCAAATAGAAATTTTGAATTTCAATTGATGTTTTTTGAATTTCAAATGGAATTTTTGAATTTTAAATGGAGTTTTTGAATTTCAAATGGAAATTTTGAATTTCAATTGATATGTTTTGAATTACAATTGTAAAAGGTGTAGTTTTAATTTTTAATTTAAAAATTGTTTATATAAATTTTGTTATTGTTTTTTTTTTTAATATATTTGTACTTGTGCATACAAGTATTGAATTTTTGAATACAATCTTTGATATCTTTTTGATTTATTTGATATTTGGTATAAATTGCGTTGCCTATAAAATTACGATCTATGAGCACTAGTAGTGGTTACCAGGACTCAGAGACAAATAAAACGTTCCTTTAGGACAGCTTATTTCTTTTTTAAGCGGAAATTAAATTGTGCTATTGGAAGTAAGGCTAAATGGAAAGAAATTTGTGATATTGGTATTGGTCGGAAATATTCTACGATCTTCAACCATGCTATTGATGTAAATAATTTAGACAACCGATTTGTGGAACTAAATACTCCACAGCCAACAGATAATGACTATGAAGATCTATGTTATGTTCCAGCTGAAACACGTCCCTTTTTTAATTGTGTTGATCAGTGTAATGTATTGGAAAGTTTTCTGAGTGTCAAATCAAATGCTATGGGTATAGACGAAGTTGATCCTGTTGATGATTTCCTTAAAGCACTTTTTCCTAAACTACTTCCATTTATTACACATATATTCAACACTATTCTATCGAAATCTGTATTTCCATCAGGAAGGAAGCAATCCATAATTATTTCTATTTCGAAATCAGACAAAGACTTTCGACCTATTGCAATTCTTCCTTTTTTATCTAAAGTGTTGGAAAATACAATGTATAAGCAAATGAGCAAATATTTGGACGCTGGGAAACTTCTATCTGATCGACAGTCCGGATTTATGAAAGGAAGTTGTGATACGGCATTAGTTGATGTTATAGAGGAAATAAGAGGTAAACTTGACAGCAATATAGTTTAATTCCTGGAACTTTTAGATGATAGTAAAGCTTTTGACACCGTTGACCACTTTATAATGGGAAAAAAACTGCAAAAACTTTTTAATTTTTCTGAGTCTGCATGTAAACTCTTAACATCCTACCTTAACAGTCGCACTCAATCTGTACATCTTAATGGAAAGATCTCGAACGTCCTTAATGTCAATCGTGGAGTTCCTCAGGGATCTATACTTGGGCCTTTACTTTTTTGCCTTTATATTAATGATTTACCTGATGTTTTAATGAGTAGTAAAGTTCAAATGTACGAGTATGCTGACGATGTGCAAGCTTGCACAATTACTAGGATCAGATATATGTATACATGTATGGACAATTTAAATAACGATTTGAATAGAATTCAAAATTGGGCTGAATATAACGGTTTGTGTATAAATCCTTCAAAATCGAAATGTATGTTGCTGTCATAAAGGAATTGCAACGTTAACTTCGAATACCGAATGGTAATAAATAACACAAACATCGATCTAGTGGAAGTCTCGTCAAATTTGGGAGTAAATTTGAATCGCCTCTCACGTGGACAACCCATATTAATAGAGTGGTGGGCAAAGTCTATGGAATGTTAATAAAAATTTTAAACAAGCTTAATGTAGCATACAACAACATTACGAGATACATTTTCAAAAAAATAAAATCTCATACCAGATATTTAACATGAACTTTGAAAATTTATTAAAATTTAAAAGACTTATTCTGCTTCATAAAATAGTATATACTAAAGAGCCAAATTATCTTTATGAAAATATTACTTTTGGTAGATAGAGATAAAGAAAATTGAAAACTGTTATGTCTACGAAACAATTTTTTATAAATGGTACACATCTATGGAACCATCTTCCTAAAAGTGTTCAAATCATAAGCAACGCAAACAAATTTAAAACGGAGCTACTTCGAATTTATAGTTAACCAGTTATCTCATTTCCCTTTGTCACATTCTAATATTTTTGTTAAATTTATAATTTTATAATTTTTTATTTCTTTTTATTTTTAAATAAATTTATTATTTTTTATAAATTTTAGTTATAGTATATAAATCATGTTAACAAATTGCTATTGTAAACTTATCTTAATTCAGCTACTACAGTCATTTACAAGATTCTGATATTGTTGTGCTAGCGTTGTCAATAAATAAATATAAATATAATAAATGAATGCTTTTAAAAAAAATATATATATATTTAATGGATACAGTTGAAACCAATCAGTTTCAAAAATATTCAATCCTTAACGGCTTGAGATAATTAAAAAAATATTTAATTTGGGGTTCAAAAAAAGACATGACAATTACACAAAAAAATTTTAACATTTTCCTTTAATAATAAAAAACTTATTGAAAAAAAAACAATAAAATTCATAGTAAAAATGAAGATACTTTCAAATGTCAATTAATTGACCCCAAACAATCTAAAAAAAAGTTTTTCCATACATTCGACTTTTACTTGGAAGAAGTCGAAAAGCCGAATAGTCGACTTTTGAAAATACGACAAAAGTCAAAATAAATGTTTGTTTCAAAAAAATGCATTATTGATGAGTCATTTTGTTTCCGAAAATACGAATACAACATAATATAACAGATATAACTTGAAAAATACTTCCAAACATAATGTTTTCCATATGTAATAGATCTATTTTTGTGAAAAGTGATGTTATGTTGTTTTACATTTTGGGTGACGATATGATGGTTTTCCACGTCCAAAAATTGATGTTAAATGGCTTAAAAAATACATTTAATTTAAAACTAAACCGCATTAAAAGGAAATTGCTTTGACTTGTATTTCATACGATACAATAAAAAGTACTAAAAATTGCCAGCTAAAATCTAAATGCTCGTTGCTAAAATGTTTTAAATTATTATGGCATAATGTGTATCAATCAGTCATTAAAAATTAAAAAATATAAGAATGTTTTAATCTAAGATTGAAATCAAAATTGATTTTTTAACCAAAAAAATAAGGATCTCCATTATATTTCACAAAAGAAATATAAAAATGCAATGCAAATTCTTTAATATTTTAAAAATTTTATTGAAGTGCCCCTATTTGAATTTGGCTTTAAATGTTTAGTTGTTTTTTTAATTTATATCACAAATATTTAATCGATTAATAAGAGTTGTTTTACGGTTTTCTTAGTTTTTTTTTTTCATCAGAACCCGAAGTTTTAGAAAAGTTAGAGATTCCAGAATAGTCAGAGCTTTAACAAAAAACATTTTATTTATCCATTATTTTGTCGTTTTTACATTTTTTATAGCTTTGGTTTTGTTAAAATTTAAATATGTTGTTGTGCCCAAAGAAATTTCGTTCACTGTATAATTAATCCGAGCGCGGATTGTCAACTTTTGAAAGTTTTTTAAAGCCTCTAAATAATATGAGCATCTTACAATTATGACTTTAGTGCCTACATTTTATGACTTTGTCTCTCAGATAAGCATATTTATTTCAAGCTTTCCCCATTGTGCTCCGTTTGGTCGCTAACCCATTAACGCTTTGTCGCTAACGCATTGTTAAAAATAAAAAATAAAATATTTTAAACTTATTCTTACCCTGTAATAAGATATGCGAATGTGATGCCATACATGGATTCATTGTTAAGGCACTCTTAACAAAACTCAATTGACAGACATTACTAAATGATTCGTCAGCTGACTTGTCCTCCAGACTCTTTGGCTTGCAAGTCAAAAATAATTGATATCCTTCGGTAGACCATTCCATTTTACTAACACACAGCGGATTATCGTGAATCAAATCAACATGAATTCCGAAATCCCACGAAAAGGATGACATTAAAAGAGCTCCAAAAGTACTCCATAATGCCAGACCACCATTTTCCCAAGACACAACTACGACACAACCATCCGGACTCCATTTTAATTCATTGACCGCACCCAATGTACCCGGCATTACCATTGAATTCAAAGATAGCCGATGTGAAAACTCAAGACCACCCGTGGTATCTTCAATGGCATAAACGGAAACATCTGAATTGGCCCTGCCATAGGCTAAGAGCCGAAATTTGTGATTAACACTGCAGACAGTGGCATCCTCGACTTCAGGTATCCAAAAACCATGCATATTTTGAGCTTCGAATCGCAAATGATTCGCTATTAGGAATGCAGCTCTTCTATCACTAAACACTGCTGCACAGCCTCCTATAAATGGCGAGTACTCGAGAGCAGAAACATAAGAATCTGGTCGCACTGGTGGTATGGTCTTTAAATTACACTGTTGATTAACATAAAATTGTATTTGACGCAAGTTTATCGCTCCAGCAATAGATTCAGCGCTTCCAAATTCATCCGATTCCAATTCCGACCATTGTATACGCATCAATTCGCACTTCTCTGTTGCCACCAATAATTCTGTCAAACTAATACAGCATACAGTTGTCACCGTCGAACTGAGTTGTATGAGACACATCTCTTTTAGAGACAATTTTGGTATATTCTCCTTGATAAAGAGCTCAGCCGAATCACGTTTCAGGCTGTGTGTGGGTGGGTCCACTTGCTGAAAAATCCCATTGCCACTGGCATCAAAGTCAATTTGATACAATATTAGCACTCCACCAGTTGTAAGGACAACCAACTGACGCGAATCTGGCTTCCATATGACATACTTGTTTTCGCCATAACTCACAACTGATTCAACACTCCTACGATAATAGACAATGGGAATAAGTGGATTTGCATACCAGATACCAAGGAAATCGGAGCCCACAGCAGCAAGGAGTATTTTAACGGCATCAAAACTCAAGTGCCTAATGTTATTACTTTCGCCAGGCAAGGCCAAGTTGACTGCATTTGGCCATCCAATTGGAAAATACATATTTTCTATACAAAATATAAGACAAACAATACCAATCAAATATTTATTATTGCGATAATCAAATACTTACGTTTATTTAATTGCGACTTTAGATTGAAATACTTAGCATTTTAATTAAATTACAGAAAAAAGAAAAATGTACAGAATATGATATTTCAGAGCTATGAGATAAAATTAACGAAAAAAACATTGCATTAACCATGTTGCCACATCAGCATGTTTTTACAATAACACAGTAACGGTTGGAGATGCCACATAATGTCTTTATTATACACTTGGAAAAATACTGTAGACACACAAAAAACAAAATAAAAACAAAAAACTGATTGCAGCAAAACTGAAAAACTCAAGATTTGTCAAATAAATTAAAACTACCCTTTAAGCATATGGAAGTCATATCGCCCAGGAGATATTGCGGTAATATCATCAGTGTTTAATTTAAAAAAAATTAAGAAAGTATTTAGAACTTATCGTGCTCTTATCATCTTGAAGATATATTGGCGATATTAAAAAAAAATTTATATATGTTTGTGTCTTTTAGAAAAACTATTTTAAAGAAATATACAAAATAAGATACAAATTAAAAAAAAGAGATATTTTTGAACGATTTCTTCAAATTTAATTGCAACAATAAGGTGAGTAAAAATTGTATTTAATTGAAAGAAAACAATGTATCATAAGGCTGGAAATCGTAAATAAGATCCCACCAATTTAAACTTCAAGAAAATAAAGGTACCCATACACTTTGCAATATTATTGCCAGTATTATTGTCATTTTTGCAGTCTAATAATATGTACAATGCTTTTGCCACAAATATGGTACCACTCGTTTGTTTTGTTCTGGAGGGATAGAAAAATTGCACAATGTGGTCAACATTCTATAAAATATTTTTCACATTTCTTAGTTGCGCAATAAGAATCAAAACCTTTTTGCGGTTTTCCAATATATTATACAACCTTCCAATATGGTAATATTTTGTACAAGGAAAATAATTTATAGTAATAATGAACTTACAATTCAATTAATTAGGAGCACTTCAACAAATAAAGTTAATTATTCAATAATTAAGCAGAATCAAGTAAAAACTTGGTAAACTATTACTAGTTTTTGCATAACTTTTGGGAATAAATTTTATTAGTTGAAATGCTCCTAATTACTTGGCAAAGATTTTTGTGTGTGTAGGCAGCTAACCTACTTAGAGGCAGCTAACTTATTAGAGTTAATATAGTACAACAATGAAATTTCACTTATAAAACAGCATATGAAAAGTCCTATACAATTAACTTAGGTAACGTATACTCTTTTTTAATTGATTTTACACGTTTTATTTTTTGTGTGTTTATTTTATACTTTTTTGTTGAGTGTAAACAAAATTGAAAACAACCCAGCAAGAAGAGTGACGGTCATATGACCGGTCAAATGACCGGAACTGCCGATGAAAATATCCATCAGCGCGTAGAACAAAGTTTCTATCATTTTCTTAAGGGTAATATGAAAAAAGTGATGGAAACTATGTGTAAGTGTGATTTTGCATCTCCCTCTAATTTATAAATTCGTAAGTTAGAGGAAGATGCAAGACTTGCATCCCTACAAGAAATGGATGACCGAAACTAACACATGCAAATCTTGCATCTTCCTCTAACTTATGAATTTATAAATTAGAGGGAGATGCAAAATCACACGTACACCCCTACAAGAAATGGATGACCGAAACTAACACATGCAAATCTTGCATCTTCCTCTAACTTATGAATTTATAAATTAGAGGGAGATGCAAAATCACACGTACACAAAGTTTCCATCACTTTTTTCATATTGCCCTTAAGAAAATGATAGAAACTTTGTTCTACGCATTGATGGATATTTCCATCAGCAGTGTCGGTCATTTGACCGGTCATATGACCGTCACTGTTCTTGCTGGGACAAAGTTTCCATCACTTTTTTCATATTGCCCTTAAGAAAATGATAGAAACTTTGTTCTACGCATTGATGGATATTTCCATCAGCAGTTTCGGTCATTTGACCGTCACTGTTCTTGCTGGGGTGGCAGTCTTAAGCCCGTATGACACTGTATAGTTTTTGTATTGACAATCTAAATTAAAGCAGTACAAATATATTGTTACTCAATTTTTTAACTAGTGTAAAGAGTACGAACACATAGTGCCAAATTGTAGTAAATGTCAAAACAAATACTTTTGTTATCGATAAATCAGCGAAAAATTGGGATATCTGTCAAAAAAGCAAACGAAAATTTTGAACTTTATCTTGACATTTCTCACAGGCAAATAAGTTTGTTGTCAGCAAGATATATTGATATAGGTAGTCTTACTAGAACAACAACTACAACAAACAACTACAAACAATACAAAAACAACAGGGTTTTGACATTTCAAAATACTCAAGATACAGTCTTTGTACTGTCAAAACCATGTAAGAAATGTCAAAACCAGGTAAGAGGAAGATAAACAGCTGGGCTACTAAAACTACCTTATAAATATATCTTGGTTGTCAGTTTCTTTTTGGAACTGTCAGTTTAAAAAAAAAAAAAAAAAAAAAAAAAAACTGTTTGTTTACAAATTGTATATATGTTTCATTCGCACATTAATGTTGTTTCTTTCTCCCAATATATCTTGAAACTATACAAAAACTATACAGTGTCATAACAGCTTTACAAGGTAAACATAAACAAATCACGAGTGTCTGCTTTCTTTATTATCAGAGGTGCAAGCCGACTCCTAAAAATCTGAGACGGCTTGGCAACAAATTATCGGCGGCGGCTATAAGCCGGCTGAAGCCGTTTATTTTTAATACATATGTATATATATATTTTTTTTAATAATTTTATTGGAAGACTATGAGGAAAACCAGCTTATACACAGGCAAAATTAACAAAATTATGTTTTAAATATGAAACAAAAAACTATTAACACCAACATGTAATGTCGTATGTAGTGTAAAAGTCGTATGTTTACATCAGTGTCGTATCTGTTTTGGCAACTCTGCAACGTTTATTATACAATTTATTTCGTATTTTTATTTGGATGATTTAAACATTTAAGAATAATTAAAAACAACAACAAATTCTTTTGACTGTTTAAACCAAAATATTCTTTTTTATAAATATATGAATATTTTTTCGAAAAAAATATCGTGGTTTCAGATGAAACGAAGGAAAAATTGTTAATGTCCGTACCTGCAAATACGCTTTGTGTAGTTATACACCAAATACCAATGGTGTACAAAATTAATGGTGTATCTTTGATTTTATCTCTCTAAATATTTAATTAATTAATATAAATTTATTACATAAATCATTTAAAACCAAGATATATTGTTATAGGTAGTTTCACTAGAACAACAACTACAACAAACAACTACAAACAATACAAAAACAACAGGGTTTTGACATTTTAAAATACTCAAGATACAGTCTTTGTTCTGTCAAAACCATGTAAGAAATGTCAAAACCAGGTAAGAGGAAGATAATCAGTTAGGCTACTAAAACTACCTTATAAATATATCTTGTTTAAAACTATATTTCGTCATGTCGGCTAGAAAATTTTAACTGAGCTTTAAAAAAAGTAGAAAACGGCGCCAAGACGACTTTGTGACGATCGACTTAGACCTCTGCTTATTATACCTAGAAAAAAGATCTGTTTTTTTTATCTGTTTTTTTTTTGTTTTGTAATCATTTTACTAATAATACTATAAGAATATTAATAGTTCACATTTTTGAGATTTAACCAAAGATAATGGCCAAAATATAATTACTTATCACTTAAAAAAATTAAATCTACAAATACAAAGAATTCTATTAGAAAAGAAAGGGGCGCCAAATAATAAGACGTAGAAAAAGTTTCCATCTATTATAACATTTGGTACCACTTTATGAGAGTAGGAATACAATACGAATTTGCAATGTTTTCCAAAAACCAAGAAAATCCTGAACAAGAACGCATTTTGCGACAATTGAAGGATATGTTTTCTGCAATGCCTCATTGGCGTTTGCGTGATGTGTGCAAATCAAATAAGTGGAATTGTAAGTACGAAGCATACGAGAAGTTGCATTATTCAAATACCAATATACCTTTATAATTGTTGTAATTGTGTATTTGATTTAGTGGAATTAACTATTGATCAGTTGATGAATACAGCAATCGATTCACCATTTGAATACTATGAAGGCAAACGATTGCAGCAACATACAAAACCCAATAAGAAGGCGAGAAATGAAAATCTGTCCAAAGATGAGGAACGTGTCGGATCGTTAATTAAGAAAGGTTATCGTATAATGATATTGTTGCGTGGTCCGCCGGGTGTTGGAAAATCTCATTTGGCTCGAGCTTTGATAACAAATTTTGTAGATCTTCAAGAAATTGGCCATAATGCTGAAGACTTTATTTTTAGCTCCGATGATTTCTTTTACAATTCCAAAGGTGACTATCGTTACAATCCAGCATATATATCTGATGCTCATAATTACAATCATGAGCGAGTACAGGAAAAGTCAAATGCCGGATTCAGTCCCATCATTGTTGACAATACCAACATGCAGTTGTGGGAAATGATACCATACGTTAAATATGCCGTTCAGAATAATTATTTAATCGAAATTATGGAACCTAAGACATTGTGGCGTAATTCCAGCAGAATGCTGGCGGAGAAAAATAAACATGGAGTGTCACAGTATCGAATTAAAATGATTATGGATAAATATGAGACAACTAGTGTTGCTGGTTTAACAAAGGTATGTTTGGAATCATAGTATTAAGGTCGAGTTTTTAGGATGTTGATTATCTATCTTTAAACTAAGATGAATGATGTTTTTAAATGGAATACTACTTCTAAAATGTGGTTTATTTTCCATTGTCAATATAAAAATCATAATTCTAAACAAGATGAAGTGATTCCAACAAATTTTTGTTAATAAACTTGAAAATGGCATACCAAATTCGTTACCGGTTTGACTAAACCAAGTTTAACTGACTTCCCAAAAACTCGGCCTAAGTGTATTCACCTACATTTGCACGATGCAAAAAAACTCGAAACGTTATTTGCAAAAAGTTATATTTGTCAAAAATTCTAAACTTTTTTGTATGCAAAAACGTAAAATGCTTAAATTAAAAAAAAATTAATTAATTTGAAACATGATCACGATATTTAAGGTTGTATTCAAATCGAATTCGATTGAAAAGTATATTATATCTACGCATAACCAGACCCTTGACACCTGTAAAAACTTCAGCAGAATACAACATATTGGATATCAATAAAGCGTGCTCAATGCGCTTTTTAACATAAACGGGTGAATCAGGATTCAAAGAATATAATCAGCGTAATGTAAAATTTATACTAGAACGCAACCAATCTATATGTATAAAATATAAAATTAAGACCAGAATCAATTAAGACTCCCTGACATTGAATACATTCTACAAACTCAATTTTAGCACCGTTTACCATGATATCAAAATTTATTTCAGACCTAGGAGATTTAAAAATCATTGCCTTAGTTTTCCAAGAGTTAATACAAAGATTACAATTAGACATCCAATCTGAGATATCTAACATTAAAAACTTTATCACTCGCTCCATAACATCAGAAGACTGATGCTCACCAGAAAAAAAGAAGCTGAATATCATCCGCAAAAATAAAACCCTCACAAGAAAACCCTTCAATAATATTCATGATATCATTCATGTATAGTAAAAATAGCAACGGTCGAATCATAGATCCCTTTGGAACACCACTTGATACTGTCGACCAATCAGAAACAGACTCCTTACAATGAACATATTGACGTCTTTATGTCAAATAAGAAAAAATTATCATTCAAGCTGATTGGGAAAATTTAAAGAAATTGCACAGTTTGCGAATTAAAATTGCGTGACCGATTCGGTAAAATTCTTCAAATAAATCGAGTGATAACAGAACTCCTATATCATTTAATTTTATTTCATTTATTTATTCATTTGTAATATATGTAGCCTAATTGGCCAATAATATTATATTACATGTAATTTAAATACTATGAGAATAGAAGTACTTAATTCTAAAAACACCCTGCGACTTCCCTAAAACGTAAGATTCAGAAAATCTCTCACCTTCTATCACTTTTTTCTTTACATAGGGACCTTGCAATTTACATTCGCGATGATGTTGTGTACCAGTATCAGCAACAGTTAAACTGTAATGATAAGGAATTAAGCTCTCTTTGGGTTAAATTCCAGATCAGGTCACACATATTGCACTTCGGATTTCTATATAGAAGTCCAAACTTGGAATTGGCTAAAATTGGCTTTTTTATGTTAACCCACAGACGGGCTGTAGAATTAACATTGTCATCTGTAGCTATGGATGGTATAGGTATTGAGGAATCGGATACTCTTGATGTTCTGGGTATGAGAATACAGTTTGATGTCCGTTGGAATAAGCACGTATTTCAAGTGTCGAAAGAGGCATTTAAGTGTCTTGGTTTTCTGAAACGGTGCAAGACTTACTTCACTCCATCCGATCTCCTTACTATTTATACCAGCTATATCCGGACGAAAATGGAATACAACTCTCATATATGGGCAGGGGCTTCACTGTCTATTCTGAAACTTCTGTACCGAGTTCAGGGGAGGGCGGTGAAGCTTATCAATGACAGTAGTGTATCCAACTCTATTGATTCATTGGAGCATCGTCGGAATGTGGGTTGTGTGACACTTTTCTATCGATATTACCATGGGAGGTGCTCATCTGAGATAAGTGAACTTATTCCACGAGCCCGAGTTTTTATTCGTAATACTCGCTTATCTAGTAGAGCACATCCGTTTGTAGTTGATTGTCCTGTGTTTCGCACAACTGCATTACAGAGAAAATTCGCTTTTTAGTCGAACGATTCGTATGTGGAACAAACTTCCCGCAGAAGTCTTCCCTGTTATTTACAATTTAGAAAAATTTAAATCAAACATCCACAAACACTACTCCCTCTTTCCTCCTTCCCATACCCTATTTTCCTGATCAATACAATGCACTGCATGAGTAGGAGGCATCCGTTGAGTATTGATTAAATTAAAAAAAAAAAGAAAAACATGGGCTCTTAATATTAATCCATAGGACTATTCTTTGAATAATATATTTAATTCTCCTTTTATTTGTCTCAGAACAACCAGAAAAGACTTCAAAACAGTTATTTACCTGCGACATAAGCAAAGCAAGCGCAATAGACCGCTTGGCAGATAGATGCAAGACCAAATTTAAATGATAAACGTAAAACTAACTCTAGAGCACAGATTATTAATATGGGACTCGAAAGACAATCTATCATCAATCAGTACACCAAGACAACGTAAATTGCTAATAATCGCAATAATGTTTGAGTTCAGATGAAATATATCAGATCTGTTAGACTTAAAAACCAAAGCCTTTGTTTTCGAAGGATTTGTTTTCAATTTTATCCAGAATTCTTCTAATGGAATCTGTAAGACCTACTAGTAATGATGAGGTCGAAATCCTGACTGATAAGGACTACTTAAGTATAATATCCAAATATTCTACCATTTCTATCTTCATAACATGTTCAACAATTTTGGATAATATAGGTACTATAGATATTGGCCTTAATTCATTAATTGATCCATTTTTGCTAATGGGAATAACCTTTGCAACTTTTCAATCGGATGGAAATACAGAGCAAGTGGGAATATTATTAACTAAATGTACAAATTGATGCTGACCATACGGAAAATAATTTCCAAAAATCTTAACAGCAAACCATCTGGACCCGATGCATTTGATGTAATTTTAGAGAATGCAAAACATAATTCAACCAAATCAATAGCACGAAATGAAAATCCATTATCAATGAAACTCAAATTAGAGTTTTGTACATTTTGTACTATTAAAAGCATCAAATATCAAAATACCATTATTATTTACTTAAATATAATTTTTGTGTAAAGTTAGCTTTTAAATTGTTTTGGCTTGTTTAAACACCAAAAATGCAATAGACATGCGTCTTATCAATTCTGATAGATTTACGAACATTACAAATTTTTACATTAGCACCGCTTTTTTTATTTACGTATGGACTTTGACCATTAAAATCCATCAGTTAATTGCGATTGGGTGAGTTATGTAGGATGTCCTTGCAATTAAGGCGAAAACTTATTTTTCTTTTTTCTGAATATTATAATTCCCTTAATCGAATTTGCAAAATTTTAGCACATGATATTAATTTATATTCCACTTAATTCATTTTATCAAAAATCGCATACATTGTGTATCAAAACTTATAACTTTTAAGTTAATATTAATTTTGTATGACTGCTAAAATCGTTATTTATACCAAAACGCACTTCAATTACCCGATGAAAAAAGTTTCTATATACTCATAGACAGCTTGATATCATGTGTGGCAATATATTAGTTTATGAAATTTTTTTTAATATGGCGTAATATATCATCATATATCATTGTATCATATATATTAGCTTATCTTGTATATCTGTTCATATGAAACAGATATATTTCTATATATGACCGTATATTATGCCATATATGATTATATGTTAGTGTATTGGTACAATTAATCAAAAACAATTCTACCACTTCTTTATATAACTATATATGGCAAAACCTATCGTTATATATAAATATATATAGTAAAATTTAATGAAAAAAATTGTATCGCTTTTATATATTTTTTTTAACGCCGTTTATAATTAGAATATAAATGAGTTCCAAAATGTACTGCAAAAAACATGAAAAACTACGGTTTTTTGTTTTGTGATGATTAATAATAATTTTATTAAAGTAAAGTTTGCTGTTTATTTCTGCTCTACTTAAAAATTTTGCGAACAAAAAATTTTATTTTCTTATTCGGTAAATGTTGTTTTTTTTTTTTGTTTTACCTAGCGTTTTGAATTTATTTTACAACTTCAGGTTCATAAAAAGCATAATTTTTAGATTTAACATTATTTTTTAAAATTAATATTTATATGTTTGATCTCTACAGCTTTTTCAATTGTTTTTTTTTTAATTTTTGAATTAAAAAACTTATTAGATAAAATTGTATCAAATTATATATAATTGATCATATTTGATAGACCCATTTTTCGGATCAGATGAGATGTGATGTGATGTTTAGTTATATGCGATACTATATACAATCATATATGATTATATAGGAACTTTTTTCGTCGGGTAGCTAGAACTTGGTTGGTATTGATGTGTTAAACATAGTTGAATGTGTTTATCTGAATTTTATTAATTAAGATTTGTTACAGATTCCGTATTTTTAAGGTATAAAAAAATACAATTTTTTAGTTTCAACCATTGTTTCTTAAACTAAAAGAGGAAGTGCGTGTTTTTTCATAAATAAAGTAACCACCCGATTGAAAAAATGGATATGTTTCTATATAAAATTATATATGGAGCACATATATAATTTTATATAGTCCTATATCAAATTATATATAATTATATATAACTTTATACGAAATTATATATAACTTTATACGAAAATTGGTGGATATAATTATATATAATCAGATATAATTAATTCTATTAATTCTGATATAATTAGATATAATTATATCCGAAAAATGGGTATGTCTAATTGTATATATATTATATATATATAATTTTTATATAATTTTATATAAATTGCCCCCTACATAATTTGACTTAGATTTTGGTTTATTACATTGAATTCTTTCTGAAATAATAAGATAACATTGCAAGTACATATATTATTATTTTTTTTTATTAACTGTAACAAAAAATAACAGTGACCAATACAAAACTTACAAACACAAATTAATACACAATTGAGGGAAAAATGTAACCGCTTTTTTAAGCAACATCTAATGGCAGTATTCCTTTGGTATTTTGTAAGATGAATCCCGACTACAGGTGCCTAAAACGATGCAAGAGGAAACAAATATTAACTTAATAAAACTAATCAGCACCTTTCTGTCAAATATTTGTTTCTAATGTTTTGCTTCAAAAAAAAAAATTAATGTTTTCTTACCTTCAAATGTGAGATTAGTCAGAAAAAATAAATATAACTAACTAGAAAGTCCACCTCCTTACTCACATTTCCGAATTTCCATAAAATCTGTTGAGATCAAAAAGCACGATATTCTGCATTTTATGTGTACATGTTTGTGTTTCAATGGTGGGTTATACAACTGAAAATAAAGAACACATTTGTATATATCAAAATTATATAACATTGGGAATTAACTTATCTGTAGCAATCTTATTCTTTATTGGGCCCTCGATCTAGAATACGACTCATAAGATTTTGTAGAAGTTACCAAGGAATACGGCCACCTAATAAGCATTAGAGGAAATAAAACGTAATAACAACCAAATTGTAGAAGATTTTTCATACTTACAATAAGTAATCCATGTGAACATTTATTGGTAAACCAATCGCCACATTTTAAAATTAATTAAGAGCAATTTAATGCTAGTATATATTTGGAAAACTCATTTAAAAAAATTCAAAAGAATTGATAGTGTTTATAATTTTTAGAGAAAAACGTTTATTCTTCTTCTTAACCTCAACATTTCTAACTTAAAACAAAAAAAAATTTATTGAAAAAACAATATATTTTTTTTTGAAGTTTGAATTAAAAAGATTTAAAAAAAATATATATTATTTATTTATTTATTTATTAAATTTAAAATTGCAATAAATCTAAAAACTAAAGCACTAGCAACAGAGGCTATCGGCTTATGGTATACAAAATTAAAAAGTAAAATATTAAGATTTAAATATCATTATGTAAATTGAGGTATTTTAGAAATTCATAAGTTTTGTTTACATTGTGGTCTGATGGAGAGATTAAAAGGTTTGTTATATTATTTGTGTTGCATATTCTTAAACGGGTACTGCTCAGAGATTGACACTCCGTCAGAAGGTGAAGAATAGTTAGCTGCGAGTTGTTACAAAATGAACATTTTGGTTTAGGGTCCTTGGACATTAGGTGTTTGTGTGTAAGACGAGTGTGTGTTAAGCGAAGCCTTGTGAAACATTTGTTTTTATGTAGGTTGGTAGATGTTGGTAATAAAACTGGCGTTTTATCCGGATTTATACTACGATAAAGATGATTGTATCTGCCCCACTTTCGCAAGATTGAAATATTTAAGTTTGTAACTGAAATTCTTGTTAAAAAGTTTTTGGATTGTGGCATAAAAAGGAATGTTGGCTGAAGATAAGCAGACTTTGCTGCTTTATCTGCTGCTTCGTTTCCTGTTATACCAATATGACTTGGTATCCAGAATAATTTTACTGTGTTTTTAAGTTGTATTAGTAATTGTTGAATATAGATAATTGTTTCGTTCCTATTTCTTGGGTTTAATGCTGCGTCAAAAACCGACCGGCTATCAGTGCATATGATGTGTTTGTTCTGTGAATTTTTGTATAGCTTCAGGGCTTCAACAATTGTTTCAGCTTCGGCTTCAAATACGGTTGCATTGTGGGGAAGTAGGCCGGTTATTTGCGGTGTGTTATTATCGTCCACTATAGCAAAACCGACATGATTTAATGTTTTTGACCCATCTGTATAGATAAATTTCCAATTTTCGTTTTTGTATTCGGATATAACTTCGTTGAATAACGCTTTAAAAATTGTAGGCGATGTGGAGTTTTTATCATAGGTTAGAAGATTTTTTAAAAAGGAGCTAGTTTCAAGCAGCCATGGCGGATGGTTTTCTAAAGGTGTACTATGTTTTTGAATGTTCAGCTTCTTTGTCATTTTAAATATATGGGACAGTGTCGATGGATATTTTAGATCGTGTTTCCTCTTTGTTAATAAGGTTACATGTTTATGAAGCAATGAAGACTTGTTAAAAAAAATTTTGTGACCCAAACGATATTTTAGTTTGTTGGCATGGATACATAGGGTCAAATCCCCCTTCAGCTTTTAGGATTTTTATCGGTGTTGTTCTGAATGCTCTTAGGCTTGCTCTGATAGATGCGTTAAGAATATTTTCGATTATTTTAAAAACTGTTTTTGAAGCTTTGCTATAAATTACTAGACCATAGTCAATTTTTGAAAGTATTATGGATTTAACAAGTCTAAGTAGACTGTTTGTGTGCATTAGACCTGGCGTAGCTAATATGGGGTTTTTTATTTTTTGGAATTTTGAGTGTGGGTAGCGACGAAAATATGCGATTTGATGCCAAAATTGATGTGGCAAATTTTCAGGCTGATCGGATGGTGCCAACCCGTGCCACAATGAGGTCAAAGGTCAAAATTTTGAAAGGCCACCAAAATAATCTTTTTTTTTTGCATTTTATCAATTTTTTTAATTAGAAATACTATAAATAAAACTACTTTAAATTTATATATATAACTTGTAATTAATTTATAACTTGTAAATTAGTTAATAGTTGTATTAACGATTAAGTACATAATGGCACCAGAAGCAAATAAATATATATTATAATTTTTAATTGAGCTCTAAGTTGCAAAAATGTATGGTGTTTCTGCTATTCTAGTAAGACAAAAAAAAATGCTAACAATATATATGTATTTATACTAGAGATGCGCGTGTGAGTGAGTTTTGACTCACACTCACTCACACTCACGTAAGAAATTTTCTAATCACTCACACTCACTCACGGACTTTTTTTGTACGACTCACACTCACTCACAATCACGTGAGTAAATTTTGATCCAATAACGCTCACGTGTGACTCACACAAACTTCACTCACACTCACGAAATACTCACGAATGCATAAAAAATGTTTTATGTACATAATTGGTTTGAAATTTGTACGGAAAATAAATAGAAAATTTAGCCTCTTCGCAAAATGCAGACAAATTACAAGTAAATATTTAATATACATACTAATTTTGTAATTAAAATTGGTTGTAAGGTTTTTGTGTTAATCTTTTACTATTTTTTGAGCATAATAATAACATTAAAACAGGTAATATATAGCAAACTTATTTTTAAAAACTTTTCTTATATGAAGTGGTAACGATTTTTTTAAAACATGGTTTAAATAAAGCAAAAGAGATTATTGTGTAAGGTATTGCCATTTATTTTAAACTAAAAACGCAAAATAAAAAACTTTTAAAAAATCACGCAAACTCACGCAAAAAAATCGACTCACGCACACTCACTCACTCAAACACTGGACTCACTCACAATCACTCACGAACATTTTTTGGGCAACTCACACTCACTCACAATCACGTGAGTACATTCAGTTTCAATCACACTCACACGTTATCACGCGTGATTCACGCAATAATCTGCTCACATGCGCATCTCTAATTTAAAAGTACCGTTTTTCCGCTCTGCTACTGAGCACATAGCAAGGCTGTTGATATGAATATGTAAAATTTTGTCATTGCGAATTTGAATATTCTTGAGAAAGGTGTAGTTTATTGTAAAATAAAATATTCTGTTAATTTTCGTAATTCCATGGCTCAGAAGATAAATTTATCGTTGAAACAGCTTCGATCTGCTGACACAAATGTATACTTGATTGGTAAATGTGAACCAAAAATAGTTGGTGTGAAATTACATCAAAACAGCAAGTGCTTCAGTGTTTTTTTATAATGTGCGTTGTGAAAACAAAACGGTTAAAGAAAGTGGAAGATTGGTGCTGGATGAAATATTGCCTTTTTGGGAAAAAACTAGAATCCCAACGCCTGATCAAAGAACATGTTCTGCAAAAGTCATTAAACTTTATGAAGAGTGGAGAAAAGTCCAAAAAGTATGTAAATCTCCGTTCCCGAGTCATCGCAAAAAAGAAAATGACTTTAAGGAAAATTTAAACAATTTATTTGACATTGCCCACGTTGACGCTCTGAAGCTTATAAGTATACAGGAAGATAGAGACTTCTTAATAAAGCAGCGAGAAAATGGGCGTGTTGGTAGCATGACTTGTGTCGATCAAAATGTCACAAATAAAGAAAAAAGAAAGGCACAAAGATTGGAAGACGAAAAACGTCGAAAAGAAAATTATGAAAAGAAAAAAGGCACTTCAGGTAATTATTATTTGGTATTTGGACGCAAAGTGGCTATTTTTTTTTTTGTTGTGCACTTAATTTCATGTGCAGACTTGACTATGGAACATGTTGAATTTGATAGTGATGAATCGGGAGATAATGTGCAGGCGATGGATGTAGAACATACTGACAACATTCCAAGTTGCTCCAATAAGCCGATTCGAAAACGTGGATAAAAGAATTTTATTGACGACAGAATGCTGGCTTGTATGGATGCTGGCAATATGTCATCTCCATTAGCTATACACTTCATCAGTGCAACTGCCAAAGCGTTGGGTCACAATATTGAGGATCTTGTTCTGAATTGCACAAGTCTGCGTGAACAACGTAAAAAATATCGTCGGCGTCATGGCAAAGAAATTATTGAAAATTTCAAGGTAATTTTTTTTCATTTTGGTCAAGTTAAGTTTTTTAGATCCCTGAAACATTTATTTTGCATTGGGACGGAAAGCTACTTCCCGCAATTGCTGGAAAAGCAAAAGTTGATCGCTTGGCTATTGTGCTCACGTCGGAGAACGTTGAAAAATTGATAGCTATCCCCATCATTAAAGATGGAACTGGTGCTGTAGTCGCTCAATCAGTCTACGACTATTTGTTAAAAATGAATATGCTGAATTCATTAGAAATGATATGTTTTGATACAACTGCTGCAAATACTGGCCGTCATAGTGGTGCTGGAACTTTATTGGAACGTAAACTGGGACGCAGCTTATTGTGGTTACCATGTCGCCACCATATTGCAGAAATTCTCTTAAGAGCTGTATTTGAAATTAATTTCGGAAAATCAAGTGGCCCAGAGGTGGCGATTTTTGAACGTTTTGCACGGGAATGGAGCACACTTAATTTAAAGGGATATAGCACTTGTATGCAGGATGAACGAGTTTTGAGTGTCATATCTGTTGAGGAACGCGAAACAAGCAAACAATTTTGTCTTGAATATTTAACGAAAGTTCACATTCGGCATGATTATAGAGAACTCCTACAACTTGCATTTATTTTTCTCGGTGGTAGCATTCCCAATTTCACATTTCGTGCACCTGGAGCGACATCTCATGCAAGATTCATGTCCAAGGCCATCTATTGTCTAAAAATGTATATGTTTCACGCGCACTTTAAAATTTCTGCGAGTCAGTTGAATGAAATTCGTAATATTTGCATTTTCTTAGTAAGTCTCTATATCCCATACTGGTTCAGAAACGCAAATGCAGTTGAAGCGCCAAATAGAGATATGCAACTGATAAAGGGAATTATTGGCTACTTTGATAAAAAATGTCTACAGTGCTATTGGAAAAAATTCGGAACCATCTGTGGTATTTATCAGAGGAAGCAGTTGCACTTGCCTTTTTTGATCCACATGTAGACTCAGAAATAAAGGAAAAGATGATTTTGGCGTTGCAAATAGAGTCCGATGAAGACAATTATATCGGTGATGATGTTGATATTTTCCCTTCTAAAAAAGTGTGTGCAAGCGTTGATGAATTACAATTATTCACATCCAAGGATTTAAGCTCTTTTGTGACTACTAAAACAAAATTTTTTTTTCTCGTTTGGAAATTTCTACGGATTTCTTACGCTTTCATCCGTCAAATTGGAGCGAAGCATTTTGTAAAGGGGAACAAATCGTCAAATGCATTACTGTTGTAAATGATGCCGCCGAAAGAAAATTCAAACTAATAACTGACTTTAACAGATGCTTAACACACAACGAAGACGATAAACAGTACTTGTTACACATTGTAGAGAGCTAACGTAATGACTTCCCAGCCTATACAAAATCTTCAATGATGTAAAATAAAAATAATAAGCCTAATAAATAAAAATGAAAGAAAAAAACATTATATTTACAGTATTTCTCATTAAAAAGATTGATAAAACAAAAAAAAAAGAGTATTTTGGTGCTTTTTCAAAATTTTGACCTTTGACCTCATTGTGGCACGGGTTGGCACCATCCGATCAGCCTGAAAATTTGCTACATCAATTTTGGCATCAAATCGCATATTTTTATCGCTACCCACATTCAAGTTTCAAAAAAAAGTTTTTAACGCCAGGTCTAGTGTGCATATGGCTCTTTGGTGATGAAAGGTATTTAATAATGTTTAGCCTATTCGTTAAATCTTTTTTTAAATAATTACAATGGTTCTTAAAGCTATATTTACAATCAATGTTCAATCCTAAAATTTTACAATTATCTACGGTTTCAATGTTAATATTATTGTAAATTAAGTTTATGTTGCTACAATTCCTTTTTTACATATATGTAGATGATTTGTTTTCTAAAACGAAATATTGGCGCCAGATGATTTTGACCAATTGTCAATGGCAAGTAAAGTGTCCGAAAATACTTATTTAATTTTATCGTTAGTTTGTTCCTTTGATATAAGATAAAGGTCGTCGGCATATATACAGTGGTCAATCTTTTTATTGCTGCCTATAATACGACTAAGGTCGTCAAAAGCAACAATAAAGAGAGTTACTGATAAAGGAGATCCTTGTGGGATCCCGTTAAATAACGGGAATGTATTTGAGAGTGTATTATTTAAACGCACAGAAAATTTTCGGTTTGATAGAAAAGACTTTATAAAATTAAACATTTTTGGACCTATGGACCAGCTTGCAAGTTTTTGCAACACTATATGCACACCAATTCTGGCAAATGCTTTGATGAAGTCAATTGATAAAATTGATGTATTATTTTTTGTAGACCGATTCTTACATATAATGTGGTCCAAGTACAAAAGTGCATCCATTGTACTTAAGCCAGATTGGAAGCCAATTTGGTTTTGTGACATCAGATTGTGTTTTTAATAAACCACATCAGACGTCTAGAGATTATTTTTTCTAAAAGTTTTGAGATGCATGGGAGCAGAGAAATGGGACGGTATGAGTCGATGTTATCTATTGGTTTGTTATTTTTGTATATAGCAACTACAGATGCAGTTTTAAAGAATTGAGGAATTAAACCAGAGTCGAAAATATTATTAAATAGTTTTAGAATGCGGATTTTGAATGTATGTGGGAGGTTTTTAAGCATGGGGTATGAAATTTTATCAAGCCCTGGAGTTTTTCCTTTAGATGTGTTAATGCTGTAAGATAGTTCCTGTAAGTTTATTTGGTTTTCTATTTCTTTTGACTTTGCGGGGCAGGCTGTTACAGCTAGCGTTGTTAAAGTTTGATTTTTAGCAATTTGAAAATCTTGAGAGAAGTTGAGATCTTTTGAATTTTCAGACCAGTATTTGGCAAATGATTGAGACAAATCATATGTATCAGTTACTGTTTTTCCATTCAGAGATATCGAACTAACTGTGTATGGCACGTAGTTCCCGGTTAGTTTTCTAATGTTTTGCCATAAAATGGAAGATGGGGTTGATGGGTTTAGATTTTCAGTAAACTCATTAAACGATTTGACTTTAGCCAATTTCTTGGCTTTATTAAAAATAGCGTTGTTTTTCTTATATAAATAAGGTTATCTGTTGTCATATTTCTACGAAATATTTTAAACGAATTTTGTTTCTCATTACGTAGTTGTTGTAGTTCTTTTGACCACCAGGGTACCGTTTTATGTCTTTTATTGGTTGAGGTTAGAGGAATACTTTCATTAGCAGATCGTCTAATAATTTTTCTTATGGAAGCTGCTTCTTTATTTAAATTATTGCAAACGGGCGTGATATCACTAATCTGAGAGATTTTTGTGTGATATGTAACCCAATCCGCTTTACTGGTATTAAATTTTGTCAATTTAGGATGGTTGGTGGGATTACTAATGAGAAATTGTGTCAATATAGGATAATGGTCGCTATTGTGAAGATCTTTAATGACACACCATCTACACATAGGTATAATGGAAACAGAAGCAATTGAAAGATCGATATGCGTGAAGGTACCGTGTGTGCTAAGATGGGTTGGAAACCCGTCATTTAATGTGGCCAGGTTTGAATTTAGAAGAAAATTTTCTATGAATGTTCCCCTGTTGTTAGAACTAGGGGAGCCCCAGACGGGACTCCAAGCATTAAAATCACCAGTAATAATAATTGGTGTGTTAATGTTTGCAATTAAGCTATCAAGATCAGTTTGTGATAACTGGGCTTGTGGTGGAAAATACGTTGAAAAAATTGAAAATTTTATAGTTGTATTGATTTCCAAACCAACTACACTGAGAGATTGGTTTGTGTTTAAAATTTTGTGTGGTATGTTTCTTTTAATTAATATGGCAGAGCCTTGCTTTGCCGTATCGTTAGGATTAAAAAAATATCCTTTATATTCCTTTGGAGTAATTGGGATAGAGTTGTTTTTGCATTTTGTTTCCTGCAAACAAATTATGTCAGGTTTTTGTTTCAGATAAAAGAAGTTGTAGGTTGGTGTAATTGCTATGGTAGCCACGAATATTCCACTGAAGAATATTAATGCCCATGTGGTGTTAAGAGAAAAAAGAGACAGTAAGGGTTATTACTTAATATAGTAAATTAAGAGAAATTAACCCTACGTGTCCGTCATTTCATCGTCAGAAGTCATAAATTATATTTCTTGTAGAGGGGTATCAGAACTAAGTTCTGATAAATTGATTGAATGTGTGGGTGAGTTTATTTTATTGTTATTGGTGCTCAAAGAGCCAGAGAAAGTTGGAGAATTTGTTGTTGTTTGATGTTGATAGTTATTGTTGTTAATTTTGTTTTCTGTGTTTGTAGAAATTTTGGAGTTTGAAGAGGAGTTTTTAATTATTGTTTCTTTAGAATTGCTATGGCTACTTTTATTTAAATCAGAAGTGAGGTTTTTGATTGGTTTTGTGAGGATTCCAGAGAGTTTCTCTTGGGTTTGTTTTGTTTTTTGAATATAGGTGTTGGGTGAAAGTATTGTAGTGTTGTTTTTTGGAATGTTGGTGTTGGATGAGAGTAATATAGTGTTAATTTTTGAATATTGGTGTTGGGAGTTTGTGTTGTTATTTTTGGATTATTTAAAGAATGGGTAGTAATAGTAGTAGTGGAGTTATTTAAATTATTGTTAAGATTGGATGTAATTGCGGAGTAAGAGGTTGGTTGAAAAATTGTTTTTGTTTTGTTCTTTGTAAATTGACATTGCTTCGCGCATCGAGCATTTCTTTTTTGTTTTGATTTTAAGAATTTCTTTTTGTTGAATAAATTTTGTACATTTATTGGAGGATGCGGGGTGCTCTTCTGCACAATTTGCACAGAATGTTCTTGTACATTCCGACCCGGAGTGGGGGGGGGAAGATTACAGTTTACACAAGATAGAGAGTTTTTACAACGTTTAACAGTGTGCCCCAATAATTGGCAACTTTTGCACCTCATAGGGTTAGGGATATATTCGCGTACTTTTACTTTGAACCATGAGATGTTGATTGACTCTGGAATGCTGTACAGATCAAATGTCAGTAAAATAACACCTGAGGGAGATTTTACCCCATCAATTAATTTTTCATATTTATAAACGGAATTAACTCCTTGAGATGAAAGCTCTTGTATAATTTCTTCGTCGGGGACGTTTTTAAGGTATGGGGCATATACAGTACCTTTAGTATAATTAAGATGTTCGTGTAATTTGCAAACTATATTACATAAACCATGTAGTTCTTTACAATTAATAAATTTGTTTGCAGTTAAATTGTCTTTTACAAGTAAAAGCAGACTACCGTCTCTTAGTTGGGAGATTGAGATTATATCTTTGCTAATAAGCTGAAGAGATCTGTGTATAGCAAAGCAAGAAAAACTTGAAAGGGGTTTTTTTCGTCGGTTGTGTTTACAACAACATATCTTGGATTAGCAGATTTTTGAGTTGAAAAAGTGGGGAGAGTGGGGAAATCAATAGGAGATCCTCCTCTATTTCGTTTTTTTCTTTTGCTTTGGGGACTATGGTCAGCTAATAAAACAAACCGGTTATTTCCTATAAGGGGGGGCCCAGGGGGCATGTTATCAACACTAAATCACACCAGTACACGATTGGTTCGTGTAAAGAGGGGGGAGGGAAAAAAACAATTTTGTTATTTTTGTTTTTTATTTCGTTTAATTAGAATTTAATTAGAATCACGACACTATTACTTTTAACTGTTTTTTTTTTATTCTTTAAATATTTTTTTACGCGATGCGCGAAAATAATTCAGGAGGAAAGGATGACTGTACACGTTGAGTGTTAGTCGGAGACTGAAAAAAAATATATATATAAATTACTATGCATTGATACTTGCAACCATATGTAGACAAAGAAAGGAATGATTTTTATGAACGAAATTTACTTTATTTAAAATAAAAGTTGATATTGTATGATAACAATCGAGATCGCATGAATTACGCGTTTTTTAAGAAAGTACCGAGTTAACCGATTTTAATAACGCGATTTTTTATGAAAATTTTTTCACTCAGTTTCAATATATATGTGGATTATAGTTTTATACACAAAGTGATAATACAGTTTCCTTGTATTTTTTTAACCAAAGTTTATTAAGAAAAATACTTGGCTCATAAGCAAAGGTCGCGATTTAACAGCTACGCTTTTTAAGATGACCACAGAGTCAAGAAAACATATACATATGTTGTCCTTTTCCGCTATGCTGTCATATACATTTTAGGAATGTATATGACAGCATCGATTTACTAAACATAAACATACAAATTTTTCTTATTTTTGATTATTATTAATTTTAAAACAACATTTATTTCAGATGCTTAAAAATGTACGATATACTATGAATTTACCTCAAATGCGCACATTGCCACCATTTAAACCGGTTCCTGAACAAATCCTAGGCGAACAAGATTTAAATGTTAGTGCCAATTCATTATCAGCCGTAGTAACGGATACAGATTCAAAGGTTTGTTATTCATTTACAACAAATGAACCTAAAGAACAACGAAACAAATTTAAATCTGATCGTTCATCACCAAAAGTTAATGAAATTGACATAACTCCTGCTTCAATGCGTGACGTTTATAGTTTGTTAGAACAAAAGACATCGGTAAATGCTTGGAAACCCTATGAATCGGAATCAGCTGATTTTTGGGGTTTAAAACAGCAACAACAGCATCAACAACAACAACAGGCAGCTATATCACAACTTACATCAACTCTTGCTGTTGAGGATGACACAAACCAAAGAACTTGTGGAGAAAAATCATTGCTAGACTTGCTAAGGGAAGACAACGCCACCAGTGATGTTGCTGCTAAACAAAGTGATCCAAACAAGAGTCAAACTAATGAATTAAAGACCTTGATGGCATTTCAACGACACAGCATTGACTGTCCAAATGAAAATACGGCATTTGTAACATTGCGTCAAATTTATCCCAACAAATGTGTGTCTGGCTTATGGGATTTATTTCTTAAATGTAACGGTGATGTTGACTGGTCCGTTGATATTCTACTTAAAGAAGATGAACTGGCAAAAATAAATGACGCTGACTATTTAATCGATTATGATGATTCCTTCGAGTGCTTATGCAATAGTTCCAATGAATGTCCAAGACAAACCCAATTTACGAATATGGCCGTCACTGACAATATTGCTGATAATCCTAGTTCCAGTGAGAACAATGTTGCTGTTTTAAATCTGGGAGAAGCTAAACCATCTCAGCGTCAACGATCACGATTTTCACGTTCTCATCAACGTACCATTAATCCTGCACTCTTAGAGGTAAAGGGAAATATTGAAAACTGTTTTATTCTTGGAGATGATCAGTATTCAAAGCATTTATTAAAAATACGTAACTTTCGTAGTGGCATTCATACTGAAGCCGCAGCTCCACATCTATCGTCAAATGCAACAACAGAAAGTTACGATAATGCTGAAAGTCGAACTGAAAACCTGTCTCTTAAAAACGATGATGATAATGATGAGGACGACGATGATGACGACGATGATGATGATGACAATGACAACGATGTATTTAACGAAGATATGTTAGAAATATCTCTGGGTGAACAATTGGTACAACAATTATTAGAAACATTTAAAAATGAATCATCATTATTAGAGGAACAGTTTTCATCGAAGTTACCTTTAAATCTAAAAGTTTTTATGCCACGTTCTTTGGCTAAACAGTTGTATATGTTGTGGATCGAATCGGCTTATAATCACTTGGAAGAAGAACGTCAGAAACTAGTTCGCGAAGATGAAGATTTTGCACGGCTCTTAAAAAATCCCAAATATTCCGAGTTTAAACAATCGCCTAGTAATCTACGTGAAATATTGGATATGGAATATGCCTGGAATATTTACAATCAGGACAAAGAAGAACAACATCAACGACAGATTGAAATTGAGAAAATGCAAGAACCAAATGATTTGGCATCACATCTGACACAGATGAAGTTATGTGAGACATTTCCCGATATACCACGAGAAACCCTGCTCGATATGCTGGCAGCGAATGGAAATAATTACAATGAAACTGTATCTGTATTACGCAGCACTATAAGAATTGATGACGCCGACGGACATGATGCTGCTTCGGTAAGAAATTTAATGGATCGTGCCCGACGAGAACAGGAATTGGTTTGTACAAATGCACTAATTTTTTATTTCTTTCTTATTAATTAACTTACTCCCATAGTTAAATCGACATGTTCAAAATCAAGCTGACCAAAGACAAGAACGAGTTTCAAATGATTGGGGCGATAGTGATTTGATGAAATCGTCATTATCACCGGAAGATGCTAAACGTTTGGCTCTGCGCGAATTTGAAGAAACTCGAAATTTAGCTGCCCATCATTGTCAGCTAAAAGCTGAATGCTATCAAAAGGCTAAAGAGGCCATACAAAGTGGCAATAGTGGAGCCGCCATATATTATTCCCAAATTGCAAATTTGCATAAAAAGAAAATCGACATGTACAATCATCGAGCAGCCAACTGTATTATGGATGTTCACAAATACACCCAAAACAATCCAGATCTATTAGATCTCCACTATTTACATCTTATCGAGGCATTGGGTTGCTTGGATCTCTTTTTGGATCGTCACATAACTGGCCTACGTTTGGCTTCGCGTAATTATAAGCATGTGTTTATAATAACCGGTCGTGGTAAACATAGTACCGGTGGCGTATCTACTATTAAAAACAAAGTTAAAGCAAGATTAAAAGAACGTTGTCTCAGGTAATATGATGTGACTTAACTGTCATCGAATTGTAATTTTCACATTTCTTTTACCAACAGATGGAGTGAAGTCAATCCGGGTCTATTGAAAGTAAAAATATTTTCGGGTTCTCGCCATTCGAAGAATATTTGATTAAACCAGGTATATGCTTCCGTTAACTAGTTGCACCAGCATATACCTGAGTAATGTTAATATGTATTTAGTATGCCTTAGGATTTAATATGGTTCATGTACACACATGTATGTGAATGCAATAAAATTTTATGAGTGCGTAGATATTATGGATCATAAAGTAGATTCTTAATATCTTTTTCCAACACTAGTTTTATACAAAACAAATTCCCATTTTTTTTTTTAAATATTCAAATATATTTCACCTGCTTTAGTTTTAAGATTTCTTTTTTTTTAATTGTGTTAAGAGTTTGCAAATTTTTATATGTACATATCTATATTGCAATTAAGCTACATTTTAAATATATATATTTTTTTTTTTAAATAATAAATGGTATATTATTTTATATTGTTAAAAATCAAAGATGATTTATTTGCACTGGGTAACATGATGTGTATACATATTACTGATTTAAGCTAAATTATTCATAAATACCAAACAGTTGTATTAAAATAGATAATGTATATGTATCCTCTCCCCAGTCAGGAAAATGTAGATACTTTTTTTTTATAAATCAAAAATTTCTAAAAAATATATATGAGCTATTATATATGGCAGGGTTACTTTTTTTTGTTCTACTACTCATTAGCTTTGACATATCGTTCTAGTGTCACGTCGCCTAGTTTTCCTAGAATCCCATTGGGACCACAAAAAACATTTTCCAGATTTGCCCAGAAACTATTCATAAACTTTTTTGCAGGGTTACTTTTTTTTGTTCTACTACTTATTACCTTTAATTAGACATATCGTGCTCCTTGTCACGTCGCCTCGTTTTCCCAGGATCCCATTGGTACCACAAAAACATTTTCCAGATTTGCCCAGAAACTATTCATAAACTTTTTTGCAGGGTTACTTTTTTTTGTTCTACTACTTATTACCTTTAATTAGACATATCGTGCTCCTTGTCACGTCGCCCTATTTCGTCGGGATTGTCCAAAAAATTACCTTGACACATTTTACCATAAATAAAAAAATTGTATTTGTTATGTTTGCTTTTTATTTATTAATCATATTTTTTACTACCTACCCTTAAAATATTTACCTCATATTGTTGAAATTATTAGATTCTTCCATAAATCCGTTTTTTTTTTTTTTTTTGTTGAAACTCCTCTGGAGCAGCTCTCGCGTTGCCAACTCGCCAACCTAAACAAAATTCAAGGGTATTTTTGCCAGGCTATCGGCACCCACGTTAAAATAATTCAATAAATTCGCCAACTCTGCATCAGGTGGCGAGCAACAACTGTTCGAAGACGTATCTACTTGCGCAATTACAGTGCTGCCATGTTTGAAGCCCTTCATCTTTCACCACCTTTCATCTCTCCACTATCCCCTTTCCAATAAAGCAACACATTAATTAATAGGAAGAATTTCCTGAGTGTTGCTTCTCTTAAAAAAAAAAAAAATATTGAAAACGTGTAGACAATGATCTAGTAAATGCGAAAAGTAAAAAAAAAGTTGGACTTTTAAGTACGGATATCATTTTACAAGAGTTTTAAAATTTCCGAACTCGAACAAAAATTTTCGAATCGAATTACATAATAACCCCCCTGGATTTTCCAATTGTACAAATTCCAAACAATTTTTGTTTGTTTTAAATCTTTAAAATATCGACATATTTTTTGATTTGTAAGATATTTTTCATTTTAAATTTTTTCATAAACGGCAGTAAATTAAGTAGAACAAGTGTTGGTGGAGAACACTTTAAACCAACCTGAAGTATTTTTTTCATATACAGTCGTAAATTTTGTGAAACATGCACTGGTACAACCCTTTTGCAAGTGTTGGCAAAGCGTTGTAACTCCATGTTTTGCCAGTAATATATTTCATATACAGTCATAAATTTTGTTTAAGAAGTACTGCCAAAGCACTTTCTATAAAAGTTGGCCGAGCAAATCACCAGTATTTTTTTTTTTAAATAATAAATGGTATATTATTTATATTGTTAAAAATCAAAGATGATTTATTTGCACTGGGTAACATGATGTGTATACATATTACTGATTTAAGCTAAATTATTCATAAATACCAAACAGTTGTATTAAAATAGATAATGTATATGTATCCTCTCCCCAGTCAGGAAAATGTAGATACTTTTTTTTTATAAATCAAAAATTTCTAAAAAATATATATGAGCTATTATATATGGCAGGGTTACTTTTTTTGTTCTACTACTCATTAGCTTTGACATATCGTTCTAGTGTCACGTCGCCTAGTTTTCCTAGAATCCCATTGGGACCACAAAAAACATTTTCCAGATTTGCCCAGAAACTATTCATAAACTTTTTTGCAGGGTTACTTTTTTTTGTTCTACTACTTATTACCTTTAATTAGACATATCGTGCTCCTTGTCACGTCGCCTCGTTTTCCCAGGATCCCATTGGTACCACAAAAAACATTTTCCAGATTTGCCCAGAAACTATTCATAAACTTTTTTGCAGGGTTACTTTTTTTTGTTCTACTACTTATTACCTTTAATTAGACATATCGTGCTCCTTGTCACGTCGCCCTATTTCGTCGGGATTGTCCAAAAAATTACCTGACACATTTTACCATAAATAAAAAAATTGTATTTGTTATGTTTGCTTTTTATTTATTAATCATATTTTTTACTACCTACCCTTAAAATATTTACCTCATATTGTTGAAATTATTAGATTCTTCCATAATCCGTTTTTTTTTTTTTTTTGTTGAAACTCCTCTGGAGCAGCTCTCGCGTTGCCAACTCGCCAACCTAAACAAAATTCAAGGGTATTTTTGCCAGGCTATCGGCACCCACGTTAAAATAATTCAATAAATTCGCCAACTCTGCATCAGGTGGCGAGCAACAACTGTTCGAAGACGTATCTACTTGCGCAATTACAGTGCTGCCATGTTTGAAGCCCTTCATCTTTCACCACCTTTCATCTCTCCACTATCCCCTTTCCAAATAAAGCAACACATTAATTAATAGGAAGAATTTCCTGAGTGTTGCTTCTCTTAAAAAAAAAAAAAATATTGAAAACGTGTAGACAATGATCTAGTAAATGCGAAAAGTAAAAAAAAGTTGGACTTTTAAGTACGGATATCATTTTACAAGAGTTTTAAAATTTCCGAACTCGAACAAAAATTTTCGAATCGAATTACATAATAACCCCCCTGGATTTTCCAATTGTACAAATTCCAAACAATTTTTTGTTTGTTTTAAATCTTTAAAATATCGACATATTTTTTGATTTGTAAGATATTTTTCATTTTAAATTTTTTCATAAACGGCAGTAAATTAAGTAGAACAAGTGTTGGTGGAGAACACTTTAAACCAACCTGAAGTATTTTTTCATATACAGTCGTAAATTTTGTGAAACATGCACTGGTACAACCCTTTTGCAAGTGTTGGCAAAGCGTTGTAACTCCATGTTTTGCCAGTAATATATTTTCATATACAGTCATAAATTTTGTTTAAGAAGTACTGCCAAAGCCACTTTCTATAAAAGTTGGCCGAGCACATTCGAAAGATGTTTTCCTAGCAGTATTTGACATATACGATCGTAAATTTTATAAAGCATTGGGGTTATAACGTAATTCGATTCGAAAATTTTTAAAAGTCCAACTTTTTTTACTTTTCGCATTTACTAGAACATTTTCTACACGTTTTTAAAATGTTTACCCATTAAAAAGGACTTTTTATTACATTATTTTCAATGTGAAAATTCTGTTCGACTCGAATTTCTTTTCGATTCGAATTACATAATAATCCTCCTGGTATAGGCACAGCTCTTTTTGCAAACGTTGTTGGCAAGGCGTTCCTAATAAGTGCTTCCTCAATGCTTTTTTTTATTTTGTTATTCAAAAAACAAATTTTTGAATACCACATTTGTGTGGGAAGTTGTTGTTGGTTTGAGTTCAAATTAACATATAATGCTTATTTAATTTAAATTTTCATAATCGTTTGACTCTAATACGACTTTTTCCCGAAGAGCTAACTTATAACCAATATTTTTAATAATTCAAATACGTGGTAACCCTGGGCCCCCAGCATCGTCAATATGGGTATCAAAATTTTTGTTTTCTCGAGTACTTTAATACTGCGTACAAAATACAAAAAAATTTTAAAGATGTTTTCATACAAAAATGTAATGTAATTTTAAACTATCACCTTTTAATCCCTAAAGGAGCGATTGAGCACCTAAAAAAAAATGTTTTTGTCTTCGAAACTAAATCAGTTTTATTAAAATCTTCGGATTCATCGCTGTGTAGTTTCGTTGAAATTGGTACATTAAAATTAACATTTTCCATACATTCCATTGCCCCCATAATGTATACACATTTCATATCCACAAATACATACGTGTTATAAATGGAAAATAAAATTCAATTTCAGTTTTAATTTTTTTTATAGTTAAAAGTATTAAAAATTAACTTATTGTAGTTAGTAGTTTATACACCAACAGAAGAGTGTACATATTATTAGATATTACACGTTTACATATAATTAAAATTATGGAAATAAATGGACACATTGTATACATGTTCGAATACCTTGGTGGCCAACTCTCGAAAGCCAAAACTCGTCTATGAAAATCCATTCACTATGTCGTTGTCCGTGTTTGTTATACAACTGAAATCTAAGGAATTACGACGGGGAGATGGTGATGTTTCATGCTTTGACAAAGGTGATTGATTTTCTTTACCGGCATGTAAACGATTGAGAGCGACCTTCTCCAGTAGATTAGAGCGACTACGACTGTGGCGATGATTTTGCAAATTAAGACGTTGACGCGGTGGTGTATTTAAAAATACACCTTCGAATATTGTCTCCAAGCTACTTGTTCGGCTTAAAGATGTTTCATCTTCATCTCCATGATCACTGGGTGGACTTATCTGAGCATTTATATCCTGTAGGGCAACAAAATCAGGATTATTACTGCACGGACTTATTACCAGGCGTTGATGTAGTAATGGAACAGGTCTGGTTGGTGTTGCCATATCCTCACTATCTATGGGTGATGGTGTACGTCCCAGTGGTGATATTAGACGTATTTCAAATGCCGGCAATTCATCGATATCATTTGCATCCATTTCTTTGTCGAGCGATAAAGATAATAATGACAAATCACTTTCATTCGATAAAGTTGAACAGTGAGAAGTGTGCAAGCGATATGATGAGTTACTTATTTCTCCGGAATTGTCCATAATATTGCCGGCAAGAATATTTGCAGCTTTTCCACATTTGTGCCCGATATTTTCTTCTTTCACGTTCTCTGCGCTACTTGTTGTCGCATTGTTCATTGCTGTCGATTGTGTATATCGATGTATATTATTTGTGTTTGCAGGTAGTTGAATATTAATGTTAAAAAAAATATATGAGTTTTTACTTTAACACTAGCTTGTTTGTAGATTAACAACAAATGATTTTAAAAACAACGATATTGACGTTTGAAGTTATTTATTTTCTCCGCCAAATGCATTCCACACAGTGAAGCCAACCTTTCCAACAACATGGAATGTAAGTATTAGAGCTGTAAAAGTACTGAGTATTCAGTACTGAACATTTTCATAAATACACGTAGAAAAAAAACGGATGTTTTTTTTGACAAGGACTGACAAATAATATTATTATTATTATTATGTGTTTATTAGTAGTATTTTTAATACTTTTAAATTACAATTTAAATTTTTTTACAATATTACATATTTAAGCTCTGGTTAACATTTCTAATAAAATTTACAGTTTTTCTTCTAAAAATATTAGTGTTTACTTCATGTTTAACATCATTTGGCATCTTGTTGTATAGATTTAATCCTTTGATGATTGTTATAGTGAACAAGATGAAGTGTGTTCGATTACTTTCCCAGTAAAGTCCAGTAAAAATTACTCAGTAACAAAATTACAGAGAGTAAGACAAATTTACAAAAAAGTAAACGAACGGAAAATTTGTAAGAAATGGTAAACTATTTTAAATACCAAATATTAAAAAAATCAACTGGTCGTTATGGAAAAGATAAAAGTTAATTGAAATTGTCGACCAGAAATAATTTAGGATGTTTTTTTTAATTTCTTCCATAGTTTATTCTTTAATATTTTGCATTTTGAATCCATAGACAATTAAAATTTATTTATATTTTTTTTGTTTACTAAAAATACAAGCATATTTTTTCAATCATATGTTTTTTTCTTCTTACGAATTCTTACTGGCAAAAATTTATCCAGTAAAAACTTGTAAGTTTTTTGTCAACAACCTGTCACTTTACTCTCTCTTCTTACTATTTTTTACTAAGTATTTGTGTAAACGAACACCTTCCAGTAAAAACTTTTACAAATTTTTAAAAATTTTTGTGTTATCGGACACACTTATGCTCTTTCAACAGCAACAGCTGTTTTTTATTTACAAATTTTACAGAAGCGCTGGTTCTCAATAATAAAGTGTGTTTTTTATAGAGGTATAGAACTGTGAAATGGAATAAAACAAAGATGAATTTTTTAAATCGACATGAAATTTTCTTTATTCGAAAGATAATCTTCTGGCATTATAATTTAAATATGACTTCTGGCATATGACCAACACGGCTGGCTCGGACGTAGTCTAATATGGAGGTCCAATTTTCGATGACATTTTCCATCATTTGTAGCCGTATATTGGCAATAACGTGGCGAATGTTGTCCTCCAAGTGGTAAATCGTTTCGGTCTTATCGGCGTAGACTAGCGACTTCCCATATCTCCACAGAAAATAGTCCAGCAGCGTTAAATCGATCTTGGAGGCCAATTCAAGGGTCCAAAACGTGAAACTATGAGGTCACCAAACGTTTTCTTCAATAAATCAATTGTGGCACGAGCTGTGTGACATGTTACGCCGTCTTGTTGAAACCACAGCTCATGCACATCATGGTTGTTCAATTGATGAACGAAAAAGTCAGTAATCATGGCTCTATAGCGGTCACCATTGACGGATAGACTGATTCTGGCCTTCCTCTACACTACGCTCTACAGCGGCAATGACTTCTTTTGTACGCACTGTACGAAGTCTCTGTGGATGCATATTATCATTTAGAGTAAACGTGTTGCGAAAACGTTCCATAGTTAATCGAATTCATTGCTCTGATGGACGATTATGTTGACCATAAAATGGACGTAGTGCGCGATACGTATTTCGAACAGAACCATGGTTTTCAAAATAAATTTGCACAATTTGGAAGCGTTGTTCAGACGTCTGTCTATTCAAACATAATCACTTGACAGCTGATAAAATGGCCGCAGGTTAAAAAAGTGCTGCCAACTTAAAGTTCTATAACAACTAATAGTTGAGAAGCCCAACTGAAGTATGGAATCGATAAAGAAAACATTTCTTAATCTAAAAAAATGAGATCATGCCCGGAACCGTTCATTATAGCTGACCATAATCCAACAAGATTTGGCATATATAAAAAAATCATATGGACATTTTTTTAACAAAAGTTTAGCAAAAACCAACCAATAGCTGTCAAGCCCATCTAAACTATATACTATATTTCCACTAATACTATGTTTCCACTTAGCTGTTATCAGCAAAACATATGTTTTGTTAAAAAAAAAATTATGGGAAAACATGTAATAACTATAGCGGTAATCACTCTTGATAGAAAAGTAAAGAAGAATCGAAGAAAACGAGAAAAGAAGAAAACTTTTGACAGATACAACAACAAAATGTATGGGATTTGTTTTTTCTCGTTTTCTTCGATTCTCCTTTTCTTGATAGGAAATTTCTTTGACTCAAACCTTGAGTAAGTTGTAGTAGAAAACAAGAAAAACTTTTTTTGACAGAACAACTGATTTTAAGCGTCACAAGATAATTTCATATTTTTTAAATAAATTGTGAATTATATATATGTTTATATATTAATAAAATTTACCTCCAAGTTGAAAATGCTGCATAAAATCTATTTGTGTTATTGCATTTTCCACTATAAATTTAATTATTTTAATTTTTTCTGATGTTTTTGGCATTTTGCTTATTTAACTTTTAATTACATTTGGTGAAAAACGTGTTCAGCCTAGAACAAATGTAAACAAAGATCAGCTGACAGTGTTGAAAACAAACTTGCTAAAAAAAGACGCTCACTCTTTAATGAAAAAGAAATCGATAATGTTTCCTCCAAGAAAAAGTTTTCTATCAAGAGTGATTACCGCTTATGTTTTATTTCAAAACACGTCCAAAACACGTTAGGTGGAAACGTAGTATAACGGGTTATCCAGGTCGGTTAATCTACAAAATTGTCGATTCGTCGTTTAAAGCTAAATAATTGTAATTTTTTGGTTTTTGTTTATCAATAAATGTTGCGGGGGGTTCGTTAACCGCATCGCCCCGATTGTATTCCACGCCACTGACAACCAGCGATATGTTTGCCATGAGGGAATATGCAGCCTTGGAAGAAACCACCAGGGGAGTAAACCAACTCCTGTCCGAGTCCCGGGTTCATATATGGTTGAATGATTGGAGTAAATATTTCATTTGGTGGCACATGTGCACCACGATTTACCCAAGACTTTTATTGTGGGTGCTGAAACAAAGAGGAAAGGAAATTAGTGATTTTATTGCACTGATTAAAGGAATGATACGTTCTTGTCACCTGATAGTCCTTAATCCAAAAGCATTTCCGTATCTGAAAGGGAAGTATTAATAAAAAAGTGGAAAATAAAATTACTTAATGGGAATAAAAATACTTACCTGTTTGTTTTGGTTTCTTCTTTCGGTTGTAGTGTTTTATGTCGATGGGTATGTTAAATATTTATTCACATTTTTTTTACATGGTTGGAATTTTTTCGTAGTAGAAAAAAAGTACGAGTAGAAGGGTGTATTTTCTGTGAAAGTACGTTGGTTGCGGTTGGGTTAAAAATCAAATTTGAAAAAGGATAATGGTGAAGGAAAGGGATGAGCTTCTCCTGGGGTTTTAATTTATTCAAAATAGGGTATTTTTGAGATAGGACGAAGGGGAAACAGAGGAAAAATGTGAGATATACAGATTTTTATAATTTTTTTATAATTTTTTTTTTTTTTTTTTTTATTAATTCAATTTTATTGATTTATAAAAAATTTGTACAAATTTTTCTTATACTACCCCGCAAAACCATACGGCTTGTCTGCAGGAAAAAAAAAACTATTATACTACATATATGTTATAAAAATATGATTTTTTTTAAAGTTCATTTCATTTTTATTTTTAGATTAACAATTTAATTTATTGTGAACTTAGGAAAAATTGTTTTATGAGTTTATTTCTTTTAAATTTATTTTTAGTATTTATTGTTTCAAGAGGTAATTTATTAAATATTGTGGGTGGGGTTACTAATAAGGTGTTTTTACCGTATTCGTTGAGAAAGCTTGGCACCTTAAATCTACCTTGAGATCGACGCCTTGTATTATATGAGTGATCAATTGCTTGAAGAAATCTGGTGTCGTTATAGAATTCATTGGTTAGAGTTGTATAATATATGCTTCTAACATTGAGTAAGTGTAAGTCTCTAGATATGTTATTAGTTTTGTTGTTTTTATCGTTAAGGTTCTGTTTAGTGCTATTGGTGGAAATATTATTGTTGTGAGTTGTTGAAGTGTTGCTTCTGTTAGTGTTGTTGTTGCTTATGCTGGTGATGTTTATTGTATTGTTGTGTGTTTGGTTAACGCTGCTGTAGATTGGGAATGTTGCATTGTTGTTAATGACATTGTTGATGTGATCGCTGTTGTTGATACTAATTGTGTTGAGAAAGTAGTTGTTTATTGTGTGGTTGTTATTATTGTATGTTGTAATAGGGATGTTGCTAAGAGTATTATAGTAGATGTTGGTAGTGTTCTTGTTGTTAGAGTATATTTGTTTCTTGTATAGGATTTTTAATATCTGATCCTGTGTTGCTTGTAAAAGCCTACAATATGTAGCACTACCCCATGCTGCTATTCCATGCCTTATGTAGGATTCAGCTAATGAAAGATAAGCCTGTCTTAGCACACTATAGGTTGCGTAGTTGCTTAAGTGAAAAAGCATATATGATGATTTGCGTAATTTTTTCTGCAGATTTTCAACGTGTGTTCTCCATTTAAAGTTGCTATCGACATAAACACCTAAGTATTTATACGAATTAACCATTTCGATGTGTGTTGTACAAGTTTCATTAAAGTTGATAGTATTGTTGACTTTACTGTGTAAGCATTCTATATTGTGAAATGTTAATTCTATGGATGATAATTGGAAATGTGGCGGTTTAATGTGCATAACTTTTGTCTTCGTTGCATTAATAATAAGACCGTAGTCGTGACACCATTTTGTTGCTATATCCAGTTGGTTTTGCATTAATTCTGTTGCCCTATGAATGTTTTTGTCACTAACAACTATGGCAGTATCATCTGCGTACGCGAATGTAGTGCTTCCATGTAAGGACCTCATCAAATCGTTTGCATAGATTAGGTATAGGATTGGACCGAGTTTTGAGCCCTGGGGCACCCCAAAGTCACACGTTACTTTATCACTTAATTGGTTATTGATTTTTATACGGTATGATCTACATTCTAGATAATTTGTAAACCACTTTAAAGCGTTTCCTCTTATTCCAATTCTTTGTAAAGTATGTAGTAGTTTTTTATGTGTCAAAGTGTCAAAGGCCTTACTAAAATCAATATATAAAACTAGACAGTGCATGTGATTGCTTAGGCAGCTGTTGACGTGGTTTGAAAAGTTTCCTAGTAATTTGTTTATGTTCTTATCTTTTTGGAAACCGTAACTGATTTTTATCAATGTTTTTAAATTTGACTAAATAGTCTGTAAGCCTTCTTACTATTACTTCTTCAAGTATTTTTTCAATAACTGGTAAAATTGCTATTGGCCTATAGTTATTACAATCAGATTTTACGCCGTTCTTGTATATTGGCCTTATTATTGATGTTTTGAGTAGATTCGGTACTATTCCATTTTCCAAACTTGAGTTTATTAGTTTGTTAAGAATGGTGTTACGACACTCGCATTGTTTTTAAGGTCTTTTGGTCGAATACCATCTATTCCAGCACCTTTTTTATCATTTAAGTTTTTTATAATATTGATAATTTCTTCCTCGTTTGTATAATCTAAATAAATTGAGTTTTGGAGAGTTGCTTCAGTATTTTTAATCGTTTTTATGTCACAACTATGTATTATCTTTCTCACATTATCATTAAAATTTATGGCAAAGTTATTTAAAATTGTGTTTATATTAGTATTTTTAAAATTTTTCATTACTATTTCATCGATGTTACTTGTTTTTTTACCAATAATTTCATTTATTAGTTGCCATGTTCCACGCATATCATTTCTATTTTCAATAAATTTACTTTTGTAGTAATTGTTTTTTTCGTAATTGATTTTTTTGTTTATTAAATTTCTAAAGTTTTTGTATTCGTATTCATATTTTTTGTTATTACGGTTATTTCGCCATTTTTTAAAAAGTTTATCCCGCATATCACGGTATTGAACTAGTTCTTCAGTTATCCACGGATTTAATGATCTTTTTTAGGAGCATTTTGATTTTTTTCTTTCAGATTTTTTATATATTTCACAAAATGTTTCTTGTATTAAATTGTAAGTATTATCCCTACAAGAAATGGATGACCGAAACTAACACATGCAAAATTTGTGTACTTACACATTTGCAACAATTTTATAGTGAAATGGCGCTGCCATTGTTGCTCTTTTTATACCAAATTTATATGATTTTTTTAGTAGGCTAAATCTAATTTTAGTATTATGTTTTTACATATTTAATTAACTTAATTTCAAATATAGCTTTTAAAAAGTGTTATCAATTAAACCAGTTTCAAGATTTAGCAATATTTGTATTAAATTAGTTTAAAAAAAAAATTGTGGGATTTAAGGGAATTTTGGTAATTAAAAAAAAAAAAAAAATGTTAGGACAAAATTGTTGCCAGTGGCAGCGCTGTTTGCTACAGGCATAGACTGCATATGTAAAAGTGAAACAACTAGCACACATTAGTTGTTTCACTTTTACATATGCAGAGTTGCATTTCTTGATGTAAAAAGCAATATTTTGTGAATCCCCTGACAGTGAATGCATGTGCATTATTAAATAATTGAAATTGAAATTTCATATAAAGTTAAAAAAAATACAGCTGTGTCGTGTGGAAGAAAATAAAAATTAAAAAAGATAAAAAATAAAATAAAATATGAAAAAAAGGCATTTACAAAACTGCCTTTCTAAGGAAAAAAGGACATTTGAGTCCAATATAAAAAAATATAAAAAATTAATTGAAATTAAAAGTGAAAATAGTGTAGAAAATGAAAACTCAAAAAAATTAGAATCAGTGTCTTGTGTTAGTGAAAATTTAACTTCTGAACCAGCATCCACATCTGCAAGTGGTTTGTTTTCAGAAGAAGACGAGTGTAGTGATTTTTTAGAAACTGGTATAGCAGATACCAAGTCAAGTCAGGAGATAAAATCATGGGCTGTTAGGAATAATATATCTCAAAACGCTTTAGGAGATTTATTGCAAACGTTGAAGAGGATAGGAGTGAAAGATTTGCCGTTATCGGCCAAAACTGTTTTAGGTACAAGTAGGGAAAGAATTCTTATTAAAACCATTCCAGAAGGAGAATTTTTATATTTAGGTATACAGAAATATTTTCTTTCAGGTTCATTCGAATATCTTGATGGAAAAGCAGAAGTTTTAATCGATGTAGGCATTGATGGTCTAAAACTTTTCAATAGTTCTAATAGAGTTTTGTGGCCCATTCTTGGACAAATTGTAGGCTTTAATAATGTTAGTCCTTTCATTATCGGTTGTTTTTCAGGTTTTAAGAAGCCACAAAATTTAGATAGTTATATGACAGAGTTCTGTGCAGAAGTAAAGTTACTTAAAGAAAGTGGTATAAAAGTAGGCAATAGTGAAAATTTGTTGCGATTTAATGTTCGTTTGTTTACTTGTGATTCTCCAGCTAGGGCTTTTGTTACGGGTATAGTGGGTCATAATAGTAAAAATGGTTGCTCCAAATGTTGTCAGGAAGGATTATATAAGGAGAGAAGGGTGTGTTTTTCGAAAGAAGTAGGTCCTTCAAGAACAGATCTGACATTTGAATCCAGATGTAATCCTTCTCACCACACGAAAGAGTTTCAATTAAAAAGGAGTATTGTAGAAGAATCAGGGTTTGGAATGGTTTCTCAGTTTCCTTTAGATTGTATGCATTTAGTGGATTTAGGAGTCACTAAAAAATTACTTAAACTTTTAATTAGTAAAGAGAATGCAAGAAGCATTAATGAAAAAATGGATTTTATCGCTGGTTATGTTCCATCGGAATTTTGCCGTGCACCTAGGAGTTTAGATGAATTCGTTAATTGGAAGTCTACTGAATATAGGCAGTTTTTGTTATATACAGGAATTTACATTCTAAAAGATACTGTTAATAGTGATCAATATTATCATTTTTTATTATTGCACACTGGTATAAGGCTTCTGTCTAGTAAAATGTCCCATGTAATAGAAGTAGATATTGCCCAAAGAGTATTAGAAGATTTCGTAAAATTTTTCGGTACATTATATGGTGATGAATTAGACAGTTTTAATGTCCATGGCTTATTACATTTAGCAGAGTGCGTTAAACAATATGGACCATTAGATTCTTTTTCAGCATATAAATTCGAAAATTATATGCAATATATAAAAGGACTTGTTAAGAAGCCGAACCAAATTTTACAGCAGATTTTCCTTAGGCTAGAAGAAAAGCAGGGACTTAAATCAGATTCAAGCAGTGTTTCTAAATTAGGAAGATTTAGTTTAGACCATAAAAAAGAGAAAGATAGCTTTTGTTTCTGCAAAAAATTGGGACCCATAAAAATACTTAGCGTAATAAATGTATCCGAATCTGAAGAATTTGTATGCAAAGTTTTTCAAAAGACTGAAAATTATTTCGAACAACCCTTTCAGTCGTTTAGTGATCTAGGTATAGTAGTTGCAAGTGAGTTATGTAATAAAACCACTGTAGTCAAAAGAGAAGATATAGATTTTAAATATTTTTGTATTCCCCACGAAAGCAAGTTTCTTCTTATACCCCTTCTACACCACCTTTTTCATAAATTTTCTCACTAATTTCACGTTTAATTTCAATTCCATCGACCTTTGATTTAAACTTCGTTGAAGCATTAAATAAATATAAATAAATAATAAATATTTTTTTTTATAATTACATGAGTTTTTCCCAAAATATTTCCGAATATGAAAATACTCAAGAAGTAGACGGTGAGCGAAAAAAGAAATAAATAAACAAATAAATTAAATGAATATATTTTTACAATTTTTACTTTTTAGCTAACCAATCCGTAATACCACGGAAGTCATATTCTTTGCTTGGGAATGTTCAAGAGCCACTCCCATTATCAACATCATCATTGCCCAAAAATGAAGGTAAAGCAATTAAACTTTTTATAAATCGTATTGGATTAACAACTATTTAATTTTTTTCTTCCAATTAAGACATCTTTCACATGCTGAAAAACATTGCACAGAGCCTTGAAAAACTTAAGGAAAATGTAAGGATACAATTACTATTTATTCGGAATACAAAATTATTTTCCCTTCATATTTTTAACTTCCGAAATGTATTATTACATAACTTCTTCTTACGTTTAAGCAATCAACTATTTTGCAAAATCAAACTATTTTGAGCCAAGGGCAGAGTTCTATTGTTGTCAATCAACAGGAACTTGCAAATAAGTTGGAAGCCATAGAAGCAACTGTAAGTATCTGGCAGTTTCAGTCTTTATATTTTTATTCAAATAATAATAAACATTTTTACCAGATGATGGCTCAGTCAAAAACTTTGATGGAGTGCAAGGTAGTCGTTAAAAAGGTAGAGGGTTCAGTTTGTCGCATGACTGGAGAGGTAATTGATAAAACCTCGACGAAGTCGCCAGCATGCTCCCCTTGCAGACCCTTGCGGCGGTACAAGATTTAGAAGAGCAGTTATGCACGCCAGATTTTGCTCAAGCAATGGTAACGAACTCATATTTACACTTTATTTTATTTTTTAATATTTTGATATTTATACTTCTTTACAGACAACTTACTTACATAAAATGAAGGGAACATCGGAAGATGTCAGCAGTGTCATCCGCTCAATATTTACGGATGACCTGCTAGAAGAATATAATTGGGAAGGGAGGTGGGAGAAGCATTCTCTTGGGAAGCTCATCTTGTTTAACAAGACTCTCCGAGGTATGTACATATTTTTATTTATAAATAATAAAATAATTATTTGTTTTTATACATGCAAATATACGTACTTATTTATATACATAAAATTATTTATATAAAAATATATCTCTTCTTTTAATTTTATATGTTTTCCAACAGCAAGGCTATTTTGAGTTTGAAAAAAGCGTGAGAAAGGCGGTGGAACGGAGTCACCACAGACTTAAGCAAAAAAAAATATGCGAAAAAATCTAAATAATTTTTATAAATAAATTTTTATAAATAAATTTATTTATATATTGAAATATAAAACATAAATCTTCTATTTTTAATGGTATACCCGTCAGCTTTGATGGATATATGCATCAAGTTTGATTGGTCAACTGTGACGGATATATCTATCAAGGTTGATTAGTCAACTGTGACGGATATATCCATCAAGGTTGATTAGTCAACTGTGACGGATATATCCATGAAGGTTGATTAGTCAACTGTGACGGATATATCCATCAAGGTTGATTAGTCAACTGTGACTGGTATATGCATTAAGTTTGATAAGTCAACTGTGACGTACATATCCATCAAGGTTGATTAGTCAACTGTGACTAATATTTATATCATTTTTGATTAGTAAACAGCAGGGAAGTGAGCAGCTCAGATATATGTTCTATAGTCGACAGAGTTAATAAATTAGAGGAAGATGCAAAATCACACGTACACAAATGTTTTCATCAGTTTTTTCATATTGCCCTTAAGAAAATGATAGAAACTTTGTTCTACGCGTTGATGGATATTTCCATCAGCAGTTCCGGTCATATGACCGTCACTGTTCTTGCTGGGATTAGTATCTGCCCTACAAGAAATGGATGACCGAAACTAACACATGCAAATCTTGCATCTTCCTCTAACTTATGAATTTATAAATTAGAGGGAGATGCAAAATCACACGTACACAAAGTTTCCATCACTTTTTTCATATTGCCCTTAAGAAAATGATAGAAACTTTGTTCTACGCATTGATGGATATTTCCATCAGCAGTGTCGGTCATTTGACCGGTCATATGACCGTCACTGTTCTTGCTGGGTGTTGTTTGATTTACTAATTCATACCAATTTGTTTCTCGTATTTGTTTATTCACTTTATAATTGTTTAATATTGGCCCTTGATAAACGACAGTTTGCCCACTCTGATTGTTTATTTCTTCATCAACAGAACAAAAAAGGGAGAAGTGGTCAGATATAGTTGTTGTTATTACAGCTGCATATGCATTTGATTTTGCTTGGTTGTTTTTTATAAACACATGATCAATACATGATCGGGTATTCTTGTGTACATCTTCGCGAGTTATTTCGTTTACCATGCAGTTCATACCATTAGACATTGTCATATTAAGATATGTTGTTGTTGTAATGTTTTTTTTAATATATCTAAATTCATATCTCCTACTAGTATGATCTCTTGTCTCTTATTTATTTTGTTTATGATAACATCAAGCTCTTCTATAAATTTCGTAACTTTTAAGTGTGAGGGGCGGTAAATGGAGAGAAGGGACACCGTTTTATTGTTTATGTTAACATCCAGTTGTATTGCTTCAGAAAAATTAGTTTTTAAAGAAATTTGTGCAAATGTTAAGTTTTGTTTGGCATATACAGCAATGCCTCCACCTTTGCCGTCTCTGTTTAAGAACACAGAATTAAAGCCGTTTATATTATAAAATTGGTTTTCATTATCAGTTATGTTTGTTTCTACGAGTATTATGAATTTTAGTTTTGATATTAAATTGTTTATTGTTGTGAGAAAAGATGTGAAGTTTAACCGTAGTGAACGATTGTTCATGTAAATTAGCGATTTATGATAACTTAGATATTTTCCATCAATTTGATGAAAATGATTACAAGTCTGTTTATTATTATTATTCATTTTTATTAAAAGAGAGAAAAAAAAATATATATGTATAAAGTGTAGTTTTTGAAAAAGTTTGGAGTATTATAAAAGTGTAGGGTGATTAAATTGCGTTGCTGATCGATTCGATATCTGCTGCATTGGAGATGATAATAAAGGACGAGTTTACGTTTTTACGTGCAAAAATGTTGCCATTACGTACCCAGACGAACTTCCATTTGGCTTCATTTGCTTTGGCTTTAGCTAACCATAAAAGCCGACGGTTGGAAAATGTCAGTTGATCATTTATATAGATGTATTTGTAATTGTTACTGCTGTTTTCTGCGTTGTTGCTATCATTTTCGGTGTTTCTACTTTCTTTTAAAACATTTGCATTAACTCTATGACGCTCAATTTTGCTCATCAGTTCAATTTTTTACCTAACGAAGAGAACTCTATAACAACCTTGTCGGTTTGTTTTTTTAAACGATAAGCTCTGCTTACGTCTTCTTAGTTGATCACAACATTTAGTGAGGCACCAATTATTTTCACGACATCGTATGCGGACATTTGTGTATTTTTAATATTTTTTATTTCGATATTTTTAACGATCATTTTTTGTTCTATTTTGTTTATGCGTGTATCCATTGCAGTGATTTGTGTTTCCCTTTTTTTGTCGTTCTCAAAGAGCTCTTTTACTTGACCTACCAATGTAGTAAGTGTATTGGTTATTGTTGTGAGGGCTGTTTGTATGTCTCCTTTAATTTGCAAATTCGAGTTGCTTACATTTGTTGACACTTGTTCTATCGATTTTTTTATTTCTTTTATGTCTGACTTGAGTTCTTTCACATCAGATTGAACAGAGCACAATTTAGTGTTAACTGTTGTTAGAGATAGTGTTTCTTTAAATTTTTTTGTTCGATCATTCTCAACGTTCTCATCATCATCATCATCATTCGCTCGGGTCTGCTTTTGTTGATTTTTATCATCAAAGACCAATGTATTTGGGGATCGGCTTGGTCGGCATATATGGCATTTCCACGACGATTTTCTCTCACTACTCATATTCAAATACGTGGTTTCTGATAGGGAAGAGCACGTAGCAAAATGATACTTTGAATTACAACTATAACATTTAACATATGAGGTTGTTGTTATTGCTATTTTGCACTGGTTACAGAGAGCCTTTTCACTCATTTTAGTTTGTTTTTTTTCGTTTTTTTTGTGTTTTTTTTTATTTTTCCCTAACTACGTGAATAGCCAAAACTACCGTATGTACAAACAAGTGGAAGCATTAAAGTCCGATGTGCCGAATTTGGTATAAAAAAAGATTAAATTCGGCTGTGACGAATTTTTGGATACCCTCCATCTCGGTGTTTTCATAAACCAGGGAAAGTGCAAACAATATTAATATCTATATTCTTTGTAAAAATAACAAAAATAATGTTGTTTTTATAAGTAAAACAAAATATGACTGATTGATTAATGTATTTGGGATGTTACAAAAGAAAAAATGTTTAATTAAAGTTTACTAAAATGAATCTGAAATTCTGCATGCTTATAACAGTGGGTATTCAAAGGTTATTCTGATTACCTAAAGAAGAACGTGTAGTGAAAAATATATATATTTTTATAGTTCCTTATGATGTTAAAAAAACTGTTGTAAAATTCGCCAGTTGTTTGTCTCTTTGCCTATATAATAATGAAAGAAATAAGGGTTACTAAAATATATTTTTGGATCGTTAGAAGAGATGCAATGAATACAAACGGATAAAAACAGTTTCGAATAATCAGAATTTTAGATAAATTGAAGTGAACAAAAATACGCTTGCGGAGACATACATAATGAAATAATTATTAAATACCCGTTTACATTACAACACATGTGTTTATACTATACATCACATAAGTAAAACGGAAAGTGTGATGAAATTAAGTTTGTCAAAAATTATAAAAGAAAATCTTTTGAGTGTTTAGGGTATTTTCGAGACACAAAAAATTAAAGAAACTGGTATTTCAAGTAATTGTTTTTTTCAGCTCAGTTGCTTGTGCAATTCTCGTTTACGACTCCTAGAATAAGAACCCTAAGAAATTTTCCCAAAATTCGATTGGTCTTTACACATCAATACTTCAATTTAGATTATTTTTGTATGTATCAAATAAAAATAGGGCTTTTAAGGAAAACAAATGCATATAATCAAAAGATTTTAAGATGAAGTATGCACCTTATATGTCTTAAATAAAAAAGTTCTGAAAGTGAATGTCCTTTAAATTTAATGGGGTTTTTAATAAATGTAATTAGAGTGTAAGAGTTTCCTTGCAAATTTATTAAAGGTTGAGAATGAGAATAAGTAAAAATAGTGTACGAAAAAAAGTTATGAATTTACATTGTTGGATTCGGGGATTTTGTTCCTGGATATTTTTTTGATCTGATAACGATTAATGTGTCTGGCAACTCCGGTTAATGCAGTCAAATAAATAAAGAATTTTAACTAAACTATTTTGTTCTACCTTTTTTCTAATTGTTGATTTTTTGATTTGTTGGGGTTAACAAAAAAAGTTATATGGCAAGCCTGGTATCTGGAAAACAAAAGAATACTTTATAAATTAGCTTAACAATTTTTCGAGGGTTTCTCACATTTGCACTCATAACCAGTGTTGCCAGGTTTGCAGAGCATAAAAACGACAAATTTTCTAGAAAAAATCGTCAAAATAAAATATATTTGTTAGAAGAGGGATAAAGTTTTAATAAAAAATAAAATACAATAATGTTATTCACATTTCAAATGTTAACGTGTTATCGTTGTAATATAACACGATTTTTGACACTTCTCTTTGGTTTAAACTTCGAAAATCATTATATTTTACAACGATATTCATATTTATAAAATGTTGAAACAGTGTGCCCCAGTAGGCTAGTTGGTAGCGTGCAGGCTTATCAGTGCGGTGGTCGTGGGTTCGATTCCCACCAGAGGCACTGATCTGTTTTCGCTACAACGCGCCTAAGGCCATAGTAGCTAGTGCTCGGTTAGGGTAATAGTATATAATTTGTAATTATATGATTATTAATTAATAAAATAACAAAAATATAATGTTGAAAGATCAAATAAATACAACTTTAAATCAAACAAATTTTAAAACTTGAACTGTTAATCACTTATATCTGCATAATTCTGTGAACAACATTTCAGTGGTACAACTTTTTAAATATTAAATTCTTTTACAAAATTTGGAAATTCTTTAACAATAAGTCTGTTCGATTACTTTTCCTGTAAAGTTCAGTAAAAACTACTCAGTAACAAAATTACAAATAGTAAGACAAATTTACAAAAAAGTAAACGAACAGAAAATTTGTAGGAATTATTAAATTAGATAAAATAGCTTGTTTTAAATATTAAAAAAAAATCAACTGGTCATTATGGAAAAGTAAAAAGTTAATTGAAATTATCGACCAAAAATAATTTTAATGTTTTTTAACTTCTTCCATAGTTAGTTATTTAATAATTTTCACTTTCAATCCATAAACAATTAAAATTTAATTTAACTTTTGTTTTTGTTTACTAACTATACAAGCATACTTTTTTATTTTTTAGTCATATGTTTTTTTCATCTTACAAATTCTTTCTGGCAAAAATGTATCCAGTAAAAACTTGTAAGTTCTTTGGCATCAAACTGTCACTTTACTCTCTCTGTTTACCAGTTTTTACTGCGTATTTGTCTAAACGAACACCTTCCAGTAAAAACTTGTACAATTTTTTGTGTTATCGAACAAACTTAATGTTATATTTTTTTATTATTAAATTTTGGCACTTTATTTATATTATTAGGCCTGTTTTTTAAGCCCCGGATTTATTTTTGGATTTATTTTGTTTCATTTAAAGTTGTATATATATCATCTTTCAACATGAAATATATTCGGGCTAGAGATCTGTTTGTTTCGCAAAAAAAGTCCATGCCTTATGTTTTAACATGAAATTTTTTTTATTTTTATTTAAATCTAACTCCAATTAAATTTTATAAAAATTTAAAAAAATGTTCTAAACATATAAACACAGAAACTAAATTAAGATAAACCCGTAATGAATTTATAAAAAAATAAATGCGGTTTGGATTAAGTTTTATTCAATTCTAGGATTTGCATTTTTGCAAAATTGTATTTCACATCATATTAGCATATAAAAGCTAGCTATCGATCAAAAAACAATGTTTTTGCTTTCAATTTTTAACGAAATAATATAAATTCAATAATCGAGCCGGCGATTTTATGAGAATGATAAATAAGTAGATTTTGCTGACATATTAAATTATTGTCAAAAAATCGTCATTTTGGAAGCAAAAGTCGTCAAATAGTCATTTAGTTATTTTGGGTATTAAATATCATCAAAATGACGACAAATCGTCAAACCTGGCAACTCTGCATGCGATTGCCACTAAACATGCGTACGTACATACTGTATTACAAAACAAAACAAAAAAAAAACAACAATATTTAGTGGGTTTTTTATTTTAGGGGAAACTATACTTCAGTTATTTCGGTAACTGAATTTTAGCGTTAACGGTATTTTATTTATTTCGCTAACGGTATTTTAGCGGTAACGATATTTTAGATATTTCGGTAACTTTATTTTAGGGAAAAAGATTTTTAAATTATTTTGGTAACGGCATTTTAAGAATAACGTTATTTTAGTTATTCATGTAATGTTAATGCACACCACAATTTTTAACCGCATTATGCCCGAGTTTAAATGACTGTCTAGTTTATGATCATACTTTGGGAAAATATATCTATTTACAGAAGTTTTTTTGTTCAGATCTTGTTAGATTATTTCGGTAACGGTATTTTAAGGTAACGGTATTTTACGGATAACGGTATTTCAAGAATATCTGTAACGGTATTTAAGCGTTAACGATAGTCAGTTGAAAGGTGTTAGAATCGAGGACGGTATTTCAGCGATATTGACAGCCATCCCTGCTTGCGTATATTCTTGTGTATAAGCATTGAATGTACGTATGGATGTATGTATGATGAAATAAATAGTATAATTTAAAATTTGCTTCAAAATTTTTAGAGGTCTTCCCACATTTTCGCTCATAACTTTTGAACGCGTTAACCGATTTTGATCATTTTCACTAGAAAACTGCTCATGATATCAACAAACAATTTGACTGAAAATTAGCAGTACTTCTTCTGTATTGTCGGAGTATTTTGTGTTTCCACAGACAGACGGACGGACAGACGGACAGACGGACAGACGGACATGGCTATATCGACTTCTCTATTCATGCTGATCAAGAATATATATAGTTTATGGGGTCCCAGAATTTTTTTAAAAGAATTACAAACATTTGACAAAGTGAATATACCCTCCTGCACTATGGGATGGAGGGTTTAAAAATACATCATAGTTGCGCCAACTCACAAAATGTGGGAAATAGTGGAAATTAGATTACATATGATTTTCTAACAATTGTGAATTGTTGTGGTGTTTGTCTTAGCTATCTTCTGCAATTACAATTAAATGTAAAATCGACCCCGTGTAATTGAAACTGGTTTTAAGCCACAGCAAAAATCGACCTTACTTAGATCAGTTGGTTAGAGCCTCTGTCTAAGTGTAGTGCGAAGTGCATGTGGCAAAGAAAGCAGTTTCAAGCCACGGTCAGGATTGCATTTAATAAAAATAAAAAAAAACATTTCATATAGATGCAATCAAACAATAAAAAACATAACAAATAATTACAGTATTGTCAAAAAGGATTACTGATGAAGGTTGTGTTACCAGAAACTGCGCAGTCTAATTCAATAAAAAAATTTACAATGTAGTTATGATTTTTAGAAAAGTATGCTTAATCTTCTCTACCACGCCTATCTCAAACAATTGAAAAATATGTGCATATTAATTATAGTATTAATTGTACACTGTCTAAGAAGACGATGAATAAAATTCAAAAATCCCCAATAAGATTTTAGTTTTAATTTTGTGATTTCTTTTTTGAAATAAGTTTTTAACTAAACTGTTTAGCTTAAAGATTTTTATCACAATTTGTCGGCAACTCAATGTTTACTTATTTATTGATGTTTTTAGTTTTTTTACCACACTTTTAGATAGTTGTTTTTTACTTTTTATGGAGCACTCGAAAAAAACACGACCGTTCACAATGAACAATAATATCAAAAGTTATAAAAATAAATAAACAGTTTAGAGAAATTAAAAATTATTTTCTGAAGGAAAAAAAAGGCGTTTTGGCGGGAAAAATGGTATTGATATACGTACATTTTTTGTATATGATGTCAGGGTAAATATGTAGTATGTATTAGAGAAAAGTAATCGTGTGAAGAGATATACAGAGAAACATGCCAGTCCCAAGAGAAAAGTTAAAGCGTTAAGTCGCATATTTGGTTAATAGTGAAATTGATGTGTTCAAAATAAATGTTCCAAATAAAAAAAAGGTGAACATATTGAACGGGAAGAAAAAAAACTTAAGTGAAGAAGATAAAAGTGCAGGACGTTAATAAAACAAGGAAAAACCGGTTTTTTGTGTTATTATTTATTAAAAGTAACCCGAAGGAAAATTGTATAAAAGGAAAGCCCATTGCATTTCTGGGAAGCAGATATTCGTGAAGTCTTGGGCAGAATAAAATAAATTTGCTTTTTAATAAAAAAAGAAAAAAAAGGAACGTAAGTTGATTGGAAAAAATTATAGAATTTTAGTTTAAATTTCGGTTATTCATAGCTGGCTATACATCAAGGGGAAGAGAGAACCAGGAGGTTATACAGGTTAAAAGAGGTCCGTAAAGTTACTCAAGTCAACCTCTTGGGGTGAACCAAAGTTGGTGACGAAAAAGACCGAAAACAGCATTACTTCCGTATATCCATTGGTATAGCCAGGTAAAATTTTTATAACAAAATTTAAAAAATAAAGGCGCGAATCCAATAAGCCAAGTTTGAAGAAATTTATTTAAAGCCAAAAAAAAGGATCATAAGTTAAAGTAAAGTTGTAAAGCAAGAAAGTCCATAAACCAAGCAGAAAATAAATAATCAGCAAACTGAGAGTTTCTAAGTGAAAAAAAGGAATCAAATCTATTTAAAAAGTTTAAAAAAAAAAAAAAAAATATAAATATAATTTGCCTAATAAAATTTTTCATGATATAGTGAATAGTAGAAATAATGAGGTTATTCTAGTGTTAAGGTTATTATAAGTGTTATACGTTTGGTGTAGGTTTATGCAGAGCCTAACAGCCGTATTTATAAAAAAGTCTTATTGTGAGTTTACAGAGTGCAATAGCTATTATAGACTTTTTGTCTTATTAATCACTCATAAAAGTTTTACAGCCGTATTTATAAAAAAGTCTTATTGTGAGTTTACAGAGTGCAATAGCTATTATAGACTTTTTGTCTTATTAATCACTCATAAAAGTTTTACAGCCGTATTTATAAAAATGTATTTTTGATTTATTAACCGTTTTTAACCAAAATTTGCTATAGTTGTATTTATAAACGAAAAATAGTCTATTAAACCTTTAATAAACCATTCATAAAGTAAGAAATTTTATTGTTGGATTTACCCTTCTTTAAACCAAAAATAAGAAGACATTTTGCATTTAGACATTTTGTTTAAATCTACATACGACTATTGTTTACCTTTTATAAAAATATTTCTGCAGAATATTTTTGAAAAATATTAATAGAAAGTGATTAAAGTGATTAATTTTATTTTCTATATCCTTAACTCTTTTTTATTAAATCCTTTAACAGCTCCTATAAGAAATTGTAAAATGAAAAAAATTATAAGTATGTGTAATAGACAATTTTAAATATGTTAAATGATCTTTTAGAACCAGCTCACGAAGCTCTTACCTTATCCTCTTCACACCAGTTTTCAGACCTTTGCCTCTTTTTTGTTTCCTTCTAAAAATAGAAAATATACAATTAAAATTATTTTAGTATGTCCATTCATAGTATTTATTAACACACATACCTTGTTTTCCACTTCTTTTATTGGTTTTATTTGTTTTTGGAAATCTAAATCCATTCTTTATTTCTTTTTGGCACAAATCAGTCTATTTTTGGTAAAAAAAAATCACAGAAATAAAATAAAAACCTGACAAAATATGTTAGTGATGTAAATCAGATGTAAACAAACTCTTTATTCGATTATTTTTGTTACCATATACTACTAAAATAGAAAACTCAAAACAGTTTTGCAATATTTTTGTTGAAATTTTTTTCAGAACTCATTTTATACGTTTTTTATTTTTAAAACATACTTTTTAAGTCGAATGTTGAAAAAAAATTATGGACAAATAAACATATAATTGATTATCGGGTTTATTAATCAGTGGTTTAAAGCGTCACTAACAACTAAATGGCAAGTAAATAAAAAGAGAGAGAGAGAAAATTACTACAAACGCTCAATAGTTATGGAGCTGTTATTGTTTCTTTATGAATTAAAACTTTTATGAGTGATTAATAAGACAAAAAGTCTATAATAGCTATTGCACTCTGTAAACTCACAATAAGACTTTTTTATAAATACGGCTGTTAATTCATAAAGAAACAATAACAGCTCCATAACTATTGAGCGTTTGTAGTAATTTTCTCTCTCTTTTTATTTTCTTGCCATTTAGTTGTTAGTGACGCTTTAAACCACTGATTAATAAACCCGATAATCAATTATATGTTTATTTGTCCATAATTTTTTTTCAACATTCGACTTAAAAAGTATGTTTTAAAAATAAAAACGTATAAAATGAGTTCTGAAAAAAATTTCAACAAAAATATTGCAAAACTGTTTTGAGTTTTCTATTTTAGTAGTATATGGTAACAAAAATAATCGAATAAAGAGTTTGTTTACATCTGATTTACATCACTAACATATTTTGTCAGGTTTTTATTTTATTTCTGTGATTTTTTTTACCAAAAATAGACTGATTTGTGCCAAAAAGAAATAAAGAATGGATTTAGATTTCCAAAAACAAATAAAACCAATAAAAGAAGTGGAAAACAAGGTATGTGTGTTAATAAATACTATGAATGGACATACTAAAATAATTTTAATTGTATATTTTCTATTTTTAGAAGGAAACAAAAAAGAGGCAAAGGTCTGAAAACTGGTGTGAAGAGGATAAGGTAAGAGCTTCGTGAGCTGGTTCTAAAAGATCATTTAACATATTTAAAATTGTCTATTACACATACTTATAATTTTTTTCATTTTACAATTTCTTATAGGAGCTGTTAAAGGATTTAATAAAAAAAGAGTTAAGGATATAGAAAATAAAATTAATCACTTTAGTCACTTTCTATTAATATTTTTCAAAAATATTCTGCAGAAATATTTTTATAAAAGGTAAACAATAGTCGTATGTAGATTTAAACAAAATGTCTAAATGCAAAATGTCTTCTTATTTTTGGTTTAAAGAAGGGTAAATCCAACAATAAAATTTCTTACTTTATGAATGGTTTATTAAAGGTTTAATAGACTATTTTTCGTTTATAAATACAACTATAGCAAATTTTGGTTAAAAACGGTTAATAAATCAAAAATACATTTTTATAAATACGGCTGTAAGAGTTTATTTTTGTATTGCCACGATTTAACATCTATATCGCCAGTAGAATTTTAGAAGGGCAGGAAAAAAAAAATAACCAGAAAAATAGAAAAATAATATTTACGAGTTACAAAGTTGAAAAGAAAAAAAAAAAAGAGACAACATACAAAACCTCTAAAAAATACAAGAACAGAAAATATTACCATAAGGGTCCACATGATAAACGATTTTATATAAGCCACCATATAGACCTTAGGGAGCTCCTTCAGGGATAAATTAGAAATTTAATCGGTATTCCAATTGAGGAAAAAAATGATTGTGTTGTGAGCCCTGTGTAAATTAAAAGTAAAAATTAGAAAAAAAAGTAATCTGGGAAAAACAAAGATTAGTCTATTGGCAAATTAAATTATTAATTACTATAAGTTTTTTTTTGGAGTATTTTTTTTTTTTTAATAGCATGCGATATTTATATTAAGTTTTTTTTTGAAGGATATATGATTAAATTAGTAATAGGTATTAATTTTTTTTGTATTTGTTTTAAAGATAGAAATAAAGATAGAGTGTTTAAGATTTGGTATAGGTGTTATATAAATAAAAGAAAAATGTTTATTTTTATATGAAAAAAGAAGTAATAACAAAAATGTTGGCTTGATTTGTTAAAGGGGTGAAAGGCAATGATGGTGAGTTTAAACGGCTAAGAAGGTTAAGCGGGTATTGGGGTCGTATCAAAGTGGAATTGGATAATTGTACGACCATGGTTGGGTGGGCAATAAGAGGACCAACATCTGTCTTCAGATCATCATGTGGTGTGTTATTTTTTTGTATTGAATCATGTAGTTGTATGGTATTAAAAGTTTTTTTTTTGTGTTCGAGCGTTCCCAGTGAGAGGGTTGGGACCTTCTGAGGTATCTCATGGTAAGATTGCTAGCTGGAATCCTCACTGGACAAAACAGTTCGGAACATAAAATACACAAGAACTGTTTTTTGACTGTTGAATATCAAGAGAAGTCACATTGGTTCACACAGAGAATTAAAGTGCCAACCGAATTGAAAAGTGTATTTTAATAATAACAACCTATTAATTTAGTTAGTACAACGATATTTACATTAGATTTCTGAATATTTTGAGAGTTGCAACTAAAATTCTGTTGAATTCACCGAACTTTGTTGTGAAAACTAATGTTAAGTTGTGCCAACCGACTGAAATTCGTAATTACCGAATTTGAGTCGTAGTAACCGAATTTTTCTTTTGTGTTTGTAAAGTCTTTGTTAAAGACGATGATCCTGCGTATTTTACCAAGAAACAATTTTAAGAATCTGTCAGTCTTACCATTTTAAAAATATGAGAGTTTCAAAGACCGGCATGTAGAACAACTTTACACTTTTGAAACTAGTTCTAGTTATGTATAACTTGGTTTAGTAGAACATTTTCTATAACTATAGTGGTTGGATACCGATCACACAAAATGTTCTTGGGAGATGAAAGAAGAAGTCAAATTTCTACAGAATTATTACTTATGTCAATTGACATTTGTCTTATATTGATTTAAATCAATTGGAACCTGGTCTAATTGAGCAATACAGTGTTCCGGTAAATTTCTTTTTAATACGGGAAAAATAAACAAACACATTTTGTTGGGGATCTTTAGTTCCCTACCAGCGATTGAAGATTTTGACAATAGAATATTTTTTCGAAAAAACGTTAAAAATTTTGTTGCAGAGGAGGTATCAAAAGTTGAGTAAATTTATTCTAACATTGGTTTTTGAAGCTGCAGATTTTGAAAATATTTTTTTTTTTTGCAAAATAAGTCTCAATAGTAGCGCTTTGACGGGAGTTAGATTTTTTTTTTCACCGAAATACATCAGCTGTGCCAACTTTAAACGTTTTTTAAGCGTATTTTCCCGAAATTTAGCTAAATACAACATTTTTTTATCGGTACATCCGAAATCAGGTACCGAAAATAGCAGTTATTTTTAAACAGAAAAAAATCATATAGAAGCAAATCTTAAAGAACGAATTCAAGTTATTTTCTTTCATAAAATGGTCTGCTTTTTAAAAGATGGATTTTAATTTTTTTGGGCAAATATAAAAGTCAATTTTTGATGTTATTTTTTCGACAAAAATTAAAAGTTATTTTTTTACTTTTATTTTTTTTGAGCAAAACTAAGTTATTTTTTGACTTTTATTTTTGACTTGCATTTTTTTTGGAGCAAAAATAACAGTTGTTTTTGAACTTTTATTTTTTCGAGTAAAAATAAAAATAATTTTTTTTCAAATATTATATAAGAACATATTTGGTAATGACATGTACACTCAACAAAAACAGTCTGTAAATCAACAACATTTTTGTTGGGAGGATCCTAATGTTAGCAAAAAAGTTGATAAATTCAGCAACATTTTTGCTGAATTTACTAGTTTTTTGTTGATATTAGTAATTTTTCTGCAACGATCCTCCCAGCAAAAATGTTGTCGATTTTACAGACATTTTGTTTAGTGTCATTAGAATTGTCATTACTTTTGTATGGCGATGTCGTGCGAAATTACTAAACATCTTACGAAAATTCATAAAATATGTGCTTACCAGTATGGACAAAAATAATGAGTCTAAAAATAAATTTACAAAGAAACTTTACTTAACTCCAAATTATTTTTTTTTTTATTTAAATAAAGTGGATTCGAACCTGAGACTCCAGAGCTCTACTATCTGAGCTATATCGACGTGTTATACTTGATATATAAAATCATAAATGACTTCCTTGCATAAAATGTCATTTATTTCCAGTTTACAAAGAAAAACAAAAATAGGTGGTTATATATGTACTTACTAGAGTCGAAAAAATAATGAGTCTAAACATAGATTTAAAAAAAATATAAATCTCATTAATTAAATCTCATTACCGTTTTTACCCTGGGCTTTTTTGACGTTTAATTGTGTTACGAAAAAGTCACCTATTTTTTTTTTGTCCAACTGTATATAAATTTTCAGTATTATTTGGACGTGAAACCAAACAGTGGTAAAATTTTCAAAAAAATTTTATAAAGTCATAAATAAAAAGTCATAAAATAAATTGTATCAAATTATGTACAACTTGATCAAATTATATATAATTTTTGAGTTTTTCGGATCAAATTATATCAGATAACATCCCATGAGATAATGTTATGCAAAGCACTTTTCGTATCAAATAAGACGTAATATGGAATTATATATATGACTATATATGATTATATATACCGATAACGAAACGTGTTTTTTTATGGAAATTTGTTTAATAGCCCATTTACGTTTATATATTCGTATAGAACACAAAATATTCTAAGTGTACGCATTAAAATGAAAACGTTTCAATACTTACCGAAATTTGAAATAAAATAAAATAAGTATTTTATATTTTCAATAAACTTTTATTTATTGGAAAAATTCAACTTTAATCTTAACTCAATTTGATTTAGTAAATTTATTTAACATTCAATGTTACGTATTAATTTTTTGTGATTAGTTAGTAAGTTATTTTAAAATTTTAATACATTTTAAAGTTTTGTGTTTTTAAAATTAATTGTTGTAAATTGGAAATTAAAATGTTTTTTTTTTGCATTTTTCTTGCACATATACTTATTTGATTATGATTTAGATTTTTATTCAAAATCTTTTATATTTTTCATGAATTTGAACACTATATACATTAAATTACCAATCATTTAGTTATAACTCATGTCGGGAAGTGCTTTAAAATTTGTACACATCAAAACTTTTGAAATAAATAAAGCCCTACCAAGGACCATCCAAAAATGAATGCATTAAACTCTAGCTGCCGAGCTAGTAAAAAAAAATATATGACCCCCCTCTGGAATTAAAACAGTTTTTTTTCTATATTTTCGGGTTTTGGGCCCTATTTGTTTTTGGGGAGCCCAGGGGCTCGCCCCAAAAGCCGCTATGCGTAGAAACATATAAGTGTGAGTACTCAAATGAAAGAACATTTCCTCAGGATTTCAAAAATTATATTATTTTTATGATCCATGATACCCTCTATTAAAAATGTTTTTTTTAGAGTTTTTTTGGTTTTTTTTTTTTTTTATTAATTAATAATCATATAATTACAAATTATATACTATTACCCTAAGCGAGCACTAGCTACTATGGCCTTCGGCGCGTTGTAGCGAAAACAGACCAATGCCTCTGGTGGGAATCGAACCCACGACCCCCGCACTGATAATAATGAATTATATGAAAATATGACTTTTTAGTTGCTATCGTTGGCTTTACCCATGGATTACCGCGTGGAGGTGATATTACAAAATTTATTGACTTAAGAGCTTTCTCCTCCAGTCCGTCCAAAGCCCGGTACCGCTGAGGTAAGATTTTCTGCGTGACCAGCCTTCGGCCGGGCTTAGGGGTTTTCTCCTATGTGATAGGCAGTTTAGTGGCTTCGCTAAGTAAACGTTTTCCATTTTGCGATTTTATCAAAAAAAAAAAATATATTTTGTTGTAATTTCGACGTATTTGTAAGTGTTTTCAAAAATAGCGCTGCAGGCAAAATTTGTAAACGGCTGTAGAGAGCTTAACGCAGCATATATTTTAAAAATAATATAATTTTTAAAATCCTACACAGAAAAAAAATCATTCACAGAATGAATTTTTTCATAAACTGTATGAATCGAACAAGATTTTTTTTTCCCAAAACTTTTTCATTTATAGTATGAACTTGTTCATACATAATATGAAACCGAACCTGAATTAGTTTCCAAAAAACTATTCATTCGAGTTATGAATGTGTTCATACATATTACGAAACATGTTTATAATATGTATGTACCAAATTTATCTATATTATGTAATTTTCATAAAAAAAAAATATTTTTTATCTATTTTCCCATTAAAGTATAAGGTTTTTTTTAGATTTTACATGCATAATAACTGCATTTTTATTATTATTGTTTTTAAATACAAAAAATTGAGAATTGGAAAAAAGACTGTTGTGGTGAAATTTTCTTCCAAATTTCATAAGGAACGGCTGATGGCTTCCAAATCCAAACTGAAAGAAAAAGAAAGTACAAGTGAGGTGTTTGTAAATGATTTTCATAGCAAGGAAACTATGAACCTTTTTTATTATGCCAAATCATTAAAAACTATTGGTTATCAACATATTTATGTAAGAAATGGCAGAGTCTATTGTAGAAAAAGTGATATTGCAAAACAACAGCTTATCAGAGATGAAGATGATGTTGATAATATGTTATTAGAAGCAACTACAAATAAACATTGGAAGAGAAGATCTATGGTTAATAGTAGAAGAGTTGATGATGCTAATTCAAGTGATGATGGCGATGATGGTGCTGCTTACGTGTCCCCTTAAAAAGGAATGTATATATTTAATTTGTATAATTTTTTATAATTTTCTATTTTTTTATGATTAAAAATCAATATTTCCAACAATTTGCAAATTTTAAAACTTATTTTTGTAATTTGAATTTAAATTTTCTTAACATTATTAGTATAAATATCAGAAGCGTTTCGTCTGTTGATAAATTTAATAAATTTAAATCGTTGATAGCAAGCTTTCCTAAGTTACCGGATATAATAGCTGTCCAAGAAACTTGGTTTCAGAAGGATATTACGCAAATTTACAAACTTCCAGGTTTTAATAATATACATTGTTGTAGAGAAGATGCTTACGGTGGTACGAGTATATATATTAATAAAAACATACAATTTAGTGTTGAAATATGCAAGAGTAGTAATTTTGTTGAGCTTATAGTTGTGACTTTGAACAGTGTTAAAGTTGAAAGGAAACTTTTGAAGATAGTGTCTTTTTATCGATCGCAAAAGTGTAGCGTAAATGACTTTATTAATATTTTTGACGGTATTTTAAGCGAACATGCTCGGAGTCCAATAATTCTAGTCATTCAAAATCCTCATTTTATTGATTTGTTGGCCGTTTTTCAAAATTATGATTGTGACAGTGCTCATAATTTAATAACAAGACCTGTCAGTAGAACGTGTATTGATCATGTTTTTAGCAATTTTTCTGAAGAAATTTATATTGATTCAGTTGAATGTAATTTATCTGATCACAATATAATTTGCTGTAAATTTAAGAAAGAGGTAATGAAAAATGGATATGTAGAGATTGAAAAGACACATTGTGGCTATGAAAAGGCTAGAGAATACTTGCTTAATAATTTACCTGACAACTATGCGTCATTTAATTCTTCAGAATTAACAAACGTATTGGTGCATTGTATTAAAGGTGCTATAAATAATTCAACTGTAGTAACTAAATGTGATAAACCGTTGCGTTTTGAGCTAACTCCATGGGTTAACAAGAATCTTCAAGATTTAATTTTATTTAAAGAAAAACTTTTAAGGAAAAGACATAAATCCAAAAACAAACAAAACGTTAATGATATCTTAAAGCGAATCAGCAAAGTTATAAAAATTTCTACAAAAAAGTGTAGAGATGATTATTACGCTGGAAATTTATTAAAGGCAGGTAATGATCTTAAGAAATCGTGGAAATTTATAAATAGTACTCTTGGTCGAACAAAAAGTAACGTCATTAACCTTAACGATTTTCAAGGGCAACCAATAATATGTGAGCAAGACAAAGTAAATTGCCTTAATAATTATTTTATTACGAGTGTGGCAAATCTTAAAAGGGAAATTGAAATTTATCCTGGTGAAGTGTTCAATTCTTTACGGACTCTTTCTCAGTCACCTCATCGTTTTGCACTTTGTAATGTTAATGATAATGATATGTATGAAATAATTCAAAATTTAAAAGATAATAAAAGTCCAGGTTTTGATGGTATTTCGCCTAAATTTGTAAAAGAATGTAGAGATATTATAATCCCAATATTAAGAGATATTTTTAATAAAATCGTTAACGATTCAGTGTACCCTGACATCTTAAAAGTGCACAAAATAGTTCCAATTCCAAAAGAAGTTAATGCAACAAATATAGATAAATTTAGACCTATTGCTGTTCTTTCTACAATTGATAAAATTTTTGAGAAGATTCTTTATGATAAACTTTTATTTTACATGGACGAAAATACTTTTTTTACAAGTACCAATTTGGATTTCGAAGGGGATGTAGTACTGAAGATGCTGTGTTGAATGTAGTGCAGTTTATTTGTAGTGGGCTTGATGGAGGTTCTAGTGGAGTTGCCGGAATATTTTTTGATTTTACTAAAGCTTTTGATTTAGTAGATCATGAAATAATGTTACGGAAGTTGATGAAATATGGTATTCAGGGACGAGAACTTTTATTGTTTAAAAATTATTTCGTTAATAGGAAACAATATGTTAATATAAATAACACGGACAGTTTTCTTCTCTCTGTTGATTACGGTGTGCCGCAGGGTAGTGGACTGGGTCCTCTATTGTTCTCTATATATTTAAATGATTTAAAAAATCTGAATTTAGATGGGCAAATTTTTATGTTTGCAGATGATGTGTGCTTGTTTTACCCCTACAAGTATGATTTATCACTTAAAACAAGAATTCAAAGAGATGCTGCTTTGATATTTGAATTTGCGCGATTAAATTTATTAGTTCTTAACCCTGATAAAACCAAATTAATACGCTTTAGACCACATGCTTTAAGTAGAAATAGTGATTTCAACGTGTTTATTAATGGGAAAGCTGTTTATGAAACCCATTCCGTTAAGTATTTGGGAATCATATTGCAAAGTAACTTGTCATGAGATTTACATATGAACGATTTAAAAAGGAAAATAGCTCCAGCTATTGGAATTTTATATAAATTGAAAAATAAACTGGATGTTAAATCAAAGATGATGATATTTCAATCTTTGATTCAATCGCATTTGAATTACCTAGCAATTATATATGCTTACAATAAAAATAACATTTCACTAAAATCGCTTCAATGCATGCAAAACAAAGCATTAAAAATTATTTACAAACTACCAATACTGTATTCAACTGTCACATTGTATAAAGATATAAGCAAAACAATTTTACCAATTTATGGATTGCATGAGTATCAGGTGTTAATGTTTGTTTTTAAATGCATTAACCATATTGGTCACCAAAGCATAACATTTTCTCAACAGCAATTTAATATTAACACACGGATAGTAGACTAGAAACTACCAAGCAACGCATTGATTACCTAGGTGCTGTAAAATTCAATAATTTACATATAGATTTGAAATCAATTACTCGAATTTCATTATTTAAATCGTCTTGTAAACAACATTTATTTAACAACTTTGAAACGCTTTTGTAAATATATTTTTTTTGTAAAACAGTTTTTTATACATATTTATTGTAATTTAATAATCTTTTAACCTTAAGTTAAATATTTTATTTGTACTTTTGAAAATGAATTAATTTGCCAACTTGCCTCAATAATGCCTTACGGCGCTGAGGCCGAAATTGAAATGTATTTAAAATATTTTGTACAAATAAATTTTTTTCTGTAGAAAAGTTTTTTCTATAGAAAACAAAAAAAACAAAAAAAAAAAAAAAATTAAATTAAATAATGTACATAAATTACAAATTTGTTAAATAGAACAATACCACTATATCCCAGGAGAAAATACTCATGATTTCGGATCATAATTAGATGAGTTTTTTGAAACGCTTTACTGAAATGCTGCCTCGAGGATGAGATATCGTAATGACGAATTAATATATTTTTTTTATTTAGAAGCACTAAAGAGAGGTTCTAAGTAGGACATCGTGAACAAAAATCATGGATTATATCAGCAACAAAGCTAGAGCTTCCACAAAATTTCCATTTTCCATGAGTACAATACAATTCACCATTGGTTTTCGATTTACGTACACTTTTTAGGTATACTATTAAATTATTCGCTGTAGTGCAAATTTCTTTGCACATAAAAAACTTCATTTCTTTATCTTTTTAAATTACCTAATTGTTAACAGCTTCTTATTATCTTTCACAAAGCACTTATTTAACAACAAGAATTAAGAATAAATAACGATTTTTTATTATAAAAGAAAAATTTGAAACGTTTTTATTTCACAGAAAAAAAAATAAATGAAAATTAAAACAATTTTCTTCTGGCTTTCTAAGTTTTTAAAATTAAAAAAAAAAAAAAATAAAAAAAGTTCATACGTAGCATGAACTTGTTCATACATATTAAGAATTGAAATCAATGAAAGCAATTCGTTCTATTTATGAACAAAATTTTTGTTGTGTAAGGAAATTTCCACACTTATATGTTACTACGCGTACCGGTTTTTTGGGCCCTGGAGGGTTCCGGCCCCCTTAACCGAAGATAGAAAACAATTTTCTTTTTTAATTCCGAAGGGGACTACCTATTGTTTTTTAGGAACGCCCCATACAGTGCAGTTTTATAAAGCGAACGGAATAATTCATCCAGATGAATGTGTGTACTTTGTTTTTGTTACAATAACAAAATACACACGTTCCTCTTGAGGAATTATTCCTTTCGCTTTATAAAAACGGGAAAAATTTAAATTTTCTTAGCACAAAATATATAGACAGGAATCAGCTAATGAATTCAAAATGAAAGTAAGAAAAAAAGTAAAGGAAAATGTCAAAGTTGCAGTGATTTATAGAAAGGGATACAAAAAATGGCGGTTTTTATTTCTCATTCCGAAAATTACTATAATGTAAACAAACCCATACGGTTCAAGATTGCTTTCTTGAGATATATCATTGGTAATCTGTCTGTGCAGTCTGTGTTTTTTAGATTCTCTAAAGTGTAGTATTGATTACAGTGAAAACTTTTTAGACCTTAAAATATCATACTTTTTTTTTGGCAGCAGACGACATAAAAATGGAGAAATATGGATTAGGACAGTTTTTTGGTTGAAATTGGATATTTTTATGATTTATGAAAGGAAGACGGTTAATCGATGAAACAAAAAAAGGTGTTATAAATCATATTTTTAGGCTAGATGGTAGTTTTATTAAAAAAATGTAATTAAATGCAGAAGTAGTTTGCTGGGACGTAAATTAACCGTTTGTTAGGGAACTTTTTTTAAGACAAAATTTAACATTTTAAATTTAGTTTTAGACCGATATTTTAACAAGAGTTTTCAGGCATGCAAAAAGATATGTGTTTATTAAAACTGAGATCATATAGATTAAAAAAATAAATGTTACAGATCCATGTTGTTGGTAAAAGTGTCAGGAAGTGCAAACGAAAATTGTGTATTTTCATTTGTCATTATTTTGAAGTGTCACTTAGGGCCATTATTACAACTTGCCTTTAAAGTAAATGTTAGTAAAAAGTAACTTTAGCTAAAGTGAGGAATAAAGTGAGCTATAATGTTTTTCGTTATTACAACTTCCCAATAAAATAAAATTAATATTTTTGATAACGTGGCAGCACCAAACTAAAAACCGATTATTGGTTTATGAATTGGTTTATAAAAATACGTATTGGTAACGTACTTTTATTTATTTGTTTACAAACAAACAATAATTTGTGAAATTCGGTTATTTTCTTCTTCTTCTTTATAGAGCAGAAAATGTGGCAACTTTAAACACATAAACCTTACGTTTAAAGTTAAAGGCAACAATATCTTCCTTTTAGCTTATCGGTCACTTTTAGCTTAAAGTATACTTATAATAACGAAAAACTAATAATCTGTCAGATAACATCCGAACTTTAGCTTTTGGCAAGTTGTAATAATGGCCCTTATTAAATACACAATAAAACCGACGTATAATTGGAAATTAAACTAATTCCTGTTGTTTTTTACATTCCTTACTTTCTAATTGCTGTGTAGAAAATATTTTCATTTAAACAATTTTATTAATCAGTGACGAAATCTGTGTTTGCCAACGAAATTGGATATGAGGTCGTTTCCAAGCGTAACATGTGGCACAAAAATTGAGGAAAAGTGTTCATTTTAAAAAGTTTATAAAATCGTTAATTATATTTAATTAAAAACTAACTTATAATTCAGAAAAAAACCGTCGCTTTTCTGTTGGTATATAGAGTATAATTCACCAAAATGTCATCTATTTTCCATCCTGAAACACCAATAATGCAAAATTTGTATAACAAATGGGTTAAATTATTTAAAAAGCGTATAAATTTTCTAAAAATCTGTTATTTTCAAAATTAAACTGATCCGAAAATTTTAATTACAGGTTTGCAAATCGTAACATTGAGTTTTTCAGCGAAAAATCGAAAATTCGCCACTTTCGCAACAAAATGTAACAGTATGGGCAAAAACTTTAGAGTATTGTTCTTAATTTGTGATATCAGATTTGATCCAATTGTTTTTGTGTTAATTCGGAGGGACGTACAATATTATTGACTTAAAAATATTAAATTTTTATTCCTAATTATGTTCAAAGTTTTTTTTTAAATCAAAAATGTCTTAATCTTTTTTTTTAAAATACAAAAGTTTAATATTTTTACGTCAATAATATTAAAGTTTTATTGTTAATTTTGTTCAAAGTTTTTTTTAAAACCAAAAATGTTTTAAATTTTGTATTAAAAATACAAAAATCTCATAAATATTTAGTTAGAATATTGTCCTACCTCAAGTCCAAAATCTAATATGATTTTGTTGCTTTTTCAAAAAGTTTGATAATTTTCGTTATAGACAATACAATTATTTCATAGGCATGACCCTAATCTTTAGTTCACCTCAAAAGAAAGCGATAAATGGCTTACCTCAAACATTACATACAACTTGAATTGATGTAGAACAATGTTCTAACTAAATATTTAAAAATATAGAAAGTCCGCAAAAGCAATTTTTGTATTTTTAGTACAGAAGCTAAAACATTTTTCAACAATTAGCATACCACGGGTTTTATAAATTGTAATACAACAAGCACACATAATACACATCGTTGTCTTATAATCAAATGGATCTATCTACATTTTTTTACAAAATGAGGTTTTGATGCCAAAATATTGTCACCTATGGTATTAATTGAAAATTTAAAAGATCACTCTAAAACCGTTTTTTTTTTTGCAAAATTAGGCTGAGCTATGTTTATTTTTGAATGGAAATGAGCTATCTACAGCACTTTTTTGATTTTATAATTGAAACGTGATACAAATGAGTTTTTTGCTTTATAATAACTGTTTCGTATATTTTTAATATGCTTGCTATGAATCTGGTCACAGAAAACTTCCAGCTGCTAGCGATTCTGAGATATTCGCGATGTTAGCTCGAAAATAATAATTATTTGAACATAATTTACATAAAACATAATTTTCAGCGGTATACGCTAAAAAACGGTCGGCTGGTAATATTTGTTTGGAAAACATTTCCGTTTCCCATGTTTCTTATATAACAATAATGTTTGCCTGTAAACATATATATGTTTGGAACTAGTGAAATACGTCTACCGGCAAAAATAAATATGTTTGTTTGCATATCCCAAACATATTTATGTTTGAAAATTTGAACCATTTTAATAATTCATAATTACCTGCAAAACATATTTAAAATTGCCTTTTTCTGCGTGTAGTCAAACATTTTTAAAAGCCAGTAAACTGAACTCGAGTACGCTGAATTTATTGGACATAGCCACGAATATTTAATACAATACCATTAATATTCAATACAATTTTTATAGCTTATGTCATAACATTTAGATAAATTCATTGACCGAAAAGCACTTAGTAATACAGTTTTCCATAAATTATTCCCAAAGTTTTCGTTTCTTTAAAAATATTGTGTCTTATCATTTTCCACGCATTGCAAAAATTTTTATCAACATTTTAAAAAAATTATTTTTTCGAAATAAAAATTGCGATATAATGTTATGTTGCGAATATTCAATTGAGTTAAGTTGATTTGAATTCAATAAATAACCCAAATTATAATTTTTATTGCACTTTAAAATCTCACTTTAAATCGCGAATATCTAGAAAAGAAGCGTTAATTTTACAAAACGGCGAGCACCATCGCATTTAGCATACTTGGCTTAACAATAATGAAGTTTTTCCAGTTGAATATTTACGAAACGTGTAATGTACCAAGGGGTACTATATCAGAGATAGATTTGCATGCATTAGAAAATGCATCACTAAAGTAACAAAGTTGATCAAATAATATATGTGATGTTTTTGAAAAGTACTTTAATTGTTTATTGGGTTTGACCAGGAAGGACTAACAGGAGCCATTGAAGCCACTAGCAAGCAGTCGGGTGGGGGATTCGCGTCCACCTGTCTTCCCTTATATCACATATACACCCTTTTACATAAAATTATTATAGACTCCTTATTTATTATTTAAATACTTCAAATGGATTAAATCACAGCAAAAACATACCCCAACTATGATCTACGCTAGACAGGAAAAAAAAACTTTAAACAATGCTATATCAATATATCACCAGGGTCTTCTAGATGTTAATGAAGCCCTATGAGTCTCTACCCTCCCTACCTTTGATTTCAAAATTATCATTTTATCTGAAATCCCACAACGAAAGACTTACCCTAGCCTTTTAACACATCACGTAAGAAAACAAATATATCGTTTTACAAATCCATATTAATGAATGCTTATTCATTCAAAAAGTAACGAAATTCATCTTATTAATAAAAATAATTATAATATAATTAATGGGCTTAAGCATTCGTATGGTTTCCCAAACGATTAATAATTACTATAAAAGTTCGCAAATTTTATGAAAAGAAAATTTGATTTAATCTAATTATATAGCCGTGTAGGCAAAATATTATAATAAATTTCCTACTGGGGTTTAATTTATCATAAAAAGATAGATCATTACGGTATACATTTTAAATTTCATGAATATATAAAACAAACTTAATTCATATATAAAAAGAAAGAGATTATACTACTTGTTTCTATTCTAAATTACTTTAATAAGAAGCAATAACTAACATTATTTACTACACTCGAATTGGTGTTTCAATTTAAATTTGTTCCCTTTGGGAGACGTATTAAATTGGGAGCACTCTATTTTGTTTTTATTTTATTTTAAAAATTGTCTCTTAATATTTCATTTAGTTGTTACTTCTTTTTTTTTTTAAGTTTTATAATGTAATAATATGCAAAAACAAATTTAAAAAATGATATACTCTTGACTCACCAAAGTTAAACTGCAGCAATACGTTGAGGCCTCTCGATTTTGCTGGAGATGTATGACGTTTTAAATTTAAGCTAAATTAGATTTCAAAATATTATAATTTTTGTGTTTTGCATGATTATTACCAACATCTTAATTATGACCATTCATTGATCGTTAGTGTGAGATTATCGCTATTCTTAACAAATTACCCTTTGTATAATAATTAACTTGTTATTTTAAATTCATTATTGTATTTAGTTTTTTTATTAGAAATTTACACCAGTGTAATGTTAATCAATTTAAATTGGCTAAATGGCTAAATTTTATAACCAAAATAATAATGTTTAGAAATTTTAAGTAGTGTACCACTTTAGTAAGTGAAAATACTAAACCAACCTTTAAATTATAACAGTTAGGTTTTGCATTATGTGTTCGAAACTATTACATTATTGAATTCAGCAGAAGCTGGCATAATTTAGTTTAGTTAAGAAAATTTTGTTATAAAATTTCGTAGTTATATTTAAAACGTTCAAAATTTAAATTTGTTATTAATTATTTTATTTTTTTGGTTGCAACATTAAAGTCAAACCATTTATCAAAATATGCACAATTTATGCATTATAAATTTTAGTAATTTTATCGGTTGGGTTTTTTTGGTTTTGAAAAATCCACTGCAAATTTTATAAATTTTGCATTCAGCAGAAACTGATCATTTTGTTATAGAAATTTCGTTAAAACAATAAAATTGTTAGCCGTTTTGAAATTTTCTGTTCCGGTTAGAACATTAAGGCTGAACCCTTACAAAAGTAAGCAAAATCGAAACAAAACCAAATTTAAATATTATTTTTCTTTTTTTTTGGTTTTCGATTAGCCGAAATTTGTATTTTGGAATAAATAGAAAACTGGAAATTCTTTATATCGAACAACTAAGTTGTGAGTTCAGAAAGTCTTTGGGAACTAACTAGTAAAATTGTGGGTGTCCTGAAAATGACTAGTTCATCGTACAGATGATACCATTTGGTAAAATAGTGTAAAGTTCAGATTCCTGACTTTTATCCTCGATAATTCACTACTAACGTTAATTCTGAATTGTATGGTAATGCCTTATATAATTATTCCATAGTTACGCTTAATTTTATACTTAAAATCTGTTTAAAGTTGACTTCAGTTAATGCGGTGTAGAAAGATCTTGACCACACATTGGTCTTTGAAGATGTTTTACCTAGGTTCCTTCCCGCAACTATGACGTTGGAGAGAGTTATTTTGGTTGCTCGGTTGTGAGTTTTTTCTATGATGCAGCTTTCACTAGATTATTGTTCTGTTTTTTGGATGAACATAAAAAAATCAGAAAAACAAACTCGAATTTTTTTTGCCTCCTCTCTATTACGTTTTGCAAATTGTAAGTGTTTTATGATCGAAGCAAAAAATATGTGACAGTGGTGACTCAGTATATGGAACCACTACTGAATTTTGGTTGAATGATGGAAAAATATAATCCTTGATTATATGGCTAGGAAGATGAAGATGATAAGATGACAATACAACGTGATCGCAATATGGATGATGTAACGTGACGTCGATTAAAATTAACCAAAATTAGCATGTGATTAAACTTTTATATACCAAGACCGGTATTACGTAACTCGAAATAAAGCAAAAATGAATTTTTCGATGGTTTAGGCTTATACCTTAAAATTTGCTAACAAATTCTTTTTGGTTAGGTATTGCATAATATGCACAAGAGCCTCACCAAGACTCCGGGAGGGAGTTTCTGCAAATTCCAATTTAGGTTACACAACCAATACTATCAATCTTTAATTTAAAATTTATTTGATTAGCACAAAATAAAATGTTACACAATTAATTGTTTCCTACCTTCAATTGAAAATTAGGCTGATGATTTTATTTTATGGAAAATTTTCGGGGATTAGGTAATCCGTAAGAATTATTTCAACGTGGTTTAAAAAAAATGAAGCCCGTTACACAATTATTTTATTCTTACTTCAATAAACACTTGTTTCTTGGATGAAAGTTAAATTGAAAAGAATGTGACGAAAGACAAAACTTCTCAAGAAAGCTCGAGTTTGGTAGTTTGTACGTATGTAGAATTGTTCTTGGTACCCAAAGAACAAAAAAAACCAATTGATTATACATCACTAATTAATATTGCCACTTTTTCACCACTTTCATTCTCAAATTTCGAATTATACAAAATCAATTATAAAACATCATTTTATATCCAAAACAAAATCAGTAATAATGCTAGTTTATTATTATTTAATAATTTTAACTCATTTATAGTTTATTTTTTTTTTTTTTTTCCTTTATACTATATTCGCACAGTTACTGATGTTAAAGCTCTAGCATAGATGCAAACCATTGTTTTTTCATAAGGGGATGGTTACAGATAATTTTAGAATAAAATAAGTATTTAATGTCATAACATAAATTGAATAACAAATTTTTAAAGAAAACGTGAAAAGTTATTAAAATTTATTGGTAATAATTGTTGGTCGCAGTATCTTAGAATTTTATCAAAATTGCCCATTCGAAAAAATAATAAAAATTAAAAATATTTTCAATATTTTTTTTTTCAATAACGGAGATGTTAAATACCAATTGCATATACCAAAGCATATAAAAAAAACGACCATTACAACCCAGATAATTCTTGTCTCAAGGAGAGAAGAATTAGAAGGAAAAAAGGAGTGTTAAATTTACAAGAATAACCCATTTTATAACACTCATCGATCCAGTGGAAATTGTTTTTGACAAAATTTGTTTGCATTTTGATATAAAATTTTTGATATTTTACATACACTTAATGGGTAAATATTTTTTTTCTTTTGCAAGTCAGACATCTTTCAAACAGTATTTTACGATTTGATATATCTGACCTATACGATTTCTGAGAATTTTCGAAAAAAAAACGTTTTAGACAATTTTCGATTATTAAATTTTTTGAATATAGCAATTAAATTTTTAAGTTGAAAAAGAAAATGGAGTATTTTTTTGTAGATTAATATTTGTACTACTTCGGAAGTACTTGACTCGATCTTGTATTATTACAAAAAAAAAAATTACATACTGCACCACAGTTTTTGTCATTATTAAAGTTTTGTTTTTTTGTTTTTTTTTTTTTTTTTTTTTTTTTTTTTATTTTTCTTCATATGACCCTAATCAAATAAGCCTTTAAATCTACTAATAGTGGTCTCCTTTTTTTCTGTATTTTCTTTTTATTTTTTTTTTCAATTAATTATATGGCAACCGTAGAATAATCGATTTTAATTTTTTTATTTTTTATTATTTTAATATAAAAATTTCTCCAAGGTATTTATGATTTTTACAACGTTATTATATCTGTTATCGAAAATTATCTGACTTCAAAAAAAAGTGTTGCTTTAACGGAATGGCAGTTCAACATGGGTTAAGAACGTATGTCCTTGGCGTGAAATGTACCAACCAATTTCCCACTCATATCTTCAAGGACATAGTAATGGTTTCCCAACTTTTCCCGAACTTTTGCCTCAAGAAAAACTGGGGCTAATTTAGAACTAAATTTTTTCTCTAAATTACTTTGAGAAAAATTTCTCCGAAACACCTTTTGCCCTATGCTGAAAGCGATTGGTCTAGTTCGTAAATTATAATTATGCTGATTGGTTTCATATGCCTCTCGAATATTTTTCCTGAGGTCCTTCCTTAGTATAGCAAGCTGGTCATCTTTTTTAAGAGGAGAAAAAGGTTCATCAAGAATTTTCAATTTTCTCAAAAGATCATATGAGGATCCGTGTGTGACCATATCCATGCCAAAAACAGCGTGGTATGGAGAGCATTGAATGGCCTGATGGAACGAATTTCGTAAGGCACAACTAATTGAGCTAATATTTTCATCCCACTTTTGGTGATCATTTTTAAGGAATGTTCGAATTCCTGCGATTAGCGACCTATTAACGCGTTCTGAAGCGTTTGATTGTGGAGAGTACAACGCGGTATAAATATGGTTTATACCTAACTGGGTCAAAAACGCATTGAAATCGTTAGCACGAAATTGAGATCCATTATCACTTATAATAGTCTCCGGAATGCCATAAACATGAAAAATTTGAGTTAAAAGAAAATTTTGAATAGCTGTGGACGTGAATTTTCGAAGGGGACATAACCAATGAAATTTTGTTAGATGGTCTAACACAATAAGAAGACCTATATGGCCATGTTTACTCCTGGGGTATGGGCCCAGTAAATCGATATACAATCGCTGAAAAGGTCTTGTCGAAAAGGCTGGTTTGCCCATTTCCGGTTTCATAATCATATTTGGTGCTTTGGTTGCCTTGCAGATTTCGCAATTACGAACATAATTTCTAACATCAGTGACAATCCCTGGCCAGAAAAAGTTTCGGCGTACTAGTTCCAGGGTTTTTGCCATACCTCCATGGACTGTAATTGGCGAATCGTGTGCCCTCTTAAGAACATCGGCTCTCAACTGGCATGGTACCCACAACTTCCAGGCTTGTGATTCTTGTTGTTGTTCCCCCGTGTAATGATCAGTTCTAATATAAACATAATTTTCTACAACTTTTATATCGGGATATTTCGCGACATTTTCACTGATTTTTCGTTTCAGGTCCTGGTACTCTCCATCAGCAAAATGCGGAGAGGATAAGTCTATTTCCGGTTCGGCCAACTCTATTCCAGAGACTTCATGGCAGTGAATCCGGCTGAGAGCATCAGGGACAATGTGGTCCTTGCCTTTTCGGTGGCTGACAGTGAATTTAAACGATTGGAGTTTGAAAACCCATCGCGCTAATCTTCCGGTCAGATCAGGTTGCTTCATAAGCCAAACCAGGGAAGAATGGTCAGTAATCACTTCAAATTCCTGCATTTCCAGGTAACAGCGGAATCTTTGAATGGCCTCGATTGCAGCTAAGCATTCCCTTTCGGTGACGCTATAGTTTCGTTGTGCCGTGTTTAACTTTTTAGACATATAGGCAATCGGCTTCTCGGATCCATCGTCATCGAGCTGGACAAGCACTGCACCGATTCCATAATCGCTGGCATCGCAATGTAGGAAAAATTTCTTGGAAAAATCCGGATTTGAGAGCACCGGCGCGGTTGTTAACATTGTTTTTATTTTCTCGAAGGAGGCTTGTGCCTCAGGGGTCCAATTGAATTTCTGTTTTGTTGAGAGCGTTTCTGTAATCGGAAACACTACTGTGGAAAAGTTGTCAATAAACCTTCGGTACCATCCAGCGAGACCAAGGAATCCGCGGACTTGTTTTATGGACTTTGGCACCGGCCAACTTAAGATGGCATCAACCTTCTCGGGATCTGTTTTTATACCCCCATTACCGATTATAAAGCCTAAATATTTTACCTCGGTAACACAGAAAGCGCTTTTTGATATATTTAACGTTAAATTAGCCCTACGAAACTGTTCCGCTATTCGAACCAAAGTAGATAGATGAGATGAAAAATCTTCTGACACTATAATTAAGTCGTCCAGGTATCCAAAGACGCAGTGCCTGAGGTCGGCGGGGATAAGTTGGTCCATTAGACGGCACATTGTTTGTGGCGCTGTGCAAAGGCCAAAAGGCATAACTACAAACTGATACAGGGGTCGCCCTGGTACAGTAAACGCTGTTAAGGATTTTGCTTGATCGGCTAGGCCGATCTGCCAATAAGCATCCTTAAGGTCAAGCTTGGAGATAAGGTTAGCTTGCGGAAGTCTGGAAAATATACCCTCGATATTAGGGAGCGGATAAGCATCTTTTTTGGTCACTTGATTTACTTTTCGGGCATCTAGGCACAGACGGACTTTGTTTGGCTTTACGACTAACCGCATTGGTGAACTCCAAGGAGATGATGACTCTTCAATCACCCCTAATGATAGCATTCTATCAATTTCCGAAAACATCAGTTTTTCCACGGCCGGAGAAACTGGATAAAATCTTTGCTTGATCGGCTTAGCATCACCGACGTCGATGTCATGCTTGATCAAGCTAGTTTTGCCTAAGCCCTGTTTTTCAAAATTGGGAAATAAATTAATAATAGCCGTTAACTGTTGATATTGGCTGGCTGTTAGAGGGTATTTGTGATCGTCTGATTTTTCAGATTTTTCATTATTATCGGACAAAATTTTGGACGATTTTCCTAGAGCAGACAATTCGGACAATTCTTTGGACAATGTCAAGCTGACGGAAGGTTCGGACACAATGGCTGATTCAAAAAGATCTGCCGCAAGTCCAAAAGCTTTCCAAAAATCTAAACCTAAAATCAAGCGTTGAGAAATCGAAGGAACAATTAAAATTTTAATTTGCCGTATTTGGCCTCTAAAAGAAACATCAACATCTAACATCCCATTGGTTTTCTGTCTATGATCATCAGCAGTTTTAACATATGATTTAAAAGGGATAAAATTTGAAAATTTCGAAAAATCTTGCTTGGCTAAATCTGACCCGATACATGAAACGTTAGCCCCGGTATCAAGTAGACCGTGTTCCACAAAATCTAAAAATTGCACTTTGGCATAATAACGTTTATCGGTTGAATTTGATACGATTGCTGAAATTATAAATTTCGAAGCTATTTTCTGAATTTTTAAATAATCTCGTAAACGAGCAGTAGACCTTTTTGGTTTTTTATCGGGACAGATAGAAATGGGTGAAGCGGAAAAAATCAAATTGCGTTTGGCAATATAATCTTTATATCTCTCGTGATACGGTTTAATGGGGTAAATAAGTTTCGAATTTGAAGATTTTTTTTCATCATAACGTTTCAAAATTTTAACAACAGAGTTTTCATTTATGGTAGAAAAATCAGCATTTTTATTTAAAATGTTCGATTCTGTAGGGGGGTAAATTTCTAATGATTTAAGTTTTTTGAATTATTTAGTTTTCGATTGGAGCAGTGGAGACATTGGGGTTTATATGTATTTTTTTCTCCACATCCATAGCAAAAAACCAGTCTATCTTGTAGACAATCCTCCCAATGGTGTCCTTTTGCGTCACAGTTCCAGCAATTGGTGAAAATAGGTCCTTGCCGCACTGCATCTACAGACAATTCCGGTGTAGGTGTTGAGTTTAACACACTCTCGTTTGGAAAGTCAAGCTCTGCAACGGATCGTCTTGGAGGAAAATTATTACTGGGTTTATTGTTCGCATTGCGTCGAAAATATTCTTCTCCTAAAAGATTTTCTCTCATCTGCACCATTTTTCGCAGATGAGCTATTGATAATATGGGCACGTATAGTAATTCGCGCCGTATTTCTGGTCTTAAATTTTTTGTCAGTATTTCTACAAGCTCTAATTCAGGGATCGGAGTATCTAAGCACTCTAACATCGTAGACACGGCTTCGTAAAATGTCTCAAAGTTTTCTCCAGCTTGCATCTTTCTATTTCGTACCTCTTCTCGAATATCAAAACTTGTACGAAAGTCTTTGTATTGGTACCTGACAGCTTCGCAAAATTCTCTCCAGGTAACTCTCGGGACCTGTTTGTGATATTGCCAAAACCAGTTTAGGGCTTTTCCGGAAAGCAAAACATGCAAATTTTCACAAATCATATCAAAATTACCATTAAAATGCACAGAAGTTAGTGACCTAACTCTATAGAGAAACTCGTCGACACTTAAACCTTTACTAGACCCGTCGTATTTAATATTCCAATTCTGAATTATTCTAGTAATTCTTTCTGGTCGCAAAGGATCATGAACTTCTAAATTAGAACGATATTGAGGTAAATTATTTTGAAAATCATTACCAATTGCGTTAGCATTCTGTTGCGGTGCAAACTGTTGAGCACTAACATTAAAATTTTGGCCCAAATTGTCGTTTCGTGGTTCACCCTGGAACGAATTAGAACTAACATGATTTTGTGGTCGAATATATTGCCCATCGGTCAAATTACGTGCATTTTGATCTTGACGTCCATTTGAAAGTAAATTTAAATTGGTCAATAAACGAGTTAAAGCACTTTCAATAATTCCATCGAGATCAGAATATCGTACAGATTGTGAATTTTGTTCACGAAGATTCTGTATCGGGGATAAATTTGGCTCAATACCAGAACGATGTGGCACCGATGCCGCTGGTAGTTGAACTGGCTGTCGTTGTGTATTTCCAACAAAACCTTGTTGCAATTGCGTGTTTTGGTTTAAAGTCAGAGATGGTTGCAAAAAATTTGATGTTTGGGAATTATTATGCCCAGGCGGCGGGAATTGATAATCTTCCGTATTTAATTCTACTAAAGGTTGATCATTTGGAGAAAAGTCTTTCGTTAAATCCTTATTATTTCGGGTGGTATATTTCTTTGCCATAGCACCTCGGGCCTTGCCACGAGTAGAACCTACATTCTTGGTTTTAGGAGTATCCCTAATTAAAGGGATATTTGCCCGTTTTTGTACCAGATCCCCCGACCCACATACTTTTTTACAAGTTGGACATTCGGAAGAATGAGTAAGTAACTCCTCAATACAGTTTCTATGAAACACGTGTTTACAGGTGGTAATAATCAAAATTCCCTCTGTTTCCAACATAATATCACTACAGATGGAGCATTTATTTTCTCCACTGGCTTGTTCGCCGGCGCCTCCTACAGCCGTCTCAAGCGTAGTATTATTGGAGCGATCTAGTCCCATTTCGACAAAATATATTCAAACTTAACAAAATTTCAAAACCAAGATAGTTTGGGAAAATTAACAACAGGCTATTTTCTCCCAAAAATATATGTAGTTTAAATCGGACAGTCTAACAAAAAAAAAATCAAGTTTTTTTTTTTTTCTCTACAATAATTTCCTAAAAACGAGATTTTGATCGATTAGTATTTTATCTATTTTTTTTTTTTTATCTATTTGTAATTTAAAAACCCGAAGACTATCTTCAATAAAGATTATCACTTATTTTGCCTGTAAAATCTTTTAATGCCACAATCAATTTTAAAGATTTTCAAAAAAAAATTTGCAAAACTCACGTATGACGTTCAATTGCTAAATTTCAACAAAAAAAATTTACAAAAAATTTGTAAGGCCTTTTTTGTTGAACAAGACTTGTTCAGGCTAGTAACACCAAAATGTACAGAAAAAATATTTTTTTACGCGAGAAAACAAAAAAAAAATTTAGTAAATCAAACCGGTTACTTCCACGATCAATACTAAAATTTATGATTTAGTTGAATTTGGGGATCGTCGCATGAGGACAACTAATACAAAAAGGTATAAAGTTCTTGTTATCAAATTTTAATAATATTTATCTATAATTTAAGGCGTAAACGCAAATAGTTTAGCTCTTTAAATTTGAAAGAAATTTTCCGAAAAAAAAATTTCGTAAAATTTTTGATACGAAAATGTAGAATTTTCTAAAAATAATTTTCAAAAAAGTTTCTTAAAAAAAAAACCAAAATTATTTCATATAGTTCTCTTACATGTGTGATGATTAAAAGGTTAAGGCCAATATAAAACATATTGAATAGCATCGATTAAAATAGGAAATTAAAACCAGGCTATGGAGCTCTAATAACAATATTCCGAATTAAAATTACGTCGAAAACCAGTATACCGACTACAACATTACCAAACTAATAATACTGGTCATTAAAATGCCTACTGCAAAATTAATTATACTCCAAGTACTATTAGGATACTGATGCCAAATCAACAATATTTTTTTATTCGAAACAGTTACTAAATCTTTTAAAAGACAAAAAGTTATACAATCTTCGTCCTCTCAATCAAAAGGAACTTTAGGGGACTCCTTGGTCAACAATTCGGTCTTTGCCAAATCGTCGTATATCCTAAGAAGTACTAAAGTTTATTTAACTGGGAATATTAAACTTATACAACCGTTTAGACTTTCGATAAAATTGAAATTTATACAAAACTAATTGATATTTGAAGCAGAAGGTTCACCCGAATTACCTATTTGATGGTATTAGTTATTTCATGTTAATCAAAGTAATTGTTTCATTTATCTCTTCATTTTAAATACTGTCCTGATTTTCATAAAATACTGTGAACCGAACTTATCATGAAAAAATAAAATTCGCAAAAACTGATTTTAGGGACAATTTTTGAGAATTCGGTTACTTTTTCTGCCCCACGTCGGGCGCCAATTTATGTAATGTACCAAGGGGTACTATATCAGAGATAGATTTGCATGCATTAGAAAATGCATCACTAAAGTAACAAAGTTGATCAAATAATATATGTGATGTTTTTGAAAAGTACTTTAATTGTTTATTGGGTTTGACCAGGAAGGACTAACAGGAGCCATTGAAGCCACTAGCAAGCAGTCGGGTGGGGGATTCGCGTCCACCTGTCTTCCCTTATATCACATATACACCCTTTTACATAAAATTATTATAGACTCCTTATTTATTATTTAAATACTTCAAATGGATTAAATCACAGCAAAAACATACCCCAACTATGATCTACGCTAGACAGGAAAAAAAAACTTTAAACAATGCTATATCAATATATCACCAGGGTCTTCTAGATGTTAATGAAGCCCTATGAGTCTCTACCCTCCCTACCTTTGATTTCAAAATTATCATTTTATCTGAAATCCCACAACGAAAGACTTACCCTAGCCTTTTAACACATCACGTAAGAAAACAAATATATCGTTTTACAAATCCATATTAATGAATGTTTATTCATTCAAAAAGTAACGAAATTCATCTTATTAATAAAAATAATTATAATATAATTAATGGGCTTAAGCATTCGTATGGTTTCCCAAACGATTAATAATTACTATAAAAGTTCGCAAATTTTATGAAAAGAAAATTTGATTTAATCTAATTATATAGCCGTGTAGGCAAAATATTATAATAAATTTCCTACTGGGGTTTAATTTATCATAAAAAGATAGATCATTACGGTATACATTTTAAATTTCATGAATATATAAAACAAACTTAATTCATATATAAAAAGAAAGAGATTATACTACTTGTTTCTATTCTAAATTACTTTAATAAGAAGCAATAACTAACATTATTTACTACACTCGAATTGGTGTTTCAATTTAAATTTGTTCCCTTTGGGAGACGTATTAAATTGGGAGCACTCTATTTTGTTTTTATTTTATTTTAAAAATTGTCTCTTAATATTTCATTTAGTTGTTACTTCTTTTTTTTTTTAAGTTTTATAATGTAATAATATGCAAAAACAAATTTAAAAAATGATATACTCTTGACTCACCAAAGTTAAACTGCAGCAATACGTTGAGGCCTCTCGATTTTGCTGGAGATGTATGACGTTTTAAATTTAAGCTAAATTAGATTTCAAAATATTATAATTTTTGTGTTTTGCATGATTATTACCAACATCTTAATTATGACCATTCATTGATCGTTAGTGTGAGATTATCGCTATTCTTAACAAATTACCCTTTGTATAATAATTAACTTGTTATTTTAAATTCATTATTGTATTTAGTTTTTTTATTAGAAATTTACACCAGTGTAATGTTAATCAATTTAAATTGGCTAAATGGCTAAATTTTATAACCAAAATAATAATGTTTAGAAATTTTAAGTAGTGTACCACTTTAGTAAGTGAAAATACTAAACCAACCTTTAAATTATAACAGTTAGGTTTTGCATTATGTGTTCGAAACTATTACATTATTGAATTCAGCAGAAGCTGGCATAATTTAGTTTAGTTAAGAAAATTTTGTTATAAAATTTCGTAGTTATATTTAAAACGTTCAAAATTTAAATTTGTTATTAATTATTTTATTTTTTTGGTTGCAACATTAAAGTCAAACCATTTATCAAAATATGCACAATTTATGCATTATAAATTTTAGTAATTTTATCGGTTGGGTTTTTTTGGTTTTGAAAAATCCACTGCAAATTTTATAAATTTTGCATTCAGCAGAAACTGATCATTTTGTTATAGAAATTTCGTTAAAACAATAAAATTGTTAGCCGTTTTGAAATTTTCTGTTCCGGTTAGAACATTAAGGCTGAACCCTTACAAAAGTAAGCAAAATCGAAACAAAACCAAATTTAAATATTATTTTTCTTTTTTTTTGGTTTTCGATTAGCCGAAATTTGTATTTTGGAATAAATAGAAAACTGGAAATTCTTTATATCGAACAACTAAGTTGTGAGTTCAGAAAGTCTTTGGGAACTAACTAGTAAAATTGTGGGTGTCCTGAAAATGACTAGTTCATCGTACAGATGATACCATTTGGTAAAATAGTGTAAAGTTCAGATTCCTGACTTTTATCCTCGATAATTCACTACTAACGTTAATTCTGAATTGTATGGTAATGCCTTATATAATTATTCCATAGTTACGCTTAATTTTATACTTAAAATCTGTTTAAAGTTGACTTCAGTTAATGCGGTGTAGAAAGATCTTGACCACACATTGGTCTTTGAAGATGTTTTACCTAGGTTCCTTCCCGCAACTATGACGTTGGAGAGAGTTATTTTGGTTGCTCGGTTGTGAGTTTTTTCTATGATGCAGCTTTCACTAGATTATTGTTCTGTTTTTTGGATGAACATAAAAAAATCAGAAAAACAAACTCGAATTTTTTTTGCCTCCTCTCTATTACGTTTTGCAAATTGTAAGTGTTTTATGATCGAAGCAAAAAATATGTGACAGTGGTGACTCAGTATATGGAACCACTACTGAATTTTGGTTGAATGATGGAAAAATATAATCCTTGATTATATGGCTAGGAAGATGAAGATGATAAGATGACAATACAACGTGATCGCAATATGGATGATGTAACGTGACGTCGATTAAAATTAACCAAAATTAGCATGTGATTAAACTTTTATATACCAAGACCGGTATTACGTAACTCGAAATAAAGCAAAAATGAATTTTTCGATGGTTTAGGCTTATACCTTAAAATTTGCTAACAAATTCTTTTTGGTTAGGTATTGCATAATATGCACAAGAGCCTCACCAAGACTCCGGGAGGGAGTTTCTGCAAATTCCAATTTAGGTTACACAACCAATACTATCAATCTTTAATTTAAAATTTATTTGATTAGCACAAAATAAAATGTTACACAATTAATTGTTTCCTACCTTCAATTGAAAATTAGGCTGATGATTTTATTTTATGGAAAATTTTCGGGGATTAGGTAATCCGTAAGAATTATTTCAACGTGGTTTAAAAAAAATGAAGCCCGTTACACAATTATTTTATTCTTACTTCAATAAACACTTGTTTCTTGGATGAAAGTTAAATTGAAAAGAATGTGACGAAAGACAAAACTTCTCAAGAAAGCTCGAGTTTGGTAGTTTGTACGTATGTAGAATTGTTCTTGGTACCCAAAGAACAAAAAAAACCAATTGATTATACATCACTAATTAATATTGCCACTTTTTCACCACTTTCATTCTCAAATTTCGAATTATACAAAATCAATTATAAAACATCATTTTATATCCAAAACAAAATCAGTAATAATGCTAGTTTATTATTATTTAATAATTTTAACTCATTTATAGTTTATTTTTTTTTTTTTTTTCCTTTATACTATATTCGCACAGTTACTGATGTTAAAGCTCTAGCATAGATGCAAACCATTGTTTTTTCATAAGGGGATGGTTACAGATAATTTTAGAATAAAATAAGTATTTAATGTCATAACATAAATTGAATAACAAATTTTTAAAGAAAACGTGAAAAGTTATTAAAATTTATTGGTAATAATTGTTGGTCGCAGTATCTTAGAATTTTATCAAAATTGCCCATTCGAAAAAATAATAAAAATTAAAAATATTTTCAATATTTTTTTTTTCAATAACGGAGATGTTAAATACCAATTGCATATACCAAAGCATATAAAAAAAACGACCATTACAAACGCAAAACACAGTTTCCATGCTACATATTTGCGTGATATATTATTTCGAAAATTATGTTCAGCATCACTTCCGTTATTAGCATACAAAACTTTATTTAAATCCAGACCAGTAAAAATTACTTATTTCTTATGTTATAATATTCCATATCTTTTTAACGGTTTAACCTAAGAGAGTCATCGATACCTTCTTTTAAAGCTACTTAAATTGAGCACACAAATTATTCTCTTCTCGCGGTTTAAAAAGCTGTATTTCAAAAAACTGTTTTTTTTTAATTTTTAAAAAAATACGTTAAATATAAATTACCTCCATATTCCGTGTCCAAATCCCTATATGGAGCTCTTACGGTATCCTCAGTTATGAATAACAAGGTGAACAAATTTAACTAAAAAGCCGATAACTCGGAAACATGCAGGAGTACCACATAGGGATTTGGTGACGGAATAGAAGAATAATTTATAATTAACATATATTTTTTTAAAATTTTAGAAAATCAGTTTTCTGAAATGCAGAGTTTTGAACCACTAATTTTGAATAAATGCATTTTACCGCCATGAAACGAATTATTTTTGTGAACCAGTAAAACCAAGATTAAAGTATCTTAAATACCTAAAATATGTGGGCAATTATGTACAACTACTTTTGCAAAACTTATTTTTTCTATAATTTATATTTTTAATTTAAATCTTAGCATCTTTTTTTATTTCTATCCATAGCTTTGAAAACGGTTAGAGCTCCACATATTAATTTTTCAACACCATAGTGGAATAAATTATAATGAACACATATATTTTTTTTAAATTTTAAAACTCTAGTTTTTTTTAAATGAATTTTAAAAAACGGACTTTGAAAATAATGCTTTTTACCTTCAAAATATTAATTTTTCACTTATTTCATTTAAAGCTTTAAAGTAAATAGTCAAAGATGTAAAAGATATAAGATATTTTAGAATTTTTTTCGTATTTGAAAACCCGATATTTCCACAATCGTTAGAACTAACAACCCAAAACTTGTACGATAACACATTTATATAAAACTTACCTTCCATATCAAGTTTGGGTAAAATTGAAGGGGGTATAGGTCGAAAATTCGAGATATTTTGATGGTTTTATATGGAATACATTTAAAACATTTTAATTCTCCATACTAACTTGGCCAGCCCCTGTATTTATTGCACATAAATTTAGGTGACAGGTAGGAAAGTATATCCTTAATACAAGTACCAAATTTCAGCTTTTTAAATTAATAAAAAAATGAGTTATTGAGTTGTTATAACGGTATATGACCACAGTGCACTGCTTGAAAATTATGTTGCCCCTGCAAAGCTTTTCTTTTTTTTTTTGGCTCGGTGGCTAATTGACTTGCTCGGTAGCTAGAGTTTGATAAAATCCTTGTTTGGACGGTCCTTGGTTTGGGGGGTCCTTGATTAGATGAACATTAAAAACGTCGGCTTTACCAAATATTTTGCCGACAGCAACAAAATATTTTTGGGGCACTGTTTTTTGTGTCGAGTTTTTATAATGTATATTATCTTATAAAAACCAAAATTCTAAATGAGAAAAAGTCGATCCGACAAATTTTTGGCAATAAATATAGAAATGGCAGACAAAATTCGTTTCCGCTTTAGCTTTTAATTGACATCCAAAAACTCGGCCTTTCAACACAAACACATTATTTCATACACATTCAAATATTTTTTGCATGGGTATACCAATTACGATATGTCCAACACATTCTCATGAGTTACGTGCACTGACAGCTGTTGTAAAAGAGTTAGAGATCTATGTAATCTATGGTCTTATACTATGTTTCCACTTACGTGTTTTGAGCAAAACATGTGTTTTGGTAAAAAAAAATAAACATGTGTTTTGTTAAAAAAAATGTATAAGAAAACATGTACAAAACATGTTTTATTTCTAAACACGTCAAAACCACGTTCACTGGAAACGTAATTATTATTATTAGTGTTGGAAAGCGTCGTTACCAAACTAAATGTTGAATTTACTCTTAATCGACCAGTTTAAAGTATGGTTTACTCGACTGGTCGAATAAGCAGTTAAGCCACATTTTATTATATTTATTATCTTTTCTGTATAAATTGGATGTAAAATTAAATTTTGGCCAGGATAAGTATTCTGCGAGACGATAAACATTGAAAAAAGTTTATGAAAATATTAATTTCATATATGAAATATATTTTTCTGTGTACATACATGTATTTAGTTAAATTTAAAGTATTATATTTATAATTTTTTTTATCTAACAACTTTAAGAAGTAAAGTATACAATTAATTAAGCGTAATATAGTATATAATTCGTTTCACGAATCCTTTTAACTTACGCTATTATCTATGTGTACTTGTTAGAGAATATTTAATATCCTGCTTCATTAAATTAATTATTTATGTATTTATTTTTAACATACGATTACATATGTACATTTAGAAATATCTAATAACAAAAAGTTAATATATAATTAAGTTACTGTTTTATAACAAATTTAATTTTCTAATGACTTATGTTTAATAACATTAATAATATACTTTATATAACTACATATATTTGAATTGTTCCAATTAAGTATTAACTTTTTACCAAGTAATTAAGTGTAAGTTCTATTCATAGGGTTTCTCTTCAGACATGTCACTAGTATAGCCGAGGACACGTCAATGAACTACGATTAATACACAGTTCGGTGTCTTACCCCACCCAACACCGACCGAAGTCTTCGGCCAAAAAACGATATTTGGTATTTGGAGACAATGTCGTCAAATTTAGATATTGAAAACGTATTTGTTAAGAATTTTTAATTCGAAATTGAGTAAAAATTTAATGAAAAAGCCGAAGTTTAGCTGTAAAGTTAAATAATCGGCCACCGAAGTTTTCCCGATTTTGCCGAACGATCGGATGTAAAATACTGAATTCATTGCTTAATTACGGACTTTTCTTTAAGTTTGACACTCAAAATCGAACATAATAAGGTCAACAAAATTTTTTCCATTTGTTAAATTTGTCCATAATACTTTAAAATACCGAATAACGTTAAAATCCATTTTATGGCCGAAGTCTTCTGCCGGACACTACTAATATGTGAAAAATGTTAATAATGATTTAGTTGATTAAAGATTCTAACATGAGTGTTACTTTGTTCAGTTTAAGATGATACTATCAGGAGTTCCAAATAATTAATTTTAAAACAAATTGAGACAAACTTTAAATTAAAGACACTTGACCTTACATATGACATACAGTCTTACAAATTTGTCCCCTAAAATCAAAAAAAGAGCCCACTGATCCTAAATATTTTGGCCAGGCTGATTCTAATGGCGTACCCAGTTTTTGCACTTATGTGCCAGATTTTGTGCCGAATTGCATTAAAGTTTTGACTGTTTTAGCGAAGTACTTTTTACATAAAATTGTATTATACTAAAAGATGAACTCATATTATGACAGGCGGTATGAAACAACACCCCAATGAAATAAGGCCCCAAACCAAAAATGAAATAACGCCCCATTTTTTGGGGCTTTATTTCATTATGAAACATAACCCAAAAAAAAAATGAAATAAACCCTCAACCAAATGAAACGACACCCCAAAACAAAATGAAGTAACGCCCCCAATTTTTGGGGCTTTATTTCGTAATGCAGTAAAGCCCCATTTTGAAAATGAAATAAGGCCCCAATAAAAAAAAAAACAAAATTATATATTCCTTTGAAATATTTCTTTATTCCTAATTAATACATAGTAAAAAGGCTGGAAAAAAAATTGCGCGATTTTTTTTCCAGCCTTTTTAAAATAAAAAGATTAATAATATTTAGTATATCAATACAGTTTTTTTTTAATATTTTTTAGTAGTATATCACAAAATAAAACTAAATTTATAAATCGTATAATCGCACGCAGAAAAAACTTTATTTCGCGAAGCCGCCTGCCGCGTTCTACGGAGGAAAAAACCCCTAAGAGCGGCCGAAGGCCGCCACACAGAAAAACTTGTTTTTACAAATTACTTGATGTCTTAAAAATATAAGATTTCAACGGATTCGACATCTGATTTGAAAAACAAGTTCTTCTGGGTGGCGGCCTTCGGCCGGTCTTAGGGGTTTTTTTCCTCCGTAGAACGCGGCAGGCGGCTTCGCGAAATAAAGTTTTTTTCTGCGTGCGATTATACGATTTATAAATTTAGTTTTATCAAAATTACTACACGGTATAATCTCACTTACTAATAGCAAATAACTATTTACATTAATAACTTGATAATTCATGAAGTAATTATAACGGTTATTTGCTTATATTACTTAAAAATTGTGCTTTTTAAGAAAATAAAATAACACCCCAAAAATATTATTTGGGAACTTATTTCATTTCTCATATTGGGGCCTTATTTCATTATGAAATAAAGTCCAAAAAAAAAAAAATGAAATAAAGTCCCAAAAAATGAAATAACACCCCAATTTTTTTTTATCGAAATTTTTGGGCCTTACTTCATTTTTGGTTTGGGGCCTTATTTCATTGGGGTCTTGTTTTATACCGCCATTATGACACTAATGTTATAAAAATGCGAAGTTTACACTATATACGACTTAGCATGAATCCAGCTAATATATTGTTGTAAACTATAGTATTTATTTAAGCATTTTCATAAAAAATATTTTGTTAACCCTAAAATGCCCACAATAGGTGAAAGAATGAAAAAAATTCTCAAAATTAGTACAATATAAAATATTTAAAATAAACCTCAAAATTTTGTTTTAAATTAAAAAAAAAAAATGTTTTAATGTATGTGGTTGACTTTATTGTAAAACTTAGTTTTATATATTGTGTATAGTACGGATGAAGCAAAAATTTTGTTTGAAAAATAGTCGGTATTAACAAAAATAAGCATTTTGAATATTTAGATAGTAAGGCTGATTTTTTTAATGTAATTAAAATTGACTATTTAATGCCTCGCTCGAATAAGGGTATAAGCGACAACTTTTTTAAAACGCGGTTTGCAAAACTTACTAAATTGAAACATTGAAAATTTTACTTTATTGTAAAACTTGGTTTTAAATATTTTGTATAGTACGGATCAGAGTACGTATTTCAACACCACGACTGTTCATTTTTGTTTTTTCTTGTATCAACGTACACGAAAGATAAAACAAAAAATTTTTCTTTTCCATATGTTTTCATTTGTAAATAAACCTTACATCTCAATCTAATGAGTATGGTACCAGTAAAAAACGCTGCTTAGATGCAAGCAGGTTTGTAAAGGAGCAAGCCAAAAAGAATCCCTTACAAACCTGCTAACATGTGCCATGATTTTTACATGGCGAATTCCCACTTGGAAGCATTACTGATTGGCAAAATAAGCTGTGATTTAATGGCTTTAAATAAAATCATATTTCATATCTACATTATTACGATTAAAAGTAATAATATGAATATGAATATAATATAATTTACTTTACATAAAATTCTACAGATATTAATTTTTTGTTGATAAAATTTTAGACATACATATATTAATTTTATTTATTTTTTTACCGTTCCACGTGCTAGCTCTTCAGAAGCAGGTAAATGAAAAACTAGTACATATCCTTTATAATCCACGATATGAAACTTTCTGCATTACAATGTGCATACAGTCAAAGCCCTGTATAACGGATACTCCGTATAACGAAAACGTGATATAACGAACGAGCAAATTGTTTGCATTCACTACCTTATATAACGAATTTTTCGGAACATTTATACCCGATATAACGAACACTTGGTACAAAATATGTAAAAATTACCAAAAATAGAAAACATTGCAATAAAAAAGATTTTTTTTGTTGATGAGCCTTTTAATCTAAGAGTATGCCCAGCAAAAAATAGTGCTTACCCAGAAGCGCTTCCGGAAGGCATTATTTAATTACGAAGCGCTTCCAAAGTAAATCCAGAAGGCATGATTTTTGTTCGCGAAGTCCCACTTAGTATGGCTCTTTTAAGCAGATGAAAAGCACTTCTTCATGTGCTTAGAAGCAATAAATTCATGCCTTCTAAGGCAATAAGAATCGTTTTTTTTTGTATGCTGACAACATTAATGTTTCATAGTGTGCATTCTTTATTGCTTTACTGTAAGCATTATTCACTGCTTCAAAGAAGGCATTTTGGGAAGCACAACATAATGGCTTCCTTAATTGCTTTATTGTATGCAAGGAGGTGAAGCGCTATTTTGGAAGCATACAAATGTAGTTACTGCTTTCCAAATCCAGGTTATTTTTTGCTGGGTACACAATTGTAGTTTTATTTTAAATTTTCAATAAACTACTCAGCATTTTGAGAAATGTTAATATATGCAGTTGATGCAGTACATAAAGTCGATGCGATATAACGAATATTTCGATATAACGAATAGGCCTGACAATATACAAATCGTTATACCGGGCTTTGACTGTACTTATAATGAATTAGGGTAAGCTGCTTACAACCTGCATCCTTGTTAGGGAAAACAGTAAGCTCAAAATTGTTGTTTGTTTATTTTTATACGAAAATTATTCATTTATTTTGCTGCTTCTCAGTATTATATAATAGTAAGCACTTACATCACCTCATTTGTTTAATCCTGCTTCTAAAAACACGAAAAAATTTTACTGGGGTATGATTGTTTTATCTACATGTTTCTCGATCATGCGTTTTTAAAATGACAAAAAAAAACTATTTTCTTTTCTTAAAAAAGGAACGGTGAACAAAAATAGTATAAATGTATTTTACAATTCTGTAATATTATTAAAATGGATAAAGACGTTAAAATTTGTATTATGGTTAATTGAAATTTAAAAATATACAGTGACCAACAATACACGTTCAATATTATTGATAAATATTTGTTTGTCAATTAATTATTTCAAATTAAGATATTGTACCCTATAGTGGTAGTTTATCATATAAAGTGGAATACAGACGTTAAATATTATTGATAATTTTCCAAAAAAAAAGCAATTGTAAATCAAAAAATATAATTTGAAATTCAAAAAATGCAATTAAAATTCAAAAAATGCCAATTAAATTTTAAACAATATCAAATGTTATTCAAAAAATAACAAATGCAATTCAAATAAAAACATTCAAAGATAATTAAAAAAATATTCAAAGTTAATTAAAGGCTTGGTTCTTAAATTTTAAATAAAAAAAAAAATTTTAGTTTAGTTTTATTTTTTTTAATTCACTTGGTATTTTTGAATTGGCATTTTTGATTTTCATTTTGTATATTTTGTATATTTTGAATTTTAATTGTGTTTTTTATAACGAATTTTGTTTTTGATTTGTAATTGCTATTTTCTGTTAATGTTTTTTTAATTTTAAATGGCATTCTTTTGAATTTTAAATGATACTTAAATACTTTAAATAACAAAGGGAAATGGTGTAAAGATTCCATAAATTGAAATTTAAAAACAAAAATGTCAATACGCAAAATATTATTTGAAATTAAAAAAGAATTAGCACTTCTGTCCTGTTCAAAATTACACCCCATCTAGGTCAAAATTACCCAATTTCAAAATCATAATATATTTTGTTTGTAATTAATTTATAATTAATTAATACTCGTAGTTCAAAGTATCTAATTTTAACTGCGTTTTTTTAAATTTACAATAAAACATCAACAGGACCGAAGAGTTATTAAAATTTACGAATTTATCAATTGAATTCTGAAAAAAATTTCAAATTTAAAATATATCAATTAAATTCATAAAACATTGAGACAATAAAACATCAATTTAATACAGAATATTTCATATGAATATCATTTGTTGTTTTCTGAATTTTTATTGATATCTTCCTATTTGCAATGGATCGTTTCAGGATTTTAATTAATATGTTCTGAATTTAATTTTTCCCAATTTTAATTGATATATACTGAATATCAACAATTTTTTTCCTCTTAATTTTAATAGATCATAAGAATAACAGAATGTTTGTCGAAATAGGATTTGTAGTTTTATGCATGGAAATTGATGTTTTTCGAAATTACAGTGTCTGCATAGTTTTTTTTTTTTATACAAGTTAAGGTACGAGAGTACAACTTAACATAAAGTAAATTTTACCCCACTAAAAGAATGCAATGGTTAAAACTTCTGCAAAAACTGAAATCCGATCCAAAATTAGCGCTCCACGCGCATTGCAAATTAACAAAATAAAATTATTTATTTCACAACAGACATTGCGTTGCAATTTTATTTCGTAAATTCCATTCACATGAAGCGTGTTACCATTGTCAATAGTAAGCATTTTTTCAATATAATTGTTTGGCCACATAGAAGGTTGTAGACATCTTTATAGTTAGTTGATACCTGTCGCTCGAACTTGCATAGCAAGCAATGTAACTAACATAGTGTAGTTTAAGTTAAGTGAAGCCAACATAGTTGGAAACTAATTTGTAATTTTAAGTAATTAAATTTGAAATAAAGCAGATCAATTAATTTTGACTAATAAAACAACAAAAAATTGTTCTAAATAATTTATATACTATATATTTTTTTTGTTTTTGTTGATAATAACTTTTGAACTCATTAGAGTATAATAAATATATGAGGAGCATCTTTTCAAAACATGATTATTCCCTTTTTGACAAAAGTGATTTTTTTTTTGTTTGGTAGCACTGAATTGAAAACTCAGCGAAAATAAAATTTTGCGAAATCTCTATAATTACAAAAGGAAAAAAAAAACAAGTGGAAGCATTAAAGTCCGATGTGCCGAATTTGGTATTAAAAAAGATTAAATTCGGCTGTGACGAATTTTTGGATACCCTCCATCTCGGTGTTTTCATAAACCAGGGAAAGTGCAAACAATATTAATATCTATATTCTTTGTAAAAATAACAAAAATAATGTTGTTTTTATAAGTAAAACAAAATATGACTGATTGATTAATGTATTTGGGATGTTAAAAAGAAAAAATGTTTAATTAAAGTTTACTAAAATGAATCTGAAATTCTGCATGCTTATAACAGTGGGTATTCAAAGGTTATTCTGATTACCTAAAGAAGAACGTGTAGTGAAAAATATATATATTTTTATAGTTCCTTATGATGTTAAAAAAACTGTTGTAAAATTCGCCTGTTGTTTGTCTCTTTGCCTATATAATAATGAAAGAAAGTTACTAAAATATATTTTTGGATCGTTAGAAAACAGTTTCGAATAATCAGAATTTTAGATAAATTTAAGGGAACAAAAATACACTTGCGGAGACATACATAATGAAATAATTATGAAATGCCAGTTTACATTACAACACATGTCTTTATACTATACATCACATAAGTAAAACGGAAAGTGTGATGAAACTAAGTTTGTCAAAAATTATAAAAGAAAATCTTTCGAGTGTTTAGGGTGTTTTCGAGACACAAAAAATTAAAGAAACTGGTATTTCAAATTATTGTTTTTCAGCTCAGTTGCTTGTGCAATTCTCGTTTACGACTCCTAGAATAAGAAAAATTTTCCCAAAATTCGATTGGTTTTTACACATCAATACTTTAATTTAGATTATTTTTGTATGTATCAAATAAAATTAGGGCTTTTAAGGAAAACAAATGCATATAATCAAAAGATTTTAAGATGAAGTATGCACCTTATATGTCTTAAATAAAAAAGTTCTGAAAGTGAATGTCCTTTAAATTGAATGGGGTTTTTAATAAATGTAATTAGAATGTAAGAGTTTCCTTGCAAATTTATTAAAGGTTGAGAATGAACGAAAAAAAGTTATGAATTTACATTGTTGGATTCGGGGATTTTGTTCCTGGATATTTTTTTGATCTGATAACGATTAATGTGTCTGGCAACTCCGGTTAATGCAGTCAAATAAATAAAGAATTTTAACTAAACTATTTTGTTCTACCGTTTTTCTAATTGGTGATTTTTTGATTTGTTGGGGTTAACAAAAAAAGGTATATGGCAAGCCTGGTATATGGAAAACAAAAGCATACTTTATAAATTAGCTTAACAATTTTTCGAGGGCTTCTCGCATTTGCACTTATAACCAGTGTTGCCAGGTTTGCAAAGCATAAAAACGACAAACTTTCTAGAAAAAATCGTCAAAATCGTCATCATATTTTGAAAAATCGTCAAAATAAAATATATTTGTTAGAAGAGGGATAAAGTTTTAACAAAATATAAAATACAATAATGTTATTCACATTTCAAATGTTAACGTGTTATCGTTGTAATATAACACGATTTTTGACACTTCTCTTTGGTTTAAACTTCGAAAATCATTATATTTTACAACGATATTCATATTTATAAAATGTTGAAACAGTGTGCCCCAGTAGGCTAGTTGGTAGCGTGCTGGCTTATCAGTGCGGGGGTCGTGGGTTCGATTCCCACCAGAGGCACTGATCTGTTTTCGCTACAACGCGCCGAAGGCCATAGTAGCTAGTGCTCGGTTAGGGTAATAGTATATAACTTGTAATTATATGATTATTAATTAATAAAATAACAAAAATATAATGTTGAAAGATCAAATAAATACAACTTTAAATCAAACTAATTTTACCACTTGAACTGTTAAACACTTATATCTGCATAATTCTGTGAACAACATTTCAGTGGCACAACTTTTTAAATATTAAATTCTTTTACAAAATTTGGAAATTCTTTAACAATAAGTCTGTTCGATTACTTTTCCTGTAAAGTTCAGTAAAAACTACTCAGTAACAAAATTACAAATAGTAAGACAAATTTACAAAAAAGTAAACGAACAGAAAATTTGTAGGAATTATTAAATTAGATAAAATAGCTTGTTTTAAATATTAAAAAAAAATCAACTGGTCATTATGGAAAAGGAAAAAGTTAATTGAAATTATCGACCAAAAATAATTTAAATGTTTTTTAACTTCTTCCATAGTTAATTATTTAATCATTTTCACTTTCAATCCATAAACAATTAAAATTTAATTTAATTTTTGTTTACTAAAAATACAAGCATATTTTTTTAGTCATATGTTTTTTTCATCTTACAAATTCTTTCTGGCAAAAATGTATCCAGTAAAAACTTGTAAGTTCTTTGGCATCAAACTGTCACTTTACTCTCTCTTTTTACCAGTTTTTACTGCGTATTTGTCTAAACGAACACCTTCCAGTAAAAACTTGTACAAATTTTTGTGTTATCGAACAAACTTAATGTTATATTTTTTAATTATTAAATTTTGGCACTTTATTTATATTATTAGGCCTGTTTTTTAAGCACCGGATTTATTTTGGGATGTATTTTGTTTCATTTAAAGTTGTATATATATCATCTTTCAACATGAAATATATTCGGGCTAGAGATCTGTTTGTTTCGCAAAAAAAGTCCATGCCTTGTGTTTTAACATGAAAATTTTTTTATTTTTATTTAAATCTAACTCCAATTAAATTTTATAAAAATTTAAAAAAATGTTCTAAACATATAAACACAGAAACTAAATTAAGCTAAACCCGTAATGAATTTATAAAAAAATAAATGCGGTTTGGATTAAGTTTTATTCAATTCTAGGATTTGCATTTTTGCAAAATTGTATTTCACATCATATTAGCATATAAAAGCTAGCTATCGATCAAAAAACAATGTTTTTGCTTTCAATTTTTAACGAAATAATATAAATTTATTATGAGAATGATAAATAAGTAGATCTTGCTGAAAAAATCGTCATTTTGGAAGCAAAAGTCGTCAAATAGTCATTTAGTTATTTTGGGTATTAAATATCATCAAAATGACGACAAATCGTCAAACCTGGCAACTCTGCATGCGATTGCGACTAATTCATACGTACATACATACTGTATACAAAACAAAACAAAAAAACAACAACAATATTTTGTGTTTTTTTTTTGTTTTTAAGTGTTGATCATGACCATGGATGGTAACCGATTCTATGTGGTTATTGGTCGTACTAACGCTATTTTCTTTTATTTCGGTAACGGTATTTTAGGGGAAACTATACTTCAGTTATGTCGGTAACGGGATTTTAGCGTTAACGGTATTTTAGCGTTAACGGTATTTTATTTATTTCGCTAACGGTATTTTAGAGGTAACGATATTTTAGATATTTCGGTAACTTTATTTTAGGGAAAAAGATTTTTCAATTATTTTGGTAACGGCATTTTAAGGATAACGTTATTTTAGTTATACAGGTAATGTTAATGCACACCACAATTTTTAACCGCATTATGCCCGAGTTTAAATGACTGTCTAGTTTATGATCATACTTTGGGAAAATATATCTATTTACAGAAGTTTTTTTGTTCAGATCTTGTTAGATTATTTCGGTAACGGTATTTTAAGGTAACGGTATTTTACGGATAACGGTATTTCAAGAATATCGGTAACGGCATTTAAGCGATAACGATAGTCAGTTGAAAGGTGTTAGAATCGGGGACAGTAATTCAGCGATATTGACAGCCATCCCTGCTTGCGTATATTCTTGTGTATAAGCATTGAATGCACGTATGTATGTATGTATGATGAAATAAAAAACAAAATTTTTAGAGGTCTTCCCACATTTTCACTCATAACTTTTGAACGCGTTAACCGATTTTGATCATTTTCACTAGAAAACTGCTCATGATATCAACAAACAATTTGACTGAAAATTAGCAGTACCTCTTCTATATTGGAGGAGTATTTTGTGTTTCCACAGACAGACGGACGGACAGACGGACAGACGGACATGGCTATATCGACTTCTCTATCCATGCTGATCAAGAATATATATAGTTTATGGGGTCCCAGAATTTTTTTAAAAGAATTACAAACATTTGACAAAGTGAATATACCCTCCTGTACTATGGGATGGAGGGTATAATAAAATGCATAATTTCATCAAAAGTAGATTATTCCACTTCAAAATGACATTACCCATTTCAAATATACATTTTTGGAACAAAATATGATTAATCCAGAAGTTTATTAAAAATAAATAGAAAATACTGTGCAATTTTTTTGGCAATTGCTGTTTTTCTAAATTGAAGTATCTGCATAGTATTATATTCTTTATTTTATTTTTTTGTGATAATAACTTTTAAATTTATTGAAGTATAATAAATATAATATTTTTTTAAATATTACCTAGTTTTTTATTTAAAATGTTGTTAGTACTTAACACGGTCTACATCAAATGGGATATGATATTATATTTGAGATATAACTTTTTTGACCGGGAATTTACCAAGCCCACATCAATGCTGATATGATAGTTTTGAAACCACGATTCCAAAAGTTACATATGCCTTCTGATATAACAGGGCTTTTTTTAAAATACATCCCATTATTTTTTTTTTAATCAACAAAATAACGTTATACATACATATTCGTTTCCGTATTTTAGCGTTATTTTGACTTTAGTTCAAGATATTTTAAAATCAAGTAGGTAAACTAGCTAAATTAACCGGTTTTATTTGAGGAAACATTGGAAACATATCATTAATGGAATAGTTTTTTTAAAATTTTCATTTCGGTAAATTAAAATTGATCAATATTTTAAAATTGTCAAAAGATTTTAAAAATTAAGCTCATTTTATATGGCATTTACACTAGATAGCAAAACACTTGTTTTGCCAAAACGAGTGGAAAAGGATAAAGTACTGTTGGAATGGAATAAACAGCTTTAATACGTGTTTTGGCAAAACATATGTTTTGATATCTAGTGTGAATGCCTTATTACATGAAACGACGTTTATTTTGATTATTTCTTATATCGCAATAATATATATGGATTTTTAATTTAATTTATTAATTTTTATACATCAAAAAACAAATTTCAAAAAACTAATATTTCAATATTGTCTACACACTTTTCAATATGTCACTGAAAACACAAATTAAAAACAATTTTGAATTTTTCAATTTAATTGATTAACTTCTAATATACCACCAATTAATTTTTTTTGCTAAATAACCTAAAACTTATCAGTAATACGAGTATTTAACGTCTGTATTCCACTTTGTATTATAAACTACCAATATAGGGTAAAATATTTTAATTTGAAATAATTTATTGACAAACAAATATTTATCAATAATATTGAACGTGTATTGTTGGTCACTGTATATTTTTATTTTTCGATTTATTTTCAATTAACAATAATACAATTTTTAAAGTCTTTATCCATTTAATTAATATTACAGAATTGTGAAAAAGAAATTAAAAATAATAATTGTGTTTTTTCGACTTTTAATTGTGCAATGAAAGAACATAATTTTTATTTTTAATACAAATTATATCAAACTTGTAAAAAAGACAATGTACGGTCTTAGTTTACTTCCCCTTTACATCTTGTTTTAAACAAAACAAGTGTAAAAATAAAAAGGAGAATAAAGACAAAAAGCGTGTATTGTATATCTAAAAAAGCTAGAGCTTGCACATAAAGAAAAAGTTTTCAAATTGTTTTTGATCAATGGTGATAATCTTTAACTTCGAACTAATATTCTCATTTAGTGGGAAAACTAGGTTATATGAATGTTCGATGTTTGCATGGGATTGTCACGTCTTTCATCATCAGAACACGTTTTGAAAGAAGTAACAATTCCATGCAAAACATTAAGCATTCACATAAACTAGTTTTCTCACTAAATGAGAACAAAATTCCCAATAGGTGGTCTAGTCTTCCAAAACAAAATTTAAAAAAAGGACATGTATGACTTTTTGGTCCCTTCGGGATTCGAACCGTGGCCACCAGATTGGCAGGCGACAGCTCCAACCACTGAGCTAACGACACATAATACTTGATAGTTTAAAACGTAAGTAAATGATAACTGCTGGGTAACAGTTGGCTGCTAAAATATGCATTAGGTTTGGTGGAAAAAACTTCCTAACGTTGGGAAAACAAAAAGTTTTTTTTAAAAGTGCTTTTCTAGAAACAAAAAATCATTTTTATATGAAAAAATATTAAAAAGTATAAGAAAAATCACAAAAACCGGGCTCGAACTTACGGAAACCGGGTTCGAACTCAGAATCTTAAGACTACAAACTTTTTTAAAAAAGCATCACAATTTTTATAAAATTAATGCTTTACCAGCTGTTAGACTTTTGAGCCATTGGTTGATTCTGACCGATATTTTGTTGTCCTTAATTGAAGTACTGTAATAGTTGTTATGGTGTTTATAAAATAATGTATAATGTTTACAAAAATTTAATAAAGTAATTTAAATAATATTTTTCTTTTAAACAAAGCCATATAAAATTATGAAATGCATAAATATACAAAACATAAGAAAAACCAGTGATTATTTAAAAATTTTACATCTCAACTTAAGTTATTATTTTTTTTTTAATTATTTTAGATAATGTTTTTTTCTTTTTTACATATAGCATTTTGTTGTTAATACAAAATAAAAGAAATAAAAATAAATCAAAAAAAGAAACAACTTTGTATTTTATATATTATTATAAAAGACAGACGCAACTCTGTATTTGATTTATATTATTCATAATAGCATTTTTATGATTAGGTATCGCTTTTAAGGAAAGGCTCCAGTTTTATGCTCTCCGGTCTTAATGAAATTTGGATATGTGATAAAGAAAAAAAAAAATAAGGGATAAGTATTTTTTTTTTAGCTGCCCAATCTCACGTTTATGGGTTAAAAGGTGGGTTCAAAGTTTGTCATTTTTGTATGGAAACATGTCTGAAATTAATGAAATTTAGATTCAATTAAGAATTCCATTATATCCAAGAAATTTTATGAATATTAGGAAATTTTTTATAAAATTTCATAAATTATCTCTTCATAAATTTAATGAAAATTTTCTTTAGAGCTATGCAATTATTTCAAATTCTTAATTTTTTTTATTTTTCATTAAATTTCATAATTTCATTAATTTTCATACATTTCAAGCTTTAGTTTTAACACTTGAGGTTCAACATATTTTATAATTCACTTCAATGTAGTCTTTTATTAATTTTGGACTTTAATGAAATTGTTTAAAAAATCATATGAAAGCGGTTCATTGGCTTGGGTCCAATGCATTTTTAAGACATTCACGAAGAGTTTTATTAATTCAAGGATACTTCTTACTATTAAAAAAACTTATGAAACTGTTTCATTAATTCTATAAATGCTTCATTGTCGGAATGATGAAGATTGTCACCAATTCTACCAACATTGACTTTAATGAAACCTGTTTCATAGATAATATGAAAAGTTTCAATGGACGAGTTCCAGTGACAATTTTCATTAAAGCTATGAAGAAATTCATTACTGAAGAGAAGAAAATTCTCCCAGTGCAATATTGCCTATGTAGTGTGTTAGGGTTGCCATTTATCTAAAATATTCAATATATATGTAGGTTAAAAAGCTCTTTGGAAAAAGTCACATAAAATCCGAACAATTACGAATGTAGGAAAAACCTTAAACACCCACCTCGATTAAAGTTATTAGGCATTAATATACGTATTTTTAGCTTAATAATATAATCTTTTTGAATAACAAAAAACACTTGAAAGTTATCTGACATGTTTCGTATAAAAGTTAATGCGTCTCTAAAAGCTCTTTCATTTAATAGGTACCCCAATTGTCTAAAATTTCTCTGAAACAACTCGAAATAAGTTTAAACAACGAAAAATGAGGTAATTTTTAATGCCTAAATTGGAGATTGGAGAGAACCCATCGAGAGACTCCAATTGTTAGTTATCTACTCCAACCAGCAAGCCAGCTTTCAAGCAATCTACTGAACATGTAACAAACATTTAGTAGATTTTCGAGTTTTTGCTTCTGCTTTTATTTTATTAATCTTTAGGAAAAAAAATGTGCAAATTTAAGCACTTTTTTCTGCAACATCATTTTTAACTAACTTCTAATGATATTTTTACAGACTTATTTCTATGAGTGTAAAAAGATTTCAGATGTGTGCTTACATTAACAAATACAACTCTTGAACCGCAAAACCGTTTTTTAATATTTTTGTACAAAGCTGTTTGGGATAATAACAATAAATTCGGATAAAAATAAATATTCAAAAAATTTAAAAAAATATCGAAAACGTTTTCAAAAATGGTTCGACATCAACTTATAAATACTTTGAAGTTTGCCGAAAAGGTCTTAACTCAGAAACTGAAGTTTTTCGTTAACTCCAAACAAAATATGCATTTTTCTGAGTTATTGATACCAAACGAATGAGAAAATAAAAATTGAGTTAAACTCAGAATGCATTTTTTGACTTAATACCTTCTGGCTAACGTCAACCAATTAGTCGTGTGGTATGGCAGCAACTCACAAAAAGTTTTATTTTGTCGAGCTTTAGTATGACATCAACAAAGTTAATACGGATCTCACCATTAATTCTATATATATCGGGCATGCTGATTTAAGTGGCGTACTTTATTTTACGATGTATGGTACAGTTTTTCCGCAAAATGTTTTTAAAGTTTGACGCATCTTCATGATGTTTTTTATATACAAAAATTTGCAAATGCAATAAATTTGATTTCTTTCTGTTGAAATCTAATATGATATGTAAGTTAATTCCTTTAAAAAGTATGTTAAAAAAATTTCAGTTAACAACATTTATATTTATCTAAGTTTCTTCTAAAACCACCGTTTTGGTGCATATTTGTGATAAAAGTAGGGATTTTGTTAGAAAACCTTTTTCAAATATAAATATTTTTGGCAGATTTTTTGCACATATACTTTTAGTATACCATACTAAAAGTTGGACTCTGTATTCATTCTGAATGGAGCACTATACAATTTTTGACAAATCGCGTGTTTTGCATATGAGGCACGATTTTAAAATAATTGTTTTCTTGATGAAACACCTCTTCCTAATAGGCTCTTTATGAAATTGGGTGGGAGAAAATAGAAAAGCCTACAAATATTGGATTTAATCAACAGTTTGTAACGACGGATTTTCTCCTTTTAGCTAGGTTATAAATCGCGGGGGTTAGGGTCGCTACAGAAATTTATATTCGCACAGAAATGAGAGTAAAGGAAACAAATTTTTATTAAGTTTAATATTAAATTCAGAATTTATTGTTTAATTAGTAAAAAAAAATACCAAATATATTAAATACTTAAAAATAAAATAAATAACTTCGGAAACCTGCCGTAGGCACTTTTCTTAATCGCGGTAACTAACGTTGGAGAGAACTGGCTTAGGCATTAAGCCAGTATGTAATAGATGGTACAGACGAAATGTGTTAAAAATTGAGGTTACAAATTTGTTTTTCGTTTAATATATGCAATATGGGATATAAAGGGTGATTTTTTAGTAACTTTCTTTTTGGCAAATACTGTTTTTGGCAGCTCAGCTGTTTTCGTATAACATGTTACTTTTAAACATGTTCAGTTTGGTCTATAATTTGACCATGAATAGACTTACATGCGAGCAACGCTTGCAGATTATTGAATTTTATTATCAAAATTCATTCACGGTTAAGAAAGTGCTTCGTGCACTTTTTAAAATTTATGGTCAGTTTGGGTGACCTTCTGAACTAGCAACACGCATACGTAGAGTGAGGAAGAATTTGGGTGTCCAACCTTTTAAAATACTGCTGGTGCAAGAATTGAAGCCACACGACCTACCACAACGGCTAACTTTTGGTGAATGGGCGCTGGCAAAGTTGGATGAAGATCCACTTTCTTATCGGAAAATAGTGTTCAGCGACTAAGCTCATTTCTGGTTGAATGGATACGTGAACAAGCAAAATTGCCGGATTCGGTGTGAAGAGCAGTCAGAAGCATTGCAAGAACTGCCAATGCATCCGGAAAAATGCACTGTTTGGTGTATGGGTATGGGCCGGTGGCATCATTGGACCGTACTTTTTCAAAGACGCAAAGTCAGGAACGTTACTGTGAATGGAGAGCGCTACCGTGCGATGATTACAATTTTTTTTGCCCAAAATGGAAGAGGTGGACTTAGGTGACATGCTGGTGCAAGACAAGTGCCAAGAGTACAAGACGGTGCCACATGCCACACAGCACGCGAAACAATGGCCCAATGGAGCGGCGAGTTCGGTGAACAGTTTATTTCACTTTTGGGACCGGTCAATTGGCCGCCCAGATCTTGCAATTTAACGCCTTTAGACTATTTTTTGTGGGGCTATGTTAAGGCTCATGTCTATAGGGACAAGCCCGCAACGTTTGGCGCACTGGAAGCCAATATTGAAGAATTTATTCGTTAGATACCGGCCGATATGTTGGAGAGAGTATGCCAAAATTTGACCCAGCGTATGAACCATTTGAGGCTTAGCCGGGGTCAACATTTACATGAAATCTTCTTTAAATATTGAATTATATAGATCGTTCTATCGACTCAAATAAAGATTTCATACAATTCTTTACATTTTATGTGTTTTTTTTAAATCAAATCCGAAAGCTCTTAAAAATCACCCTTTATTTATATATAAAACGGTTTAAAAGAAAATCGAACACTTTTGAAACAAATTTTTAGCTTCAAATATCGACTTGTGCCGAGGTTTTTATTACATGCCCTAATTTTAGAGCTGACAGGAAGGCACGTCGTCATCCCATTTCATACTATCATACATTGTTTTATTTCTGAGCTTACAAACACTCAGAAAATAAACGTTGAAATATAATGAAAACATATCAGTAATTAAGTTTTTTTTTTGCATAAATTAAAAGTAGAAAAAGTAAAAATAAAACTTGGCAAAGCGTTACTAGTTTTTGCTCAATTTCTGTTAATAAATTATATTGGTTGATATGTTACCAAATAATTGCCAACAATTTCGCTATTGTGAATGTGAAAAAGGGATTTATGAGTATTTCTACACCCAAAAACTACATAGTTGCTTATTGGACATTTTTACTACTCGTATGACAAAAAAAAACTGATAATATTAAAAAATGATTTTACCAATAATGATTTTCAAAAGTGTGTTTGTTACAGACTTGGGCGACTTCAATTACATTTCACAATCATTCACTTGTGTAATTCTTCTATATCATTAATCAGACCTACACTCACACTTGTAAGCTTAAACGCTTCCTTGGAAAATTTTTGATACCAAACATGGGGATTGGTAACAACATTTGGGTATTTAATTACAGCGCAATTACACCCAATTACATGTAATCTTCTTCTATATATATAAAACTCATTTTCTGTTTGTTTGTTCTCTATACAAATTTGCAATTCTCAACGGATTTTCCTCAAATTTGGCATTAATAATCCTCGGACCTCAACTAAGATCGTAGTATAGCTTTCATCGACCACACCCACTTCTACGCCTGCTTTTGACAATAAAATGTAAAATTAACATTTTTTGAAATTGCCGTCATATATTCTACGTTTCCCGAGGAAGGCCTCAGTAAAAGTTTCATTACCATAGCTCACTTCAATGCCGACTTTTGATCAAAAACGTCAAAATCAAAAAATTCCACTATTTTTAATAAAGCTTTTTTTTATTTAATATGAAAGCATTAAATCCAATCAAAACATATTAGGAAAAACCATTTCGTTTTTAAGAATTTTTTCCCCGTATAATATACCAACTGATTTTTCCGCAATGCCTTTATGATTTATTTTTTTTTTTAAATTTTATTTTTCCTTACCGTTTTTGGCAATAACAAGTTCATTAAAAACAACAAAAAATAATTTTTTGAAGGATAAACTTTTTCGAAACCATGGACTAAGATCAATATGACATCTTTATGGATTGATTTATAGTCGTGAATTGCTACTGAAAGCATCATTTTTTATTCAACATCTTTAAAGATAAAATAATTTTTAATTTTGTAACTTTATTTCATAAATTTCAAATTTAATCTTTAATTTCAAGTTAAACGTTAAAATCCTAACTGATTCTGCAAAACACAACAGAATTAAGGCGTCTAGCTTAAATTTTTTTCTGCATTCAAAAATCACAGTTGACTCGGGAAACACCGGGCACTTCAACTAGTTAGACATAAAAAATTAATTTGCCTGTTATTATATACACAAATATTTGGTACTGAAAAAATTTAAAATTTTCCAAGGAAGCGTTTAAGCCAACAAGTGTGAGCATAGGTCTGAAATTATTAATGATATAGATTATTATTATTATTAATTAATAATCATATAATTACAAATTATATACTATTACCCTAACCTAGCACTAGCTACTATGGCCTTCGGCGCGTTGTAGCGAAAACAGACCAGTGCCTCTGGTGGGAATCGAATCCACGACCCCCTCACTGATAACCAACTAGCCTACCGGGGCGCACATTAATGATATAGAAAAATTTCACAAGTGAATGATTATAAAATGTAATTGACGTTGCCCAAGTCTTACAACTACAAATATATACAGCGGAAGTTCCCTAAGTGTGGTAAAAATATGTAGTTGTTTGGGTTGTAATACAGTTTCTTTATTTTTAACGTAAATGTCAGTCATTTGTAGAACAAATTAAAATATTTACTAACCTTGTAGTTCATTTAAAAAAACAACCCACATCAAATGACTGTTTTATGATTTTACATTAATTTTTTACAATTGTTTTTTGTTATTTAAAAAAATAAATGTTTGTTTATTGTTTACTACCATGTGGTTCATTTTTACTACAATTGCTAGTCATTTTTTGAACATTAAAAAACAAATGACAATGTTAGTTGATTTTAATGAAATGTAAGTCGTCCTTTCTTTAAGTGAAATTTCATTTGTGTTCAACTACAATTGCAGTGGTCTTTACCTACATATTATTCTAAGTGCAGCAACATTTTTTATATAAAGCTTGACTTCATAAAATGGAACAATTTACCATAAAGTTTTAAAAAATTCCCAGCGTATCTATGAGTGGTTTAAAATTAGATAACAGAAAGTTAGTACGAAATGTTTCGACTTATTTTCGAGTAAAACATTGGCTATACATGACCGGAGTAACGACTTTCATGGTTAAAAAAATAGAAAATATGTGCTAAAATTTTTTTGATTTTTTAAAATATAATTAAAATGAAAATTATTCAAGTTCGAGGCCATACTCTATATTTCTTTATTAGGATATTGTCCTAACAAATAATCTATAGAGTTTTTTGTTTTCAAATTTTTTATTTGACCCTTTCAGGAATGTGTTGATAGATCTATTTCGGGAATTTTCTAGGTTCCCATCATCAGAACACGTTTTGAAAGCGGTAACAATCCCATGCCAAACATCAAACATTCATATAAACTAGTTTCCTCACTACATGAGAACTAAGTTATCTGCTTGAAGTTAAAGATTACAACCATTGATCAAAAAATAAATTGAAAACTTGTTTGTTATGTGCAAGGTCCACCTCTGGTGGATAATAAATACACGTTTTTATTATGTGAGAGCAATCAGCTGTTTTTAGCTGTCACTTATCGTAGTAACGAAAATTTTGTTTTTAACAGGTTCGTCCGGCACACAACGTTACATTACAAACAAACTAACCACCCACACTCATTTTCATACATCAAAAACAAATCAGCTGATTCGTCACGGAACGTTACGTACAAACAAATTCAGCCTTAACTGACTGAATAAAAGCTTACCATCGCCTTTGCTGTTAATGCATGTTGTTTATTTATGGTTTCCCAGATCATCAGGTTCACAGCTGTGAGTAGTGAATTAACTGAGGTGTGTTTAATTAGCACAAGTTTGCGTAACGTAAAATATATTTTCCGTTAACTTCAAATTATTTATTTGAATTTAACTACTATTAAAGGAAAATGGTATAAAATTTATTTTTAGAGAAATAAAATGTTGTGTGGGCAAAAACGAGTGTGCGTCACAAGTTTTGTGAATCAAATATGTTCCTCATATAAGAATACAGTGGTTTTCTTTACATTTCAACAGAGCGTAGTCAAATTTATTGCATTGTGAAAAAGTTGTATGCATAACACTGCATTTTCATGCGACAAACTTTAAAGTCATTTTAAAGAAAAACTGTCATTGAAATCCGCGTGACTGAGATATATAGAATTGGTGGTCATAACATTAATAATTTTAAAAGTTAATATTTTGTCCTCCTGTGCTATTCAACTTTTGAAATCAGTTTTTAAATGTATTTTTAATTTATAATCAATTTAAAAATAATGTCAAGTAAGAAAATGAGGATAAAATTAAAATAACAGTAATTATTTTAAAAACTTGAACAATTATTGCAATGTCTTTAACATCAACTTACACAAGTACTTATTAAGCTTACACCTATACAAATCCATTAATATACGGTAGAGTAATTTTGTTCTTTAACTTGGGTAGTATTAAGCTTACTTATATTTATTAATTAATTTAACTATTTCGTACATATTAAATTGCTACAAATATTCTTAGTTCATACCAAGAAGTCTTTTAAAACGCTCGCCTATAATCCAGATTGAAAATAGTATATATAATCGGATTTAGTACAGAGTTGAGATAACCCAACCAAGTTATAAAATTTTTAAATCTGGTAGTTGGGCAGCAGGTGGTACAAAACGGCAGAATGACGTACATTAGGAAGAATGGTAGCCAACATATAACAAATACACCCATAATAATACCCAATGTTCGGGCAGCTCTTCTCTCCTTGGATAGAGAAATTTTTTGTTTTTCCTCAATAAACTGATAAACACCGCTGGGTTTTTTCTGCAGCGGCACAGCTTGCGAGGATGCAGCCCCAACCGATGACTGCGGCGGTGTTATTTTTAATGAAACATTTTCTTCTTCATTGTCGCCGGCGGAAATTTCATTTGTAGCATCACCGCCTCCGCATACCAGCATACAACCCTTTTGATCACTACCACTTTCGTTGGAAATTTCCTGATTTTCTACTTCCATAATTTTGGCTTGGGGCGTCAAAAGAAGGCTGTCGGCCCCAATCTCACCGTCTTTGGCATCTTGTGTATTCGGTTGTGGATTTAGTTTTGCTTGTTGGTTTTTACGTACCTTTGACTTTCCGTGCTTTATGGAATCTTTGATTTTAGCTCGGCGTGTCTTTTTTCGTTGCGTTACAACTACCACTCTATGTTCGGATGATTGGACCCGAGTATTTTCGTTGTTGACATGTGTTTCACTACTAATGGATTCCTGATCATTTTGTATCATTGGTGTGGAGGAGAAATTTGAAGAATCACGACAGCAGCATAGAACACTATAGCATAAAGAAGAAATTGCTTCTGTCCGGGATGCGACGCCAGTCGAAGTCACTGCAGCAGTGGCAACATCAGCACTAGCTGAACGCATAGCGATGGTATTAATTTTTGCCGCTTGAGCTCGTTCACGTAGCCTTCTTCTAGTGGCTACGAAGATTTCAATATATACCATTGTCATAATAATTAATGGTATGAAAAATGATCCTAGCGAGGAGTATATCACATAACCCGGATCCGAGTTGAGTTCACAAGGTGTAGCACTAGTGAACTCTTCTGGCCAATCGTTCCAACCCACTAACGGCGGTGAGCTTATCAATAACGATAATATCCATACGCCAGCTATCAACAATAGTACTCTTCCTACGGTGCGTTTCTGTGCATAATTGATGGGATCTGTGATAGCCCAGTACCGATCAAGTGCAATTGCGCACAAATTCAAAATGGACGAAGTGCAGCACATAATGTCACATGTTAGCCACATTTTACACAAATAAATGCCAAACTCCCATCGACCCAAAATGGAGTAGGCTACATTGAAAGGCAGCACTAGCAGGGCAACCGTTAAATCGGCCACAGCCAGTGATACAATAAAGAAATTCTGTACTATGCGCAGGGGTTTGTAGGTGAAAACACTTAGTATAACGAGAATGTTCCCAATAATTGTCAACACAATTATAACAGACAACACAATTGCCATTAGTACTGCCTCCCATTCGGGTACAGCCAACTTGACACCAAAATAACTGTCATGCCACGCTTCACTTGGGTCAATGCAACCACTTTCCAATTCTGATGACGTCGATGACGCTGATGATGATGAATTAAATGTTGCATTACTAACGCGGTTTGTACCTAATATGTCGCTTACATTCGCCAATGCTGACGTTTTGGGGCCGATGCCGTACATAGCTGTGGTTGTGGCTGTAATGTTGGTGCCTGGAAGTGTTCGTACAATGTATGCAGATGTGTTTGTGGTTGAGTTCATAAACAGCATCTGATCGGCAGGTGGCATTTTGCATTTTGTATCACAGCTAAAGGGGTTGTCTTTAAATAGCTAACACACTGTTATATAAAGCAAATTCACAATTTGTATCTGAAAAAATATAAAGAAATTGAAAACAAAATAGTTAGTTACAATTTAAGTTAAGGAAATATTTCTATTGCTAAAAAATGGCTTAGATAAAATCTAGACCAACAAATGTTTCAATAATTTTTCGAGGAAAAATTACACAGAAAACAGTTTCGATAGAAGCAACCGTATTTGTAGTCAATCGAATGGTTCAGTTGTAGCTATTGAATTTTTTTTTCGTAACTATCACCGAATTTCAGTTGACGCAATCGAAATTCTATTGTCGTGATAGAATTTTTGTTGCTTCAATCGAGTGACTGTTATCACAACCAAAAAAATCGGTTGCAACAACCAATCTAGTCTCTTTTCTGGGTTTAATCTTATGAATTACACAGTGCGACAGAAAAAAATACCTGGAAAGTGTAACTATTTTTCTGGTGCCGAGTACAACAAGAATCTGTTTTTGAAATTTGCCAAACACCTTTAAAATCTTGAGTTACGGATAAAAACAGGGTTTCCGTACCTTTATGCACTTGTAAGCCTGTAACTTAGTTGAATGTCAAATCCTTAGCGGATTTAGAAAGAAGCAAGTAAGAGCTTTCCAATGGTATATATATTATTTAAGTTAACTTGAGAAATCGGTTAGAATTTCTCCAGCAAAAACTTTTTTTTTTTTGAGTTTTTCGCCATTTTTCAAATTTGGAGATGTTTTTCCAAAGTGTTATTAAGTGTTAGTGTTTATTAACAACCCAAATTTATTTAGGAGTAAAACACAATTTCGTTTTTAAAAATCCGTTAAAAATTGACTGAGTTATGAAACTTTTTATTAAAACAAAACTTTTGAATAAATGCCTGCATAAATCCCTGCATAATGTTTTTCGTGTTATTTTTATGCGCTTTCTATCTAGTGAAGCTGCTAGCATGATGCATGTAATATTTTATAAACATACGAATGGGCACATAACAGAAAATTAATACAACAGTGTTCGTCACACTTTTTTGCTTGAGAACCAGATTTGTCATTTATAAAAAACTTTACATTCCGCTAAATTAAAATTACTGTGGATATTGTAGCAAACTCATTAACGCCTAAATAAAATCTGCTGAAGTTAATTTTATTTATATGATAGTCAAAGGTGCCAAATAGGATAAAGTGAAATCAAATTTAAAAAAAGTTGAAAGATGTTCTTGTAAATTGCCAGGGAGCAATAAGTAAAAAGCCGATCCCCTATTCGAACCGTTTCGAAATTCGGTATTGTAAAATTTGATTCAAGAGATTTAATTACTGTATAAATAAATAATAAATATTAACAATAAATACATATCATATCACTATTATTAAAAATGAAAATTATTCAAGGTCGAGGCCATACTCTATATTTCTTTATTAGGATATTGTCCTAACTAATAATCTATAGAGTTTTTTCATTGCACAATTAAAGGTAAAAAAAACATAATTTTTATTTTTAATAAAAATTATATCAAACAAAATGTATGTTTGCAATTTAATAATAATCGTGTGCAATTAAAATAAAATTTTGGGACAAACGTAATCAATTTTGCTATATTTGTGGCGTGATTTTAAAAACAATATAGAGGTATAGAACTTTGAAATGGAAATTTACTTTGTTCGAAAGATAATCTTCTGGCATTATAATTTAAATATGACGTAGTCTAATCTTGTACCTTCCAATTTTCGATTACTTGTTCTAACATTTGTGGCCGTATATTGGCAATAACGCGGCGATTGGTGTCCTCCAAGTGGTTAATCGTTTCGGGATTATCGGCGTAGACTAGCGACTTCACATATCCCCACAGAAAATATTCCAGCGGCGTGAAATCGCACGATCTTGGAGGCTAATTGACGGGTTCGAAACGTGAAACTATGCGGTTACCAAACGTTTCCTTAAATAAATCAATTGTGGCACGAGTTGTGTGCCATGTTGCGCCCTCTTGTTGAAACCACAGCTCCTGCACATCATGGCTGTTCAATTGATGAACGAACAACCATGACTGTAACGTTTTGATCAGCATCTTTTTTAAAGAAGTACGGACCAATCATTCCACCAGCCCATAACAAACCAGCCCCAAACAGTCAGTTTTTCTGGATGTAACGGTGTCTAACATACATTTGAGGATTATCATCACTACAAATTGATTGACGTATCCATTTAACCAAAAGTGAGCTTCATCGCTGAACAAAATTCGCAAAATTCTTGCGCGATAAATTTGAACAATTTTGAAGCGTTGTTTAGGCGTCAGTCTCTTCGTGTTGAAATACCAAACCTAACTAAACATAAATCACTTGACAGCTGACAAAATGGCCTCCAGTTAAAAAAGTGTTGCCAACTTAAAGTTCTATACCTGTAAAAAAAACACCCTTTACAACAAACTCTGCAATCGCTTTTACAAATTTAGTCGCTGGCATAAGCCAGCATTTGTCTATGAATAATGCTGTGTAAAAAAATTTAAAGTTCAACATTTAGTTTCTTTGCCGTTTTCTGCGCCTATGGCTTGGTATTATCAACTCCTTCATAAACCAGAGAAATATTAGTTTTGTCAAACTAATTTTTCAGGCCACACTTCTATAAGCCGCAAAAGTATTAAGTACGCAAATGTTGCAACTGTTATAAAATGTTGCAACTGTTACTAAAGCGGAACGGCATTTTGTTTCAAACGCAGATTTCGACGATCTCGTTCGTGATTTACATTTGTCAAAACGACACTCTGAAATCCTCGGGTCGAGATTAAAGCCGTTGAATTTGGTGGAAAAAGACTTTCGTGCAACATCTTGTACATGAAGTGACCGGACTTTGTTATTTGAAGAATGTTTTGAGACTGTTGGAAATGACAGTAATCTCGTATATTGCGCTGATGAACCCAAACTATTTACGGCTTTAAATCACAATTATAAGGCAGACGAATTGCGACTGTTCATTGATGGTTCATGTAAAAGTACGTATTCTTTAAAAAATTTTTATTTATTTTTACATCAAATCTCTAATGGCATATCTATGCTTGAAAGCAGTATTATTTCATAACGAAAATCTGTTACCATTAGTTCCAACCGCATATGCGACTAGCACAGGGAAAAAATAACATAGAAATGATTTCAGAATATTGTTGGTCATTTCAACGGGATACTGATGATGCTGAATTAAATAAAAACGGTCTAGCAAACATTTTTGAGTGGAATGGCCAAAAATTGTATTTTTTGGAAATATTTTGTGTTAATAAACAGTTTAATAAGTACATTTTTAACGGATGTTTAAAAATAAAATTGCATTTTACTCACAAATAAATTTGCTTCACTAATGAATTATGGTACGGCTCCTTTACAAAACACTTTGTAAAAACGTCTCCAATTTCCAAAATGGCGACAAAATGTGTTTGCTGAATAAATTCACAGAGATTTCTCAAGATAACTTATATACCGTTCGAAAGGTCTCACTTTCTTCTTTCTAAATCCGCTTTAAAATGGGATGATATTCAACTAAGTTACTGGCTTATAAGTTCATAAAGGTACGAAAACCCTGGTTTTTGCCCGTAACTCAAGATTTTGGAAGTGTTTGACAAATTTCAAAAACAGATAACATTTACCAGAAAAATAGTATCACTTCCTAGGTATTTCAACTTTATTCTTTTTTGTATCACTGTGTTTCAGGATAGCTCATTTGTAAGCGGAATATTCCAAATCCAAATACATCAGCTTATAGGCCAACTCCTTGAAAAAGTATGTAAGAATTTTCAAAACAACATTAGGGAACATGTACCCTGAAGTGGCCCCAAATAAAAAATTCTCTAAAAGCATATAAAATTGCTAGAAAATTAAGTCAGATCGAAAAATTTGTATTTAAATTAAAATTTATTTTAATTTTGTTTATGCTGCTTAAGGCGTTACCATTTGTAATGCTAACTTTTTTAATTGAGTCAAACAAACGATAAAGTAATGCGTAAACCATTTAAAAAAGACGAAAACTTGGAAAAAATCAAAAAAAATTTCAAAGGTCGTCTTTAGGGAACATTATTATTTTTTTATGGAATAAATTATTTTTATTAAAATTGTGAATAAAATTCTTACCGTTTGCCACAATTCGACTTGGAAAATTCTTTAAAACTTGTTTGTTAATCACTATTTATATTTACAAAAAACTACACTTTATATTATGTTTTTTTTTTTTTAAAACGACACAATAAAACCAAGAAAAGCGTGTGCATTCCAGTCGAATCTGTTTTAATATTATGATAGCGGAAGTTGACAGTTTTGACATATTCATGCAACAACACGAAAAAGGCGAAATGGAACTGGCAACAATAAGGAACATTCGCTTATATAAAATTTCGTAAAAACATGCAAAATTTAGCTTGGCCAAAATATTTGCGATCAACATCTGTACGTTGCTTTCAATTTTATTGCGTCAATTTTAAAACCAGTTTTTTTGTATACATTACTAATAGGTATTTCAATTTATGTATTACGAAGATTTGAAAAACGGGAAATTTTCGCCAGTAAAGGCGAATCATTTTTATTCAAATTAGGTGATTTAAAAAAAAGATTGCTTGCATCACTTTCAGTATATTATATTTTTGCAACATGTTATCTACATTTTGAAATCGGGTGATTTTTTAAAAAAAGTTTTCGCTTACATCGCCTTCAGTATATTATCGAAAGTGATATGTTTTTTTTTAAATCTACGCTTTTACATGTTACCTAAATTAAATTTTTTTTTCAAAATATATTATCGAAAATTATAATTTTTTTTTTCAAATTTCGTTTTTTTCCAAATTATTTTAAAATAAGAAAAATTAACCTTTAATTTGAGTATAATTATGTTTATATTGATTAAAAGATATCTTGTAAATGTACCTGCAAATATCTCCTAAAACGGAAAGTGTACATACAAATACAAGATTTATTGGCCAAAATTAAATTTTTTCACATTCTCTTTTCGTTTCGTTGTTTTTGCAATCGAATTATAAACACTTTACAAACAACATAAACAGATTTTGCTTTTGTAAATACTCATTTACCGTTGAAATACAATAAACGGAAGTTGAAGTTTATAAGTAAATCTAATAAAAGAATAAAAACACACGTTTTTTTTACTTTTTATTTAATGTTTTGTTTTTTAATGCACAAAGTTTCTATTAATATTTAATATGGAACTGTAAATGTTAGCATAATAATAATTTTATATTAAAAAAGTTGAAAAGAAGTTGGTGTCATGGGAATTAAATGTTTCATGCATACCAGAACAAAAAATGTGTAACTTTAAAAAGGCCTATAAAAAATGTATAGAAAGTGATAGTCATAAAAGCAATCAGGGAACATGAATTGATATCTGGTAATCATTTTCACTTTGTCAGGCTTTGCAACGTTTTGCAACTTTTGAAGAGAATTAATTTTGTCAAGAACACTTTTTCCTTAAAAAATTTTGATTTATTTCGCATTAATAGCGAAATGCTGTAGGCATTAAATTGAGAGTTCGGTTTACTAGATATAAATGTAATATTATTTAAAAAAAATTTCAACCCAATAATGAATTAATATAAACCAAAAAGGAAAAAAAAAAAAAAATACGAATGAGAAATAAAGGGTTAACGTGACAGAAATTGCATAGAAGGATTACAATTTCCAAACAAATTATATTTTAAACCAAAAAATATATTTTTTTTAGCATTTTAATAATTTTGGCCAAAAAAATTTGTGTTTGAAACCACAGTAAAGCGTTGCGAAAACAAAAGCAACAAAGCATACGGTAATCTTTGATTTAAAATATTTCATCTTTCAAATCAGTTAAAAAAATTTATTGAATCTTTTATACTATTGAATAGAGTATATAGGAAGTATATAAAAAAAAAAAACTGATAAAAAAATATGTGTGAAAAGTCAAATGCTGCATTTTTTATATATATTTCCTAAATACTCTTTTAAATACCCAGGTAAAAAGTTTATATATATGTATATATATTCAGATATAATTTTATAGAATTAAATGTTTAAATGCATAAATTTTATTAGTCATATAAACATGTGTTAAAGCGTAAATATTTGTATCTAATTATATATATAAGAAGCTTTGTATTGTTCCAAAAATATTTATATGTGGGTATATATAGTAATATATTATTTTATATTGTCTTATCTACAATTTTACTTAATAATATATCTAATTATATATTACTATATATAAAATATAGAATTATATATGCGTTCGTATATAATTCATCATACATGTACATTAGAGTGTCCCTTAAAGTTAAATGTTACAAATGTTGAGACGCTACCCTCTAATTTTTTTGTATTTGTCTTGAAAATAACTCATGTGAAATTTTACGCCCCTACGACCACGCCGTCCTACCACATAGGGCCTTAAAGATCAAAACATGCGTTTACATGGGAAAAAGGGATATTTTTTTTAGTTTTTGCTGTTTTTTTGCAATATTGCAATAGGTTTTACTCTAGATGATAAATCAATCGATATTAAGATAAAATTATTTATTCAAAAAGGCATAAAAATCCAAAATCGGTTAAGAATTACTCCAGTAACAAATAATGCCCCAGACCACTAATGTGCCAAATACCACTTCAGCAAGAAATTCGAGCTCAAATTTTAAACGTTTTTAAAATTGATTATTGAAACATAATTTTTTTATTTAATACACTCATAATTATGAGCCATAAAAGAAGTGTTTTGTTTTGGATGGCGTTAACCTGTCCTACGGTGATGTCAAAAACGAACAAAATTTTTGGGGTGTTTTTCAAATTTCCAATTTCAAGCTTTAAAAAAATTTCTTCAACAAAATCGAAAAAATTTAGATTTTTATTGCTTAAACTTGTTTAAAACATCTAAGAGATTAAAAATAAAAAAATTTTAAAATATCCCCCCGTACACTTGGGTAGGGCAACGATTTAAATTTTACGGATTTCGGGGAAATTGTGTCTTTTAGTAATAAAAAGGCTTATTTGTTGCCATAATATATTTTAAATCAAAAATTAGCTACTTTTGTAACATTTCTAACATTTAAACTTGTAGAACACCTTAAGGGACACTCTAATGTACATCCATATAATTATATATAGCTTCATGTGAACCAACTTTAAAAATATTTATTTTAAAATTTTTTATAAAAGCATTTATTGTTCCATACAAAATTATTTAGAACTATGAGGTCCAATGCTTTCAATATTTGTCAATTGAATTCAGATATGATTATATAAGAACCATTACAAAGCCACATTTAGTTATATGTGGTGCCATATGAAAAATAATTTCTAAGTGATTTTAGATATAATTATATAGTTCCCAAAAATGACTCTAGCTTCCACGGGCGTGCACTTGCGAAAAAGTTTATGCTATGTGATTTTAATGAAAATTAACTAAAAAAGTTGAGCTTTTTCGCAACATGTTTTTCGACCCACGTTAGTTAGCATAAGAAAAAAAAAAGATTTATGCATTTTAATAGTGAACAAGTCTGAGAAAAGCTAATTTTTCTACAAAACAAACCTGTTCGGAGTTAAATTGCTGAAATAGAGAAATTATTTCTTGGCTCCACAGTTTCACATTCGCAAAAAGACTGTATAATAATATTAGTCATATATATTAGTTTATGAAATTAGATATATTTTGATATAATTGTTAAGAAATACTAAGAACTGTTTGTATCAACTTTTATATAATAATATCGAATTATATCTAATTCGATACAATATTCCAACGAAACTGTATTTAATATACATCAAATTGTATTTAACTGTTTCGGATTAATGGTAATGAGTACTTATTATTTTATACATTACTTTGTAATGACTACTTATTACCTTCCGCATTACTTTAAATAATAAAATAATGGGTTCCCGATAAGAAACTTATAATGCATTACTATCATACAAAACATTATTGGTGAACAATAATAGGATATTCATCTATATACTTTAACCCTTTAACCGGCAAGCCCGCCTCTAGGCGGGGTATTTTAAATTGGTCATAAGTTCGCCAAAAAAGTGTTTTTTTATAAAAATGTAAGCTATATCGATAGAGAACGAAGTTAGCCACATATTTTGCGAAGTAATGTTTGGTGTACATGTCATGGTTTGGAAGCGAGAAAGCGTTATAGTTAAAATTTTCAGTAATTTCAAAAAATAAATATTTTGAAACAACCACAATTTTGAAAAGTCCTTAAAACACATTTCTGTTAACATGAAACCATTCATAAGCCACACAAAGGAAGATTAAAGCTTAAACGTTTGGAAAATACTCTAAGTTTGTTCCAAGGGCATACAGGACTTTAAAAGGATACATATAAAGGACATCATCTTATCTTGAATACGAGTGGACGAATTTTTATGAAATTTGGCAGAAATATTATATTTGGTAACACTATCAAAGCTTCAAAGTTTCGTCAATATATATTAAAGTTCGTTTTCGCTCGATTTCGCGTTTTTCGAAAAACGAAAATCGCCATATTTTTTTATCTAGAAGCTCAAAACGACTAATTTTTGGACTGTTGTTATATCTTTGTAAGAAGAATAATTTATGCCTTAACTTTTTAAATTTTATAGGTTAGTTTTTGAGATAGCCTCTAAACTTATTTTGACCCATATCGCCTAAAATAGGCAACAAAACAACACATGATTTCGGGACTCAATTCTGATGCTTTTTTGTAAAAGTAGCACCAAAAATAAGAACTTCTGCATCATTCGTTTGGTGAAGTTACATCAAATAAAATTTTAATAATTTTTTGAAGTTAGTAAGTATCGTACAGGGTAATTTGTCACGTTTTAGGCTTTTTGTTTGACATAACTCGAGAACCACTAGTCGGATTTTGCTGAAACAAATTTAGAAAAATCAATAATTACAATAATTACATAAGCAACAGTTTTCGCAGTTATAAATAAATATATGAAGAAAAAAAAATATATTTTGCCTAAAAAATTTTAATTTTTTTTTTAATTCATAAAAAATTCAAAACGGTAAAAAGTTTCAAGTCCTATTACTTTCACGTAAAGTTACATAACCTATCAACAAAATGAGACAAAAATCATTCTAATCGATGAACGCGTTTCGTTTTTATTCACAATTAAATGAAGGTATGAATTTCAAAAATTTGCTCGAGATATGCACAAAATTCTTTGGAAAAAACATTGATGACTTTTTTTATGATTCTCAGAATTAAAAAAAAAGTAATAAACAAAAGGTTATTTGATTTTTATGATTGCGGTAGCAAAGTAATAAGCGCTAATAAATGTGCGTGGACAATTAAAAGGAATAAAGGAAAGTGCACTTTTGTAATTATTTGGGTTTTTCCGTTACATGCATGATTGTTTTACAGATATTGCACCCACATTTATGAGTGCTCATGTTTTTAAACGTGTCGAAATATGCGCCCATTCATAAGTATATGTCAGTAAAATATTGAAAAATACGTAGTATTTATAGGTGTTCATTGATCGATTTTTGTCATTCAACAAGTGCCGACGAACGCGAAAAGTACAAGCTATTTTTCTCCGGTTTTTTAAAAGTGAATAATAATAAAACATATAATATTTTAGGCAAAAAATATTTTTTTTTTCATACATTTATTTATAACTGCGAAACTGTTGCTTATGTAGCGAAACGTTATATTAACAGATGAAAGTGTTGAACCGTGTTCAACAGGAACTTTACGTTTCAATATTTCCCCTATTTTTTGTATATATATTTTTTTTTTCTCAATTATGTTGTTTTTATCTCTCATATATTTTTCTTTTTTTTTCTCTGTTCTCCATGAACGCCCCCCTTTTTTTCTTATATATTTTCAATGAATTTTTTATCTTATTTAAATATTATATATTTCAATATCGTTTTATCTTCCTATATATATATTAACGGAGTTGGACTCCATATTCTTTTTTTTTAATATTTTGTAAAAACCGAGTTAGTATTATCATAACCTGCAATAAAGCAAGAAGCTTTTTATGTGAAAAAGAAGAAACCCCTGTGTTCTTTTTTATAATACTCACCGAGTCATAAATTAATTGGGAAAGGGAGTTACCCACACCCCAACATATGGTCCTTCGATAAAATCCTAGAAAGGCTAGGATTGGAATGAATTAGTGACATTGTGGTCAGCTAATTTTCATCATAGTGGCAGTTGTCTTACAAACAACAACTCTAACAACAGCATCAATAGACAAGGTGGTCTATATTACAACGAAATCACTGTAAGTGCATCTCAGCCGAGGACAGTGACCAGTGTGCTTTTACAAGCATCCCTGAAGATTAACATCATCACTCATCAAAACTCCAACAAGGTGCATACAGCACAACACACAAATAATACCGGCAATACAACATAACCTCCAAATCAAAACTTCAAGAGGAAGTCATCAATTGTGGTAAGGGAAAGGACTTGAAGGTATGTATTGTGTTTTTAGTTATTTTGTGCGACATTTTTCTTTGACTCCACGTAAATTTTGAGCCACAAATTAAACCGGGCACACACCAAAATAATTTTTCCTTAACACAACTTAATGTAAAGTTGCTACTTATCGCCCACAAAATATTCAAAATAATCACCAACACGATATCCAACAAACGGCCAATCAATTTTTAAACATCAAAAATTTATTATTGAGATTATTTTCTTAAAAAACGAAAGAAAATATTTTTAATTTATAATTGAATATTTCACAAAAGAAGAAGAAAAATAATAAATAATTTGACATTTTATTTATGTCAATACCCAACACTAGCAGTTCGTAGATCATATACGAAAGCTAAATGTATATGGCAACAGCAAGGAAACGAACTGAAGATCAAGGGGTACCTTTACACACGAAGCAAATACTTTAAAAGGAAAACAGCGACAAGTGCGGTAAAAGTTAAGTGGAAAAAAAGTTAAGTAAAAAATTAAAGGTGCTTAAATTAAAGACTAAAACACAAAAAAAAAAAATCCCTACAAGTGGAAATAATAAGTTGTTTTAATAAATTAACAAAAAAAAAACGTGAAGAAAAAAAAAAAAAACAATCAAAAAGCAACAAAAAAAAAAAACCTTAAATAAAAAGGGTACATTAAGTTGCATTGGTCACCAATAACAAAAAATATATCGACAACAGTTATTGTGTGACGTCATTTTAAAACGTTTGAAGAAAATAAGGGTGCCTCAAGTCAACAAAATTGTGTAGTGCCGGTGAGTAAACTAAATTTTTAGTTTAATAAATTGTTTTAATACAAAAGTGGTGGCTATTTAGAGGACCAAAAATTTAAAATTTTTTTTGGAAAAAATATTATTTTTTATAATCTTAAAATTTTTATTGGTGAAATATATCAACTACAACAAAATAAAAATTTGTTTTTGGAAAAACAACAACAAAATAAAGTAAAAAAAAAAATTTTTTTTTCTGGAGAAAATTTTTTAGAGTGGTGCGGTTTTTCAAATTTTAAAATTTTTTTTGATGAAATTTTTAAGCAGTGGTGCAACACAAAAATAGAAGACCAACATTTTTTGGAAATTAGGGTGGCACGAAAAATTGTTTTAAAAAAAAAATTTTTTTTTGGATATTAATTGGCCAAGTAAAAATTTATTGCAAAATTTTCAAAAATTAGAGTGGCCCGGAAAATCATTTCTTGCAAAAATAGAGTGGAGCGGCTTTACGAATTTACACAATTCTTTAAATACCTTTGTGGTAAGTTTATTGATTTAAATATCACTTCGTGAAGAGGTTTTTGAAAATTAGAGTGGAGCATTTTAACTTATTTTGGAAATAAGTTCCTTAAAAACGATTTTTAAGGAAAAAATTCGAATCTTCTGGTTGTTCTTTACGGAGCAAGAGTAAGTTTACAGATCTGTACACACATTATACACACATTGTATACACATTTTGTATATAAAAAATAATAAATTCCTCAAATTTGATTCTGGTCAGTGGCGTACCCATATTTTCATTTTTTATTTTATTTTTGTTTTGGTTAGTATGTAATAAATGAATTTATAATATTTTTTTGAGTTTACATACTGTATAAAAAAATAATAGCGTTGGGTGTATTATGTTATTTAAACTTTTTTTTTGGAATACAACACCCTCTATTTTTGAAAATGTGAAATATTATTAATTGGGTTGAACGCCACGATTCCGTTGATCTATTTTTCGAATCTATGCAGGAAATAATAGAAGCTTTAGAAGTAATGGATGAAAAAGGTAAGATCATCTGAGGGTACAATTAAATAATTATGTATATTTTCTCTTTATATTAAGTACAAAACATATGCTTTTTTTCAGGCTGTAATATTCGAAAAAGTTTACACAACCGAATATGTAAATATGAATTTATTCTGGGTGTCGCAATTTGCAATAAAATTTTAAATATCACGCACAACTTGTTCAAATTATTGCAGTCTGTCAATTTAGATATTATTAAGGCGTACGATCACATCCATGTACACTCAAAAAAAAAGTTTGTGAAGTCAGCAAAAAAATTGCTAATGTCAGCAAACATAATAAGCAACAAAATTAGTAGATTCATCAAAACTTAGTGGATTAGAAATAAAAATGGCTTGCTAAAAATTAATAAATTTTTTTTTGAATTTTAGTAGACTGAAAAAAAACGCAAAAATTTGTAGAAAAATTGTAATTTAGTTAATTTATTTGCTGAAAATCATAAAACATATTTTTGTGATTCTTTTAAAAAAAAATTACAATAATTACGAAATATAAAAATTTTCATTTTCCCACATTGACGACATGAATTAATTTAATATCTGAAAATATATAGAAATAAATATATATAACATAACAAAAATTTTCTTTCAACTACTTACATCAATGGTTGTCTAAATGATGCTTTCTTTTAAAGGGCGCAACTGCCGAAGATAATTATAGAAACGAAAAGAATTAATAAATAAAAACAAACGAAACGAAAAAAACAACCCTTTTTTTTTGCAATAAGAAAAACGAAACATTAAAATCTACCTAAGATGTGTGTCTTTTAGTATCATTTTACTCTTCTCTACTACATCTTGACATGCCGCGACATCTGCTTCATTCTGCGTATATCTTTCAATCTGGTTGTCGTCCACACTATTAATGTGCTTATCAGCACAATTTTTTTAGCAAAATAAATTAGTAAAACATTAGTATATTCGTAAAGCATTAGTATAAAACAGTTAAGTGCTGAATAAGTATAACAAAAATTTTAGATGAAAACACGATTTTAGCAAAAAATTTGCTAAGAAATGGTATACCTGATTTACAAGACGTTTTACTAACTTGTGTACTAACTTATTTTTTTGAGTGTAGTAATTGACATGTTAAGCACAATGCGAACAAATGCCGAAGAAGAATTCTTTTTAATTTACACTGAGACCATTAATATGGTAACGGCGTATGGTTTTAAGCCACAACTACCAAGACGCGTTGGAACACATAAATACCGATCAAATTTACAAGCAGCTAACTCAAAGGATTACTATAGAGCAGTGTTGTTTATTCAATATTTAGAAGAAGTTATAGCAAGTATGAAAGATAGATTTACTGTTCATGAAAGTGTTGTTAAAAATTTATATAAAATTGTACCAAGTCAGGTCGTTAATGTCCCATCAAAAGAATTTAATAACATTATAGAATTTTATAAAATTGATTTAAAAGATCAAACTAATGTTATATTTACTGAAATTGATCTATGGAAACACTACTGGAAAAATAAAACAGAAACACCATCAAATCCGCTAGATGCTATTCAAGATTGAAACAAGGAGCTTTTTCCAAACGTTTACATGTTTTTACATTTACTGATAGTAATTCCTGTTACAACTGCATCCGCGGAGAGAAGTTTTTCCACACTAAAAAGAGTGAAAACATATTTAAGGAATTCTATGGGTGAAGCTAGACTTGGTGCTCTAGCTCTTGCATCAGTGCATCGAGAAAAGGTTGAACCTGACAAAATCATTGACACTTTTATGAAAAAAAAATCGTCGAATTAACTTTTAAGAGTTTTGTTAATAGTATGTATAAGGATCTCAATTAATTTGACAGCTCACTTTAAAAATCAAAATAAAATTATTTAATTGATACATAAATTTGTTAATATTTCAAAAACAAAAAAAACTTGTTTGTAGATATAAAAAACTAAAATAACAAAGACATGTCAAAACATAAACATTTTGCTTCAAAATTGCTATCATAACTGGGAATAACGTCGATAGTAACTTTCCCATCCAAAACTTATTTAACAGATACAAAATATTAAATATAGGCTTTCGTATGTAAAAATTATATGCTTTTCAAACAAAAAAAAATTTAATAAAAAATAAAAATGTGGCCCCCTCCGAAACAAAATCCTGGGTACGCCGCTGATTCTGGTCAATAGGGTTGTTTTTCGGCTCGGGTAGGCAATAACAATGATAGCATCAAAAAGAAGATGTAAGTTCGACCTGCAACAACTAACGGGGTTCTGCGCGAACTTTGAAAAAACGAGTTCGGAAAATTATACGTTCGCTTCTCTAAGTGTAAAACGCGATGAACTAGACAGAAGATGGCTCAAACTAGTGGGGTCATATGAAGAATATGCGGTAGGGGAAGAAAAAGTAAAGGAACGAAGATTTAAAAAATGAATTGGTTTCAAACTATGAAGAGGCTAGTGAGTTATACCAGAAATATAAGGCAGCGATTTTAGATCATTTGAAAGCAATTGAAACGAAACCAACCGAGCAGGTGGTGCACAGGTTGTCTTTCAAGCTCCCAGCTTGTGACATCCAATCCTTTGAAGGGGGGTATGCAAAATGGCCAGCCTTTCGAGACATGTTTCAGGCGATAGTGGGAAAGGAAAAATTCCTGGCGCCAGCTGAAAAACTTAATTATTTAAAAACCAAAGTAAAAGGGGAAGCCTTTAATGTAATAAAATATTTTGATTCTGTCGATGACAATTTTAACTTGGCCTGGGAGGCCTTGAAAAACAGGTTCGAGAACAAAAGGCTGTTGGTAAACGACCAAGTGAAAAAGGTTTTCGCAATACAGGCATCCCAAATGGAAACTCTAAAATCTATTAGATATATTAAGAATACAGTGGCCGACTGTTTATCGATTTTAAAAACCTTCAAGGTTGAAGTAGCGGATAATGATCCCTTCTTACTGCATCTAGTATCTGCAAAACTTCCTGAGGAAACTCTACGCGCCTGGGAGTGTACAATAGAAAACCATAGGGAGTTGCCATCATGGTGTCAACTTAGCGAGTTTCTCTCATCTCGAATAGAATTTTGGAGACAATGAGCGAAGTAAGAAAGCCCTTAGGCAGGGATAATCAGCCATCAAAATTCCAATCATTTTACGTGCAGGCTGAAACAAATAAACAAAATTACAGCTGCAAAAAATGCAACCAAAATCATCCGTTGAAAATTTGCAGTCAATTTAAAGCGCTTTCCCCAAATGAACGTCTCAGATTCGTTTTTAATAACAAATATTGTGTCAACTGCTTGTCGACTACCCATTTTAAATCAAAGTGTCAAAGTAATTACACTTGTAGTGTATGCAACAAAAAGCATCATACAATGTTGCACCTTGAAAAGCGCGATAATACGGGGAACTTCAAGAACACGAAATCTCAATCGCAAACGAATCTTCAAGATAAGGAAAAACCTTCATCTTCAAACCCACAACCGCCAGTTAAAACATTTACCACTCAAGTTAGTGATAATGGTCCGTCGGATGAAAACACTTTGGAGGAGATTCAGGCTAACTTTGTTCAAGCTGACGAGACTACGGTTTTGCCCACTGTAATTGCACAAATTGAAAGTGCAGGCGAATTATTCACGATTCGAGCCTTAATTGATACCGGATCTGAAAAAAGTTTCATTACTACTAGTATGCAACAAAAGTTTTCAATACCTTTCCATAACAAAAATTCAAAAATTTCTGGATTAGGTGGGGCAGTAGTAGGCAAATCAAAAGGAATGTGCAATGTTACTGTAAAATCTAGAATTTCAGACTTCAAAGTAAAAATCAATTCAGTAGTGGTACCGAAATTATCCAATTTTTTGCCTTCACGACCTTTTAAATTAACAAGTTTTGAAGACATCAAAGATTTAACCCTTGCTGATCCGTATTTTTATAAACCGGCCGGAATTGATATGATTATTGGAAGTAATTATTTACCAGTTATTAACCTTACGGGCGTAAGGTTGAATGTTATGGGCACATTGAAGCCAGAGAGTCTCATTTTGGTTGGTACTTATTGGGACCTGAACCCGCAAGCCAAATCAACTCATTTTCGACTTCAGTTTCGACATCAGATGATTTTCTTCTTCACGAACAGATAAAAAAATTCTGGGAACTTGAAGAAATCGAAAAAGATATTCCGGCCACCGAAGCCGATATATATTGTGAAAATTTTTATAAAACATCCACTATTAGACAATCAGATGGTCGCTATATTGTGCGACTTCCCTTTAAAGAGGAATTCCCCCGTGATATTTTTTTAGGTCCTTCAAGGAACATGGCCCTAGCGCTGTACCATAGGATGGAAAAAACGCTAGATAAAACGCCAGACTTGAAGAAACAATATCGTCAGGTTCTCCAAGAATATATTGACTTGGACCAAATGGAACCAGTTTCACACTCGGAAACAATAGGTGAAAAACATTTTTCATTGTTTTTTACCCCACCATGCGGTTGTTCGACCCGAAAGTAAAACCACAAAAGTACGAGTGGTTTTTAACGCATCAAAGAAAACCAATAGTGGATTCTCCTTGAATGATGTTCTTCATCAAGGCCCAACTCTTCAGACCGATTTAATGCAAATTATACTTAGTTGGCGATATTACAAATTCGTCTTCACGGGCGACATTGAAAAAATGTTCCGCCAAATAATAATACATGAAGCTGATCGACCGTACCAGCAAATTATGTTCCGTAATGAGACGGATAATTTCGTAAAATCGTATCAAATGAAAACAGTCACATTTGGGGTGAACTGTGCGCCTTTTTTAGCTATACGAACTCTACAGCAGTTAAGTGAGGACTGCAAGAACTTATTTCCAAAGGCATCCGTAGTTTTGAGAAATTAAATTTATGTAGATGATATTTTGTCTGGAGGACATACTCTTGAAGAGGCAAAACTGAAACAAAATCAAATAACTCAGGCGTTAAAATCTGCAGGCTTTCCCATGAAGAAAATTACAGCAAATGACAGTTATCTACTGGAACACTTGGCCCGGGAGGATCTTCTTGACGAAGATTTTTTGAAGTTCGACGATTCTAGCACCATAAAAACCTTGGGTATTCGCTGACTTTTTTTATTATGTAGTAGAACCTAACCAAATTGTGCCCTCCTCTACAAAAAGGCAGATTTATCATGTATTGCGAAGCTATTTGACCCCCTGGGCTGGTTAGGTCCAATTGTCGTGATTGCCAAACTTTTGATGCAAGAGTTGTGGGAAAGAAAATTAGATTGGGATGAAGGTGTCCCACCCATTATTTTAGTAAAATGGAACGAATTTCTTAAAAATTTACCCCTAATTTCTACATTGAAAATCCCAAGATGGGTACATTTTTCGCCAACCCACCATATACAGATACACGGATTTTGTGATGCGTCTGAAAAAGCGTATTGCGGTGCAGTCTACATGCGATCTGCGACTTCAGACGGAGAAATCAACAGCCATTTGTTAGTGGCAAAAACAAAAATCGCCCCTATAAAAAAGACCACAATCCCCAAACTTGAATTATGTGGCGCTTTATTACTTTCAAGGCTAATTAAAGGTTTAATGGAAAACGCAAAGTTCTCTTACGAACTATACTTGTGGGCGGACTCCTCTATAGTCCTCGGGTGGCTACAAAAACCACCTAACACTTTAAAAACTTTTGTTGCAAATAGGGTAACAAAAATTATTAGTATTGCCAGCAATAAACACTGGAAACATGTGAAAACCGACGACAACCCAGCAGATTTAGGTACCCGCGGTTCCACACCTCAAGAACTTATCGAGAGTAACCTATGGTGGCATGGGCCCACCTGGCTTCAACAACCTACTGAACTTTGGCCAAAACCACGAGTTTTTGTTCCAACAGACTTAGAAACCAAAAAGATCTCAGCAGCACAGATATTTTTCATCAAGCTAGTGAATCTGACAACATATTAGAAAACTTTTCATCTCTCCCTCGAGCCTTAAGGGTCGTGAGTTATTGTTTTCGTTTCATCAATCGAAGCCGAAACTCTCATTTAAAACTGAACAGTTTATAACTACAGAGGAAATTCTATTCGCGAAAAGGCAACTAATTTCAATCGCTCAGAAAACTCACTTTTACAAAGAGTATGATTGCCTTAACGGAAAACGGCATATCAACAAAAAAAGCAGACTTCTTACTTTAAGTCCATTTCTCGACAAAGATGGTTTATTACGTGTTGGAGGTAGACTTAATAACTCAGGATTAAGTTATACAGAGCGCCATCCTATAATAATTCCCGAAAAATCACGCTTTGCTAATTTTTTTGTCGAATATACACATACAATTTTGCTTCATGCTGAACATCACATAATGTTGCGGGCTATAAGACAAGGGTTCTATATACCTAGACTTAAAAATTTGGTACGAAAATGTATCCGAAACTGCAAGGCATGCACTCTATACAAGCACAAAATTCAACATCAAATTATGGCAGCTCTCCCCCCTGAAAGAGTAAATTTTCATTACCTTTTACCTACACCGGAGTCGACTTTGCCGGCTCGTTCAATATAAAATCATCAAACCTACGAAGTGCCAAGTTAATCAAAGCATATGCAGCCGTCTTTGTTTGCTTCTCTACAAGAGCAGTTCATTTGGAAGCCTGCTCAGATCTTTCTACAGACGCATTTCTTGCCTGCTTTGACCGGTTCACCGGACGTCGAGGTTTTCCTAAAAACCATGTTCTCGGATAATGGTCGAAATTTTCTTGGGGCTAGTTTAGCCTTACTAAAAACCTACAACGAATTCTTGAAAACGACCGAAAGGGCCTTAGTAGAAAAATATGGTGCCCACGGATTTACCTGGTCATTTATTCCACCATATGCACCCCACATGGGCGGCCTCTGGGAGGCTGCCGTAAAAAGCATGAAATCTCATCTTAAAAAGGTAGCTGGTAATCTCAACTTTACTTTTGAAGAATTTGCTACAATGCTAATCAGAATTGAAGCTGTATTAAATTCGCGTCCAATGTCTCCATTGACCGAAAACCCGTCCGAACTACTTCCCTTGACTCCAGGTCATCTCTTGAGAGGTGCCCACTCATTGCTCCTCCTGAAGCTCCAGAAGAAGCTCCGTTAGAAAAATTGAGTCACCTAAAACGATGGGACCGACTAAAAGCTCTTCAGCACATCTTCGCCCGTCGTTGGAAAAACGAATATATTACCGAACTTCAGCGAAGAGTTAAATGGAAAACTGAACAACACAACATAAAGCCAAACGACTTTATCATCGTGAAAGATGATTTGTTACCACCCACCGAGTGGCGTCTGGGACGCATTACCAAAGTGATATATGGAAAAGACAGCAACGTGCGAGTAGCCGAAATCAAAACACAAAATGGAATTATAATGCGCTCGATAGCCAAATAGTGTCTTTTACCAACCTCTAATACCCCACTTAAGCAAACCTCACAGAAATCCTCAAATTAATCCACCCGATTTAAAATCAAAAGCCCTGATAAAAAAGAGAAACAGTCGCTAAACAAAATTTCTAATAACACAATATATATACATTCTTTTCTTCCTCTCTAGCCATCATCATGCCCCGATGCAATTTGTGCCTTAAAAATCACGCCGTCCGGCACTGCCAAGTTTTTATGGCCATGGACGTAGTCGAGCGTAGAGCGTACCTGGAAAAGTGGGGCTATTGTCTCAACTGCATGGCGAAAACTCATTCGCGTCCGGACTGTCACTCCGAGAACCGCTGCGCCATCTGCGGCGCCTACCACCACTCAATGGTGCACCGGGAGCGTCCCCTTGACGCCCCGGCTGAAAGCTTTGAGGAAGAACTCAAAGACCTCAACGTACCCGCAGATCCCAAAGAAGAAAACTCATCGGAGGAGATACCTCTGCAACATGGCATGGAGATGTTACCATCACCCAGAGATCTACTAGAACTCGAGCTGGGCGAGCGCCCACCTCATTGGGCAAACACCATACCCCCACTCATCCAAGTAAACCTAGAGCACAAGGGTAACCCGATGTGGGTCACGTTTTTATTGGACGCCCAAGCAGAGGCATCGTTCTTGCACCGTGGCGTAGCAAAACTGTTCCCTGGCTTCGCCCCTGACGAACAACGTGGGGGAGTCGAGTACGGGGTGTTCAACGTCTCCGCGACCTACACTCCACGCGCTCATTATGGACCGATCGCCCGTTGGCGACTACCGTTGCGAGAAGAACCCATTCGGGTACCACCGCCTATTACCGATCCACTGTTAGTGGAGCACTTCTCCACCATCAAGTCCAAGACATCCCGGCTTCGCGACTTGCCGTACCATTGATGGGGTTATTGGTCATCGGACGCTGGCATCTATCATAAGACCAGAGGTGATCCAGCCAGCAGAAACCCTACCCAAGGCGCAAAGATCCATCTTTGGGTGGGTTATCCACGGAATTTGGAACGGCTGCTGCTGCCACAAACATCCTCGCGCGGGAGTATGTTGAACCGTGTTCAACAGGAACTTTACGTTTCAATATTTCCCCTATTTTTTGTATATATATTTTTTTTTTCTCAATTATGTTGTTTTTATCTCTCATATATTTTTCTTTTGTTTTCTCTGTTCTCCATGAACGCCCCCCTTTTTTTCTTATATATTTTCAATGAATTTTTTATCTTATTTAAATATTATATATTTCAATATCGTTTTATCTTCCTATATATATATTAACGGAGTTGGACTCCATATTCTTTTTTTTTAATATTTTGTAAAAACCGAGTTAGTATTATCATAACCTGCAATAAAGCAAGAAGCTTTTTATGTGAAAAAGAAGAAACCCCTGTGTTCTTTTTTATAATACTCACCGAGTCATAAATTATTTGCGAAAGGGAGTTACCCACACCCCAACAGAAAGTAATTGTAATTCTTGATTTTTCTAAATTTGTTTCATCAGCAAAATCCGACTTGTGGTTCTCGAGTTATGTCAAACAAAAGAGCCTAAAACGTGACAAATTACCCTGTACGATACTTACTAACTTCAAAAAATTATTAAAATTTTATTTGATGTAACTTCACCAAACGAATGATGCAGAAGTTCTTATTTTTGGTGCTACTTTCAAAAAAAATTATCAGAATTGAGTCCCGAATCAATCAGCTGAAAAATGTTGTACTGTGTTGTGACTCTTGTGTAAATATTTCCAAATTCAATTCACGCCTTACGTGTGAAATGTATTATATGCAGTACGTGTTACAGCTATAAATGACCATTTCCTGTATACATCCCTTGAGCAATTATGTTTTAATGCAATTACTTGCACACTCAAACATACTACTTTTATGTACAAAAACACTCACGACTACGAACGTATGTGTGTTTAGTTATTTACACAAGAATCCACTACATACTCACACGTTTATCCAGTGACATGCATGCTCCAATAACAATGATGCATTTTATGACAAATCGTACACTCAAGCAAAAAAGTTAGTAGAAACATCTCAATTTAATTTCAATTTCACTTTACTTTTTTGTACTAATTTTTAGTACAATATGTTTATTTTTTCAGTAACAATTTTTGCTCTTAACATTTTAAAAATTACTGAATGTTTTACTAATATTTGTAGCTGATTTCAGCAAAGCATTTTACAAATTATTCAAAACCGAGTGCTAAAATTAGCAAAAAGTATTGCTATTTGTCAGCTTTTTGTCTGCTTTTCCAAAACTTCGAGTTCTGAAGAGATCTTTAGCCAGATCGAAACACTAGTATCAACCTAGGTAATATGTTTGATTTGCTTTATTTCTGTAAATATACTGAGGTTGAAAGCTCGATACAAATTAAAAATTTATATTAAAACAAATGTATCCGGAATAATTAAAGCCTATACTTACAAAACAAATTGGCCAAATATACTATAAGCAGATGGATTATATTTGCATAACAATAAAGTCTATCTACACTGAGAGAAAAAAGTTTCTATCATATTATTGAAAATGAAATCAAATTCATGAAGATTTCATAAATAAGGCGAAGAGGTTTATTCAACATTCCAAATTCTGTTTCTTTTATAAACTCAAAAACTATCAGAAATAAATTTAAATATGTAATTCTTTTAGCATGCAATGTATTATTTCTAACAAAATTTGTATATATATTTTAAAGAGACATATAGAAAAATATTAGTTGACAAGAAAGGACTCTCACACACTCTGTGTTTAAAAAAATCGATGGTCGAGCTTGAGTATATGTTTGTGTGGATTTCTTCAATATATATAAATGGTGTGCGCCCCAGTAGGCTAGTTTGTAGTGTGCTGGCTTATCAGTGCGGGGGTCATGGGTTCAATTCCCACCAGAGGCACTGGTCTGTTTTCGCTACAACGCGCCGAAAGCCATAGTAGCTAGTGTTCGGTTAGGGTAATAGGATATAATTTGTAATTATGTATATGATTATTAATAAAATATTTAAATGGTGGTTGATTTTTCAAGGTGGTATGGTTTTTACATAAAACATCAAAAAGCGCTTGTTAAGGAATTTGCGAACAAAAACATGTCCAGTGGTAAAGACGAAGGCGATCTATAGACATGCAAAAATTCAGCAGTTGTAAATGAATATAAAAACAAGATAAGTTTTATAATAAAAAAATATATTTCTATGTATATAAATAAATATTGTATTTCAGCACTTCAATATTTTCTACATGGCCTAATAAAGAAATAATGAAACGAAACAAACAATAATTCATATATCATATTTTATAGTATTTTGTTTTATTAAAAAAAAAATAATTATTAAAAATGATAGTTACAAACACTTTTACTAAACTTTAGTAGAGCTTACTAATTTCATTGTACTAATATTATTAAATTTAGTAATTTTTTTTGTGCTGATTTTAACAAAATGGATTTAAATTGCAGTTTACAACAATTTTACTAAAAATTAGTAGCGGCTACTAATTGATTACTAATTTCATTGTACTAATATTATTAAAATTTATAAATTTGTTTTGCTGATTCAATTTAATTACAATTTTATTAGTTTTTTTATTTTTATATACATTGAGATTATTTGTATGTTATTTTCAATTTATAACGAGCTTTCAACCTCCGTATATTTACAAAAATAAAGAAAATCAAACATATTAGCTAGGTTGATACTAGTATTTCGATCTGGCTAAAGATCTCATCAGAACCCTAAGTTTTAGAAAAGCTAGAGCCTACATATTAGGCTGAGCTTTAACAAAAAACCTATTAATTATCAATTTTGCTCCATTCTTGTCTTCGTAGTAATCAAACACGTAGTTAGGCTCCATGAGCAGCATGACGTTACTAAGCTTTGAAGACCAAAAATGTTCTATTTATATAAAAAAATTAATTTTTACTCTGGCTCAATTAATATTTTTTACAGTCTTATTAGTTTTTTTGTTTTAATATACATAGAGATTATTTTTATACAATTTTAAAATTTTACAACAATTTTAAAAAAATTTAGTAGTGTCTACTAATTTCATTGTACTACAGGTTAGAAGAAAATTTAAATTTAGCAAAACATCCCGTAATAACATCCACATTGCCTGCAGTCATAACAGACTTTTTTCTTAGTGTACTGCTACTTACACATGTTGATTTCCAAGACATTTTTATATTGTTCAGCAAAAAAACAAGTATATCGCAGCAACGCCAAACTAACAATATTTGTTTTTATATAATAGACTTAGAAAAAATCAACTAACTTTTTAATTTCTTCTAAAATATGGGCGATACATTTTGCGATAATTTTTAGTATATTATTTATTATTACTTAACTGAGTTTGGCAAATGCTAGAAATTAGACTATATGATTATATTCTTTTATAGAGAATTTGAAAAAAAAAAATTTTTTTAAAAAAATTCAGAACTAGTTCCGAAAATTTAGATTCATTCATTGCTTTTATTTTATTTATGAAAAATGATTAAACGTTTCTTTATCGATCTGGAAAGTTTTATCGTGTAACTCATATTAGTTTTGGAGAAAATATTCGTTGAATATTGTCCTTCATAAATATTTTAGTACATCTGTGTATATCTGTGTTAAGTATATCTGTGTTAAGTCTACGTAAGGTACGTAGGCGGATGAGCAATAAATAATATATGTACAAAATTACATACAGAATTATTGAAATATATATGAAGGACAATATTCAACGAATATATTCTCCAAAACTAATATGAGTTACACGATAAAACTTTCCAGATCCATTTACTATAAATAAAAAAAATTAAAAAAAATTTTGGACGATTTTAAGATAAATTGAGTTTTGCATAACTCTATAAATTCGGAACTAGTTGTGATTTTTTTTTTAAATATAATATTTTTCAAATTCTCCATTAAACAATATATTGATATAGTAACATTTCTAGCATTTGCCAAATTCAGTTAAATAACAATAAATAATATACTAAAAATGTCCACAAAATTTGTCAATATTTAACCACGCCCATTTTTTGGAAAAATTAAAAAAGTTGTTATATTTCTTCTTAGTCTCCTATAGGAGAGCAAATATTGTTAGTTTAGCATTGCTGAGATATACTTTCTCCTGTAGCGGGGCAGTTGTCTTGGAAAGCAACATATATATATTTTAGCAAGCGAAGGAAACGGAAAGAAAGAGGGGTTGGAGTTTTTGTTTTACAACGAGCATTAAAAAAAATGTAACTACATACATATTACCAACAGCACACGTTGGGGCAAATACAAGTTTTAGCTGGCATAAAAAAAAAACATCTAGAGTTAGATATAAGATATTGGTATCGTTGAAAAAAAGGAGATCTTCTAGATTATATTTATGTAAAAATGTTCAAGAATTTAAATTGTTTGTTTATTATATCTCACTCAATATTAATAAAAAGGTAAAGAAAATGCATACAAATATATTTAGTTTGCAAAAAATGTATTTAATGCAAATTTTAGTGCATATGACTAGGGCAACCAAAAAAAAAGCTACAGCTTGCTTTTTATTTGAAAGAATAGAACTACTTAGATTTAATACAATATCTGATCATGAAATTAAGAAAGGTTTAAACTTTATTTGTTGGAACTTTGTTTAGCTTATTTATTATATTTGCTTATTTTAGCTTATTTTGTAAATACATATTAGCTTATTTCTGACTTTTTTCTTTAAAAATTAATTATTTTTTAGCTTTTTTCTTTTGAAATAGAGTTTGTTTTGCTTTTTTCTAGCAATCGGGTTTTTGTTAATTCAAAGTTGAAAATTGTATGCTTGATGGTTTATCAAACAATATTTTGATAAACCAATTAGAACTTTGAATTTGAACAATTTCACTATGGCACCTTTATTTGACTGACGAAGTACCAATGAACAAATTGTATACAAATTTTATTTGTAGTAGCAATTTTATTAAAATTTTTTGAAATTTAACAGTCCATTTATTAAATTTAACGGCTTATTTTTGAATTTTAACGGCTTATTTTACAGTTTTCGAGCTTTTTGAAAGTGCTTAAAACATTGTTTTTAGAGCTTTTTTTGGTTGCCCTACATATGACTATTTCCATTCATTTTACCCAACCAAATGCAGTTACCCAGTGTTCTTCAAAAATTCTGAATTCCACATAGAAATTATGACTTTTTAAGGGGAAAGTGTAACTTTAAGCGTTTTTGTCAGTCGATTTTATCCAACTAAAAGCGTTGTGACTTTTTACATTTCAAAGCATCGTTCAAAACTATTAGAATCGCGCGAATACTGCATTTTTAAAAGCAATATATTTGAAGTTTTTACTTCTCCAAATACATAAAAGTGCATACTACACATTCTAGAAGAAGATACTTTGGTCAACCGAAAAGTATTTAAATATCAAAACAGTTTCATTAAGGTGGACAATAAGCTAAATGGTGATTTTTTACCAACTTTCTTTTTGGCAACACTGTTTTTGGCAGCTCAGCTGTTTTTTTGTAACATGTTAATGTTAAACATGTTCAGTTTGGTCTATAATTTAACCATGAATCGACTTACAAACGAACAACGCTTGCAGATTATTGAATTTTATTATCAAAATTCATGCTCGGTTAAGTGCATGGTGCACTTCTTCCAATTAATGGTCAATTATTATTGGCCATTAAACCACCAACGCGCATATGTTGAGGGCGGACATACGAAAATATCGCACCTGTATCCGCCAGTGTTGTTGATGACTTGCAATTATCGATTCGGTGCCGTTCGCAGCAATTGGGCCTCTGTTACATTTTGCGGAAGGATCTGTTATATTTTGTGGAAGGATTTGGGTGTAAAACCTTTTGAAATACAGCTAGTGCAAGAATTGAAGCCACTGGACCTACCACAATGGCTAAGTTTTGGCGATCCACATTTTTATCGGAAAATTGTGCTCAGCGACGAAGCTCATTTCTGGTTGAATGGATACGTGAACAAGCAAGATTGCCGTATTTGGTGTGAAGAGCAGCCATAAGCAAGAACTGCCAATGCATCCGACTAATGCACTTTTTCAAAGACGACGAAGGCAAGAACGTTACTATGAATGGCGAGCGCTACCGTGCGATGATTACAAATTTTTCTTTGCCCAAAATGGAAGAGCTTAACTTGGGTGACATGTGGTTTCAACAAGACGGTGCCACATGCCACACAACACGCGGAACAATGGCCCAATTGAGAGGCGAGTTCGGTGAGCAGTTTATTTCACGTTCGATTTAACGCCTTTAGACTATTTTTTGTGGGGCTATGTTAAGGCTCATGTCTATAGGGATAAGAGAGTATGCCAAAATTGGACCTATCGTATGAACCATTTGAGGCGTAGCCGCGGTCAACATTTACATGAAATCATCTTTAAACATTGAATTATGTATATCGTTCTATCGACTCAAATAAAGATTGTACACATTTCTCAAAATTTTATGTGTTTTTTTTTTTAAATGAAATCCGAAAGCTCTTAAAAATCACACTTTGTAATAAAAGAATATACGGCGTTACAAGTGGTGTTATCGTTTTTAGGATAAACTCTCTTTTTGAATACTACATTTCGTTATCTGGAAAAACCATAACGCGTTTTGTGAACCATTATTTTATCACTGACATAATGGCAAAACTTAATGACTTAAGTCATTAAGCACAAATCTATTTTAGAGCTTGGTATTATCTGCAAAGGAAGACAATCATAATGATCCAGGGGAGGGTGGGAGAAAGAGGGCATTTTTTTGAGGGAGAGCTTTCCAAAAAAAAATCTAAAACTTGTTGTCTTTTATTCGCCAATCGCTTTGGGTTATCTTTTGGGAAATGTCTTTAAATATACACAGAAAAAATTTACATGATTTAAATTTTATCCCATCGAAATTTGGAAGCAATAAAATTCGGTGTATTGCTTCCAATAATGCAGTAGAGTAAGGCAAGAATTTTGCAGTTGCTTAACATATGTTCTGGATGTGCTACTAAGAAGCAATAAAGGAAGCTACAATATGTTTTTTTATTTAACTTTACCACTTGCATGTAAGCTTTAACATAAGAAGTGATTCCATCGCATTAAAAACATCTTAAATAAGCGCAATTTGGAGACAGAAACAATTGTTTCTAAGCTGCTCATCTCGAACAAAAGTCATGACATATATATGCGCTTATGCAAGCGCTTGCGAAAAATCTCTCCCTTACAATTATGCTTCCAAGAATGTATTTTTGCTGGGTAGTTTTTATTTATTATTTTTTTTTGTAAAGAAAAAAATTATTTTTCCACATAGAGAGAATTTTTTTGGGCGAAAAAACAGAAAATTTTCAGTAAATCAATACAACGTTTTTTCACAAAATAAACGAAAATTTTCTAAATATGAATAAAACGTTCATATTTTTAATGAAAACAGCTTTTTTTAATGAAACTTCATCATTGAGTGTAAGAAAACTTATTTAAATAAACTTTTTTTTTTAAAACAATTTTATAATAATTTGCATTAACTTAATGAAAAGTTTTAAAAAACGAACTCCAAACCAATATCATTGATTTAATGTAATGTATCATGCAGATAATTCTCTCAGTGCAATATAGAAACTTGTCTATAATGTGCAATATAGAAACTTGCCTATGTGGCGTTGTGGTGTAATGGTTAGCGCGTTGGATTGTTTCACAGATGGTCCCAGGTTCGATTCCCGGTGACGACAACATCAATTTAGAAAAATAATATGTATGAGTTTTCTATCACTTATATGTATCGCAGCGCCCACCTTCGGTGTTCCCATATCGCTTAACCCCACCGAAGTAAAATAATTAATCAGGGCTATGAAACAAAAAAAAAACAAAAAAGCTTCAATAAATTCGCCAACTCTACATCAGGTGGCGAGCAACAACTGTTCTAAGACTTATCATCTCGCGCAATTACAGTGTTGCCATGTTTGAAGCCCTCCATCTTTCACCACCTTTCATCTCTCCACAATCCGCTATCCAAAGAAAGCAACGCATTAATTAATAGGAAGAATTTTCTGAGTGTTGCTTCTCAAAAAAAAAAAAAAAAAAAAAAATAAAAACTAAATCATAAAATATATCTTTTGTCAAAACTGTTCGGATACTTCATTGCGAGAATTCTCTGCATGATATTAATTTATTTTTGAATACGCACATCAAAATAAAGTGCCAACCGACGTGAAAATTGTATGTTGGTGGCTACCATCAATAAATTCGTTTAGTAAGACCACATTTAGATGTGATTTCTTAATATTTTAGGTGTTGTAACTAAAATTCAGTTGTATTAACGAACTTTTTTTTGTTAATACCAATATTCAGTTGTACCAACCAATTTCTGTTGTACACTTAGAACACTATGTAGGTAAAGACCACTGCAAATGTAGTTAAAAACAAATGAAATTTAATTTGAAAAAATGACGACTTACATTTCAGTAAATTCAACTAACATTATCATTTGTTTTGTATGGTTCAAAAAATTAACCACGATTGTAGTAAAATTAACCACATGTGTAGTAAAAAATAAACAAAAATATATTTCTTTTATTTCAAAAAAAACGACTGTATAAAATTAATGTAAAATCATAATACATTGATGTGGTTTGTTTTTTAAATAAACTACTTATGTAGTAAAACATGAAATTTCTTCTACAAATGACTGTTTTTTCCAGGGACCGTAATCATTATGAGTTTTATAATAAAAATTACACAGTACTGATTATATTATGAGTTTTAAGGATTTTCGTCAATGGTAATGATTATTTTTGAGTAATATTAATAAAAATCAGCAATAATCATTATTTTTGAGCAACAAAAATACAACTCAAAAATAATCATTATTTATGATTTTTATTTTTTTCGCTCAAAATAAAACTCACTTTCAATTTATGACTTTTTGTGAGGATATGCAACTATGTTGGAAAAAAACATCACAAAAAAGTAATAAATTGAAAGTGAGTTTTATTTTGAGCGAAAAAAATAAAAATCATAAATAATGATTATTTTTGAATTTAATTTTTTTTTGCTCAAAAATAATGATTATGGTTGATTTTTTTATTATTACTCAAAAATAATCATTACCATTGAAGAAAATTTTAAAAATCAAAAATTTAAAAATCATGACGGATATGCAAAGATTGTCAAAAAATAATAATAATGGTGCAATAAGTTTTTGTTTATGTCTGTTCTAAGTGATTGATTTTTTGATTTAAAAAAACGAACAATAATCATTAAACAATCCTGCTTTTTAGTGTGATGTGTTTATCATAAACCGCCGAAATTATTGTGCAAAACATTTCAACGTAAAATAAAATTTTTCGTTTTTTTGATGAAGTTTTCTTCACAATGAGAATGAAATTTTTCTTTAACTTCATGAAAAAGCTTCATAGGGTTAATGAAACTATTTTTAATTAAACTTTTTCATTAGTCGTATGACATTTTTTATAAATAATACAAACATTTTCATTAAAATTTATGAAAAACTGCATTAACTTCATAATTTCAATGTTTTAATAGACGAGTTACAGTGACACTTCATAGATTTAATGAATAAATTCATAGATATCATACAGATAATTCTCTCCGTGTATCCCTTAACTAATTAATTTGGACAAATAATAATTGTATTGGGTATTCGGCATATTTAATAGTACAATGAGATAATTAATGAATAACCTATGCATAGTATTAACGAATTTTTGCATAGAACCAATGAAGTAGCATTGGAACTCCTCCACAGAAACATTTCATTAAACTAAGACAAATTTTTACAAAAATTTTATTAAAAATATCATTTTATTTATTAAAAGTTTAATTAACTCAATGAAAAAGTTACTTTGAAAAACTACACACAGAAAAATAAAGTGCCAACCGAATGAAAAAGTGTATTTTATTAATTCAGTTAGTACAACGATATTTAAATTATATTTATAAATATTTTGGGTGTTGTAACTAAAATTCAGTTGAATTAACCAAACTTTGTTTTGAAAACTAAAGTTTAGTTGTTCCATCCGACTGAAATGGCTAACAGATGAATTGCAAATAAACTTCTGGTGGAACACTTGTTTAAGACGCTTGTTAAGACGGTGTTTCCAAAAAGCTTTTTGCCATTTTTTTTTATAATAAGTCAAAGAATTGGCTGATACCAACGTTCGCAAAAAGTGTTTTCCCAGTGCTATCCAGTTAGAAAATTCTAACTATTGGTAAAGCATTTATTTTATAAAAATTAGGCTTTGTTTAAAAAAGTTTGTAGTCGTAAGGTTCCGAGTTCGATCCCGGTTTCAAACACATATTTTTTTGTGATTTTTTATACTTTTTTATATTTTTTTTAATATAAAATTGTTTTTTTTTTTTTTGCTTCTGGAAAAGCTCATTTAAGACCAATTTTTTGTTTGTTTTCCAAACGTGGGCAAGTTGTTTCCATCAAACCTTAGGCCAGTGCTGACATATTTGAGCAGCCAACTTCACCCAGCAGTTATCATTTACTTAGGTTTTAAGCTATCAAGTATTATCTGTCTAATCTTGGTTCGATTCCAGGTGGGAACAAAAATATTAATACATGAACTTTTTTTAAATTTTATTTTGGAAATTGGAAGAAGCATGCAGAGTACCGAATAAAGACCAACTATTCTTGACATATGAAAATAAAATATTTTAAAGTAAACACAAATTTCATACAAAAATTTACCCCGCCAAATGAAAAAGCTTTATCTGCGCCAGATAAAAAAAGAGCCTATGTTCTTAAATGATGTAATTTGTAGGATATGAAATAAAATAAACTCATTTCAAGAAGCTTTATTGCTTGTAAATTAAAAAAAGAACCAATCAACAATATTCGTATTCAAAGCATTACACAATATTGGACATAATACTATCGTTTTTGTAGGAATCCAAACATCTTTTAATACAAGAAACTGCTCGAATTTAAGAGTTGTGAGATGCAGACTTGAAACCGACGATACCGCAATTTTAAGCGTCCATGATGACTCAAACATAGCGTCTAGAATGTTGCAGACCCACATTTCACAATTGGAAGCTTGGTTGGATAAGTGGAAAATTAAAGTGAATGAGCAGAAATGTATCCACATCACTTTAACGCTTAGAAGGGAGACGTGTCCACCCATCAAAATTAATAATCAGAATATACCTCAACACACATCTGTAAAATATCTCGGTATTCACCTTGACCGTCGACTCACGTGGAAAACTCATATAGATGCTAAACTAACCCAGATGAAACTAAAAACGGCGCAACTCTCTTGGCTAACCGGCAGAAACTCTAAACTGGGTCTGGACTGCAAGTTACTCATCTACAATTCTATCGTGAAACCCATATGGTGCTATGGAATCCAGCTCTGGGCTACTGCCTCCGCGTCAAATATTGAAAAAATACAAAGAAGGCAAAATAAGTTCTTGAGAATGAGCACAAACTCACCCTGGTATGTCAGAAATTGCAACATACATAAAGATTTAAATGTTACCCTGGTCAAAGATGAAATCATTAGACACAGTCAACTTTATTTAAATAAACTGGAAACCCATCCCAACTTATTAGCAGGTAACCTGATTAATAATCATGGCCACCAACGTCTTAGAAGGATGGACACGGCGGATCTGGTCCGCTAACAAGGAGCAATAGATTATCTCCATCGAATCGTCAAAAATTTGTCTGGCACTGGCTGGACATAATAATTAAGAGTTAGTTTTAAGATTTGTAAACTTATTGTTAGTTCACATTATTTGAGTGAAGATTCAATAAAAAGAAAAACTGCAAAAAAAAAAAAAAATATTGGTTGTTGGGAATTTAATAATTTGCCAGAGAATTTGAAAACTATTGAAAGAATCTTATCTTTTAAATCAAACCTGAAACAGAATTTGTTAAATAATCTAGAAATGCTAATATTTTAATTTTATAAAAAACAAGTGGAAGCATTAAAGTCCGATGTGCCGAATTTGGTATAGAAAAAGATTAAATTCGGCTGTGACGAATTTTTGGATACCCTCCATCTCGGTGTTTTCATAAACCAGGGAAAGTGCAAACAAATATCTATATTCTTTGTAAAAATAACAAAAATAATGTTGTTTTTATAAGTAAAACAAAATATGACTGATTGATTAATGTATTTGGGATGTTACAAAAGAAAAAATGTTTAATTAAAGTTTACTAAAATGAATCTGAAATTCTGCATGCTTATAACAGTAGGTATTCAAAGGTTATTCTGATTACCTAAAGAAGAACGTGTAGTGAAAAATATATATATTTTTATAGTTCCTTATGATGTTAAAAAAACTGTTGTAAAATTCGCCAGTTGTTTGTATCTTTGCCTATATAATAATGAAAGAAATAAGGGTTACTAAAATATATTTTTGGATCGTTAGAAGAGATGCAATGAATACAAACGGATAAAAACAGTTTCGAATAATCAGAATTTTAGATAAATTGAAGTGAACAAAAATACGCTTGCGGAGACATACATAATGAAATAATTATTAAATACCCGTTTACATTACAACACATGTGTTTATACTATACATCACATAAGTAAAACGGAAAGTGTGATGAAATTAAGTTTGTCAAAAATTATAAAAGAAAATCTTTTGAGTGTTTAGGGTATTTTCGAGACACAAAAATTAAAGAAACTGGTATTTCAAGTAATTGTTTTTTTCAGCTCAGTTGCTTGTGCAATTCTCGTTTACGACTCCTAGAATAAGAACCCTAAGAAATTTTCCCAAAATTCGATTGGTCTTTACACATCAATACTTCAATTTAGATTATTTTTGTATGTATCAAATAAAAATTAGGGCTTTTAAGGAAAACAAATGCATATAATCAAAAGATTTTAAGATGAAGTATGCACCTTATATGTCTTAAATAAAAAAGTTCTGAAAGTGAATGTCCTTTAAATTTAATGGGGTTTTTAATAAATGTAATTAGAGTGTAAGAGTTTCCTTGCAAATTTATTAAAGGTTGAGAATGAGAATAAGTAAAAATAGTGTACGAAAAAAAGTTATGAATTTACATTGTTGGATTCGGGGATTTTGTTCCTGGATATTTTTTTGATCTGATAACGATTAATGTGTCTGGCAACTCCGGTTAATGCAGTCAAATAAATAAAGAATTTTAACTAAACTATTTTGTTCTACCTTTTTTCTAATTGTTGATTTTTTGATTTGTTGGGGTTAACAAAAAAAGGTATATGGCAAGCCTGGTTTCTGGAAAACAAAAGAATACTTTATAAATTAGCTTAACAATTTTTCGAGGGTTTCTCACATTTGCACTCATAACCAGTGTTGCCAGGTTTGCAGAGCATAAAAACGACAAATTTTCTAGAAAAAATCGTCAAAATAAAATATATTTGTTAGAAGAGGGATAAAGTTTTAATAAAAAATAAAATACAATAATGTTATTCACATTTCAAATGTTAACGTGTTATCGTTGTAATATAACACGATTTTTGACACTTCTCTTTGGTTTAAACTTCGAAAATCATTATATTTTACAACGATATTCATATTTATAAAATGTTGAAACAGTGTGCCCCAGTAGGCTAGTTGGTAGCGTGCAGGCTTATCAGTGCGGGGGTCGTGGGTTTAATTCCCACCAGAGGCACTGATCTGTTTTCGCTACAACGCGCCGAAGGCCATAGTAGCTAGTGCTCGGTTAGGGTTATAGTATATAACTTGTAATTATATGATTATTAATTAATAAAATAACAAAAATATAATGTTGAAAGATCAAATAAATACAACTTTAAATCAAACAAATTTTACCACTTGATCTGTTAATCACTTATATCTGCATAATTCTGTGAACAACATTTCAGTGGTACAACTTTTTAAATATTAAATTCTTTTACAAAATTTGGAAATTCTTTAACAATAAGTCTGTTCGATTACTTTTCCTGTAAAGTTCAGTAAAAACTACTCAGTAACAAAATTACAAATAGTAAGACAAATTTACAAAAAAGTAAACGAACAGAAAATTTGTAGGAATTATTAAATTAGATAAAATAGCTTGTTTTAAATATTAAAAAAAATCAACTGGTCATTATGGAAAAGTAAAAAGTTAATTGAAATTATCGACCAAAAATAATTTTAATGTTTTTTAACTTCTTCCATAGTTAGTTATTTAATAATTTTCACTTTCAATCCATAAACAATTAAAATTTAATTTAACTTTTGTTTTTGTTTACTAACTATACAAGCATACTTTTTTATTTTTTAGTCATATGTTTTTTTCATCTTACAAATTCTTTCTGGCAAAAATGTATCCAGTAAAAACTTGTAAGTTCTTTGGCATCAAACTGTCACTTTACTCTCTCTGTTTACCAGTTTTTACTGCGTATTTGTCTAAACGAACACCTTCCAGTAAAAACTTGTACAATTTTTTGTGTTATCGAACAAACTTAATGTTATATTTTTTTATTATTAAATTTTGGCACTTTATTTATATTATTAGGCCTGTTTTTTAAGCCCCGGATTTATTTTTGGATTTATTTTGTTTCATTTAAAGTTGTATATATATCATCTTTCAACATGAAATATATTCGGGCTAGAGATCTGTTTGTTTCGCAAAAAAAGTCCATGCCTTATGTTTTAACATGAAATTTTTTTTATTTTTATTTAAATCTAACTCCAATTAAATTTTATAAAAATTTAAAAAAATGTTCTAAACATATAAACACAGAAACTAAATTAAGATAAACCCGTAATGAATTTATAAAAAAATAAATGCGGTTTGGATTAAGTTTTATTCAATTCTAGGATTTGCATTTTTGCAAAATTGTATTTCACATCATATTAGCATATAAAAGCTAGCTATCGATCAAAAAACAATGTTTTTGCTTTCAATTTTTAACGAAATAATATAAATTCAATAATCGAGCCGGCGATTTTATGAGAATGATAAATAAGTAGATTTTGCTGACATATTAAATTATTGTCAAAAAATCGTCATTTTGGAAGCAAAAGTCGTCAAATAGTCATTTAGTTATTTTGGGTATTAAATATCATCAAAATGACGACAAATCGTCAAACCTGGCAACTCTGCATGCGATTGCCACTAAACATGCGTACGTACATACTGTATTACAAAACAAAACAAAAAAAAAACAACAATATTTAGTGGGTTTTTTATTTTAGGGGAAACTATACTTCAGTTATTTCGGTAACTGAATTTTAGCGTTAACGGTATTTTATTTATTTCGCTAACGGTATTTTAGCGGTAACGATATTTTAGATATTTCGGTAACTTTATTTCAGGGAAAAATATTTTTCAATTATTTTGGTAACAGCATTTTAAGGATAACGTTATTTTAGTTATTCAGGTAATGTTAATGCACACCACAAATTTTAACCGCATTATGCCCGAGTTTAAATGACTGTCTAGTTTATGATCATACTTTGGGAAAATATATATATTTAAAGAAGTTTTTTTGTTCAGATCTTGTTAGATTATTTCGGTAACGGTATTTTAAGGTAACGGTATTTTACGGATAACGGTATTTCAAGAATATCGGTAACGGTATTTAAGCGATAACGATAGTCAGTTGAAAGGTGTTAGAATCGAGGACGGTATTTCAGCGATATTGACAGCCATCCCTGCTTGCGTATATTCTTGTGTATAAGCATTGAATGTACGTATGGATGTATGTATGATGAAATAAATAGTATAATTTAAAATTTGCTTCAAAATTTTTAGAGGTCTTCCCACATTTTCGCTCATAACTTTTGAACGCGTTAACCGATTTTGATCATTTTCACTAGAAAACTGCTCATGATATCAACAAACAATTTGACTGAAAATTAGCAGTACTTCTTCTGTATTGTCGGAGTATTTTGTGTTTCCACAGACAGACGGACGGACAGACGGACAGACGGACATGGCTATATCGACTTCTCTATTCATGCTGATCAAGAATATATATAGTTTATGGGGTCCCAGAATTTTTTTAAAAGAATTACAAACATTTGACAAAGTGAATATACCCTCCTGCACTATGGGATGGAGGGTATAAAAAATTTGTAAAAAATTTGTAAAATAATTTAAAATTATGTTAATTTTTCGAACATTTAATGAAATTTAATTGATCTCATGTAATTAATTTATTATTTGAATTTAATTTAAACCCAGCTCATCTCAATAATGTCTTCAAGACGCTGAGGCAATAGAAATTGTAAATATTTATATTTGATAATAATTTAATAATAAAAAAAAATTTTAACTCCTCACACGGATTTTAAAATCGTTTATATAAAAAATATACGGAGTTTTTATTTTGTACGTTTCTTTACAACTTTTTTAAAATTTTTTATTTAAAATGTCTTTTTTTTAATTTATTACATTATTTCTTGTTCCCGTGAACACTATAATAAATTAACAATATGAATAAATAAATAAATACCATATTGGAGTTAACATATATTTAAAAAATGTTTTCGTTATAATTTTTTCGCGTAGTGTACTTTATGTTGCGATTTTTCCAAAGATACTATTAAAACAAGAAAAACGTGTGAATTCACATCGAAACTTTTTTAAAATATAGATATTGGAAATTAAACTTGATGACAGTTGCCAGTTTTGATATATTCATGCAACAAAACGAATAAAATTAAAGGTCCACTTTAGAGAACAGGCCACATTAGCGAAAATACACTTACATAAATATCTTTAAAGCTCGCGAAATATTAATTTTTTCTGTTTAAAAACACTTTGATATTTCAAAATTTATAGCTCAAAAATATTTTAAACATGTTTCTGGAATTCCCAAGAAATCTCTAGCGGGAATTCCCGAAGCCCAAACCCTAACTTAATATCAACCTGGTAAAAGGTTAACTGTCATCTTGTATAACAAAGAGCTATTGTTTTTTTAACTTCCTCTGTTGTTATTATTTTGTGTTGTTAACTGATTTCATGTTGTTGATGGGTTATGATGTAGCTGTTTGTGGTGGGTGCTTTGTTTGTTGTTGGATAAAGATGCTATTAGGTCGTCCCGAGATTCCATATACTATCGTATTAAGAAACTAAGTTTTTTTTTTTTTAATTCACTTAAACCGCTATCTGAACTTAAAGATTGATATTGAACTGAAAGTTCTGTGATGAAAATCTTCACATACTTTTGACGAATGAATTTATAAAAAATAAATATACATTATTGTTTTTGTTATTTGTGACTAAATCAAATGTCGATTTCGATCGTTAGCACTATTTTCCTGATAGATTAACGTTAATTTAGTTCTAACTTTAAAAGTCATATGACCTCTTCAAAAATGCTCTAGACCTGTTGGAAATGACTTTAGATACCTCATATTTCTCAAGATTAGATACCTCATATTTCTCAAGATGAATTGAGCGGAACGATGGACAGGGTTAGGTTGACTATAATTAAAAACTATGACGTGCAAATTTTCACGTTGAAGCGTCTTAAAAACAAAGAATTTCGAAAAATTAAAAAAAAATTACTTGAAACTTACAAGAGTGTTTTTTTTAATTTTTTTTTGCTGATGATTTTTAACTTTCAGATCCAAACTAATACAAAATAAACTCACTAGACTTGGTAGATACATTAACTGAAAAAGTAATTTCCATATCTCTGCTTGGTGAAAAGTTGTATGGTGGTTTTCAAGTGAAACCAACATTTTCCGATTTTTAAATTTTTCGCAGTTTTTTCTATAGGTATTTACCGCCGTTTAATGGAGTTGAATTTTCAGAACATTATTTGAAAAATGATGTAATTTTATATAGCTTGAAGTGTAACAAGTTGAAAATTTATGACTTCGCAATTATTTTTTTATTGAGCTAGCGTATTACGTGAACTGAGTTTCTTTGTTAAAAGCACTTCCTAATCAAAAAGTCATTTCTAAAATTTTGTTCGAGTAAACGAGTAACTCGGTTTTGATGCTTTTAACTTACTCGATTAATCGAGTAAGATATTAAAATTACTCGAGTAATTCGAATAGTTTAAATAGTTTTATGTCATTAGGTTTACCCTTAAAATTCTGAATAAAATACAAAATCAGGAGTTCCGAAATGTATTTTATTAAAATTAAAAAAAATAATTAGGTAATTAATTTAAAATTAAAAAGATCTTCTAAAATAGTATACAATTGAGGTGTTTCGCATTATTTTCTTTCGTTTGTATTAAGTTATACTTTAATAAAACATTAGGGATATAACTTTTTGGATGTTTTTGCAAATAACAAAAATAATATCGTATAGCAGTCTATGCCTTGGAAAAATATAAAGTAAAAATCGTATAAATTACATACATTTTTAATATATATGATTAAGTTGAATATATATCCGAATGAAAGAAAAGAGTGAACGGCCCAATCCGATCGGTAACACCAAAAAGCGATGATGAATTAAGTACAATTCGAATCTTACAAATAAATTTTATTTATAGTTTCTATCCTACATTTGTGTCAGTAATTGTTCAAGGATATTTTGAAAATATCTTTTGCAAATTCTAAAAATGTGCATTGGTCTCGGTGCCGACCGTTTTTCACCAAAATGACCAAAAAAATATTTTTATCAGTACAGTATTGCCCAATTCGTGGTGGCACGCAAAAAAATTGTAGCAAATTGAAGCGGTAGCTGACACATTGCATTTACATCACGTTCATATTGTACCCCAAATGGTGAAAGTAGTTTTATAAAACCAAATACTTTTTAAAAAATACGAAACAATTTAAGTGTTTTTTCTAAAATATAAACTTAAATATAACACATTTTGATTTACTCGATTAATCGAGCAAAATTGTTCGAGTTATTCGTTACCCGAAATTGGTAGTTTAAATTTACTCGATCAATTGTTTGATTAAAATTTATCGATAAATTGGGTAACGGTTAACCGGTTAAATACCCTAGAACATAGTTAGATATTTAGAGTGAAATGTACGACGAAATACGATGAAATACGACGGACTAAATTGATAATTGATAAAAAAAGTGCAAACAACTTTGTTTTGTTTTTTTCATTCATAGCGGCTACAGCGACACTTTTTCCCCAACACATTTCGCTTTGTGACAACTGAAGCGCCAAAACGTCCATCAAATAAAAGATTTTAATGATCTTAATACTGAAATCGAAAAGACATCAACGAATTTTAAATACTTTAAATTTATGGAGCAATACACACAGCAATATACACACAAAAGTTTATTTATGTGATACAAAAAAAAATTTTGAAAATATTTTACCTCAAAATGTCGAAAATTTTTAAGTTCCTCATATTTAGTTTAAATCAAAATTTAAAATCTATATTTTTTAAATCGTAAAAATAGAATAATAAAATTAATAAAATCATTTGCTAAAATCAGCAAAGAAAATTATTATAAAATTAAGCAACTTCCCGACGAAAAAAGTTCATATACAGTTATATATAGCTTGATATGATTATATATATTAATTTCCATATGTAACGATATATGTTAACATCTCATACTTATGTTTACGAAAAATTCCAATATAGCGCTATATATCATCATTAGGGCGGGTCGATTTAATAATCGCCCAAAGCTCAGTGAAAATCGTATTCTAGGGATCAAAATAAGAAACTTTGCGGAATTAACCATACCTCTAAAACGAATTCTACTACCCCGAAACTGTTGACTTTTGTCCCGTAGGGTCAAGTTTTGAAAAATCCCACTTTGACCCATGTAGAGTGCCCCAATCGAGTCCAAATGTATGACCGACCCCCACTAACTTTGAAGGGCCGATCCACCCATGCTCGTGGCACACCCCCCTGGAACTCCCCTGGGGGGTTCCCCATACAAACATTTCAAAAAATCTCCATTTTTGGCACTTTATTTTATTATTTTTTATTTATTTTATTTATTTTTAATATTTTATTTATTTTTTCTCTTTAGAAATTTATTTAGTCAGAACATATGTAAATGAAAAAAATAATTTAACTTAGTAATAGAAAAGAAATAAAAAAAATTACTGTTTGAAGTCTTTTTTGCTTTCAAGTCTGGGCAATTTCGCACGGCTCTCTTATGTCGTCGCCATAACAGCCTCTACATTTTCCGGTATAACTCGTTTGGAAACGCTAGCTAGCAATTGAACGTGTCGTTCTGTTGCAGGTCGTAAAATAGGTTGTGTGGGTTTTTTAAGCCACCACAAGACACAGCTGCATGTCGTAAACTTACTTAAGCAAAATCGGTTACAGGTAGAATTGAGCATAAAATTATCATAAAGGATTTTCCAGAAGTAATAAAAGGCGCACTTGCTTAACAGAAAGCATAAAATTATCATAAAGGATTTTCCAGAAGTAATAAAAGGCGCACTTGCTTAACAGTATTTGTGGTCAGATTAACGTTTAATTTACATGTAAGTATTTTATGGGCAGTTTTGACAACAAAATCGGTTACAGGTAGAATTGAGCATAAAATTATCATAAAGGATTTTCCAGAAGTAATAAAAGGCGCACTTGCTTAACAGATTTTGTGGTCAGATTAACTTTTAATTTACATGTAAGTATTTAATGGGCAGTTTTAACAACAAAATCGGTTACAGGTAGAATTAAAATTACCATTTCATTTTTATTACCTCGTAGACCATATATAACGCAACAGTTTTTGTGAATGCATTAAGTCGTTGTGAAGAACTCAAAGTGTGAAGTTCTAATTTCAGATAAAAAAATATTTAAAAAAAAAAATCATTCCAAATCAAAAAGTTTACAATGAATCCACCATCCTTTACACCGCAAGATGAAGCAATAACAACATCAACAACTATCGAAAACCCAATGAGTCATATACCCAGGCATGATGTTACTGTTTTTGGTGTGTCTACTGATTTGACTGATCTTAATTTACCAACCCATCTGGATATTTTGAGATATTATTTTTACTTGAGCGAACAAAAAAAATTGCTTTATAAATCATTCACTATTCAAGTACAAGATAAGTTGATTGGAATTTGGAAAAAACTTGGTATGGAAATAATGCTGAAAAAAAGTGTATATAATAAATTGAATAGATTGCTTGTCAAATATCAAGAGCAAATCAAGAATAGAAACAAACACCAAGAATTTACAGAGTATGTAAAATCTCTGGAAACAATTTTTTTCATTGGAACATGTAAATGCGATTTGAAGGCAGCTCCATGTGCATGCGGTTTGGTTCCCGAACGCCTCAAAGAGTTTATGCACGATCAACATAATCAGAGAAGACTAACAATGGATGGATTTGCGATGGAAATTGAAGAGCAAGGAGCAACGTCTATGTCATCAATGCCAACATACCAAGATCCCGATGATTCAACATACGCACCGCCACCGGTTCAAGAAGATTTGGATATAAGCACAAGTTCACAATACACACAGAGATACGATTGTTTTAACTTTGCCTTGGTATGTGACAGATTTGGTGTGCCTGATAGAGTAGCATCAGCAATGGGAACCGCTCTTTTCCAAGATTTTAAAATGAAAGATACCCATGGCAAACCTCTCATCATGGATAAATCGAAAGTTCGCCGAGAAAAAGAGAAATGCAGACAAGAAGTGCTTCGCAAACGGTTAGATGATACCAATTTGTTAGCATTTTCATTCGATGGCAGAAAAGATGATACTTTAACGAGAGATGCAATTGATGAGAAGTATCATACTAGGATGGTAAAAGAACCTCATCTTGTTATTTTGAGAGAACCGAATTCTGAATTGATTGGTTACGTAAGACTGGAACATGAAACCGCTGAATACAAAACAACCAAATTAAATGATTTTTTTAACGATAAAAATATATCACTGAATGAATTAATTGGCATATGCGTTGACGGTGAGCCAACAAACACTGGCCCACACGGTGGAATTATACGACGATTCGAATTGCTGTTAAAAAGACCATTGCATTGGTTCGTTTGCCTTCTACACTTCAACGAACTTCCGTTTCGGCATTTGTTTGAAGCTTTGGATAAATCAACCAGCACTGGACCAAGATCGGCAACCGGAAAATTGAGCCGTCAAATCGAAACTTGTGAAACTCTTCCGGTAAGTTATTGCTATCACTCATTTATTATAATTGTCAACCGTTTTTAATTGCTTTATTTTTATATATTTTCAGGTGGTGGACGGCTTTCAGAAAATTGAGTTGAAAAATATGCCCCCTGCTCCAGAAAAAATTGAATTTTCCACCGATTCCAAGTACTTATACGACATGGCCCATGCAATTTCTAGCGGCGTGGTTTCAGTGGATCTGGCTAACATCAAACCAGGGAAAATTGTACATTCTCGGTGGCTCACCAAGGCCGCTAGACTATTACGATTATATGTGACAACGGAAAATCCAGATGCAAATTTAAGAATACTGGTTGAATTTATAATTACATGTTATGTGCCAATGTACTTCAATATTAAGTATTACAGCTCTGTCGTGTACGGTAGTAGATTATTTTTCAAATTCATTAGTTGGTCAAGATTTCTAGAACCTCGTTTACGCAAAATTGTCAATAAAGTAATTACAGATAATTCATATTATGCGCATTCGGAAAATATCTTGTTATCAATGTTGTTTGATGATAGCAAAGAAAAGCGCGACTGTGCTATCAAGATAATTCTACGCTATCGAACCGATGTTGACGACCCAACGGGACTTAGAGCTTATAAAAAACCAGATATAAACTTTTATTGCACAAGTTACACGGAAATGATCAATATGAATGACATAAATGACGTATTTGAACCACCATTCACTCGAAGCATTCCATACGATACTTTGAAAGAATATTTAAATCAAGATGATCCACCGTTTAATGATCCAAAAATTCCATCACACATACAAGGAACAGAACGACACGTTCAATTGCTAGCTAGCGTTTCCAAACGAGTTATACCGGAAAATGTAGAGGCTGTTATGGCGACGACGTTAGAGAGCCGTGCGAAATTGCCCAGACTTGAAAGCAAAAAAGACTTCAAACAGTAATTTTTATCTTTTCTTTTCTATTACTAAGTTAAATTAATTTTTTTCATTTACATATGTTCTGACTAAATAAATTTCTAAAGAGAAAAAATAAATAAAATATTAAAAATAAATAAAATAAATAAAAAATAATAAAATAAAGTGCCAAAAATGGAGATTTTTTGAAATGTTTGTATGGGGAACCCCCCAGGGGAGTTCCAGGGGGGTGTGCCACGAGCATGGGTGGATCGGCCCTTCAAAGTTAGTGGGGGTCGGTCATACATTTGGACTCGATTGGGGCACTCTACATGGGTCAAAGTGGGATTTTTCAAAACTTGACCCTACGGGACAAAAGTCAACAGTTTCGGGGGTAGTAGAATTCGTTTTAGAGGTATGGTTAATTCCGCAAAGTTTCTTATTTTGATCCCTAGAATACGATTTTCACTGAGCTTTGGGCGATTTTTTTGCCTCCCCACAAATCGACCCGGCCTAATCATCATATATTATTATATCTTATGTTACATAAAAGTTGATATTTTTCATCTCTTCATATATACTTGATATATGTCTATATATATATATATGTATGCACAGCGCATACTTTAGGGCAGGGGTGCCCAAGGCCTATGCGCTTGGTGCTCATTTGTTTTTGTAAAAACACTTAGCTATAGGCTGTGTGTTTTAATACACATATAGAGCGCTCAGCACTAGCAATACGAAATACACAAACAACTTTGTCTTATTAGTTTTTTTGTCGTTCTTCACTGTATACACGCAAGCGCAAAGCAACAACACTTTCGTATGCTTTGCTGGTAAACATTGAAATATTTTTTTCTTTTTTCTTTGTATGTATTGGTTTTTACAACAAAAAATATTGAAAAAAAATTAGTTTTTCTTTAAATGTATAGGTGTTTGCTCTTCCATAAGGAACTTTTGGGCACTCCTGCTTTAGGGACACGCCCAAAATTGTTTCCGAAATATGCGGTGTATAGAAATAATTGTCCTCATCTAATACGCTAGATGTATGAAAAGGCGCGAAAACTTTGGGGACAGTCCCCAAAGTAAGCAAATGTCCCTAAACTATGCGGGGGAACGAATAAATGTCTCTAAAGACATTGCTGGGTAACGAATAAATGTCTCTAGAGACATTTATTCGTTCCCCCGCATAGTTTAGGGACATTTGCTTACTTTGGGGACTGTCCGCAAAGTTTTGCTTACTTTGGGGACTGTCCGCAAAGTTTTCGCGCCTTTTCATACATCTAGCGTATTAGATGAAGACAATTGGTTCTATACACCGCATATTTCAGGGACAATTTTGGGCTTGTCCCTAAAGTATGCGCTGTGCATACATATATATATACATATATATACTTTAATGTAATGTATAATAATATATGTATAGGTATATATGATACAATAAAAACAAATAAAATTCTACCACTTTTATATATAGTTCTCAGAAAAGACGAAAAAAAGAAAATTCAATGTATTTAAAGCCAAGAAATATTGTAAAAAAGCAGAAGTAAACACTTAGAAAATCTATTTATGATGATTTTCATATCAAAACCAATATGCGTTGAACCCGACACTCTCAGATTTTGATGAAATTTTGTATACAGCTACATTTTACCTATACAAACACAACCTCATTCTTAGAAATTGCATTTTTGAAAATATGTGGGAGTGGCAAGGCATCGAAGTTATTGAAAAATGACGATAATATGTACTTCCAAGCTGTGATTACTACGGAATGGCTTAACCGATTTCAAAGATCTTGGTACCACTAGAAAGGTATTTAAATCAGCTTTCGAAAATATATACATTGAAATTTTTTTTTTGACAAAAATAAAACTTTAAACTGGGAAAACACTTCAAAGGCCAAGTGTTTTTTTCCAAAAAAAATTTTTTTTGGAAAGGCCTCTTTAATATATATAACATATCTAAAAACTAAAATGGCGTTTTTTTTTTTTTTTAATTGTTTTAAGTAAATGCATCTCTTGTTAACTTCCTTATATTTTGATATCATTGTGTGACAAAAAAGAATAAAGTAGCTATACTTTGGAAGTTATACAGATTTTTTTGTAATTCTAATAGATTAGAACAAGAATCGTATTATCAAATTTTTCAGACACCCCCAAAATATGGACTTACCCTTGGTAAATTTTTTTTTTTTTTTATTTTTTTTTATTTTTTTTAGATTTAATATATAATTTTGCGCAGCTCATACTGTTGACTTTCGGAATATGTGCTAACTTTTAGTGAAGTTTCATCGAAAGGTATAAAAGAAAGGAAGCTTTGAGTTCCTGTAATAGTTTTAGCATTTTTATATTTTGAAAATAGCTCTTCTTTTGCTTTGTTATAGTCGTCAGCGTCTGCATAGAGCAATTCCATTTAAAATTTTTACAGTGTATATTCTCGAAAGCTGATTTAAATACCTTTCTAATGGTACCAAGATCTTTAAAATCGGTTCAGCCATTCCGTAGTAATCACAGCTTGAAAGTACATATTATCGTCAATTTTCAAAAACTTCGATACCTTTTCAAAAATGCAATTTCTAAGAATGAGGTTGTGTTTGTAAAGGTAAAATGTAGCTGTATACAAAATTTCATCAAAATCTGAGAGGGTCGGGTTCAAAATGTGCCTTTTTTTATAGGTTTTGATATGAAATTCATCTTATGAGAAAAATAAAATCAATTTAAGTCAGAAAATTGTAAAACCGCAATTATAAAAAAGCGAAAAAACTATTAAATAACTAAATATAAACAAAAAGGGTGATTTTTTAGCAACTTTCTTTTTGGCAACACTGTTTTTGGCAGCTCAGCTGTTTTTGTGTAACTGTTCAACATGTTCAGTTTGGTCTATAAATTAAACCATGAATCGACTTACAAACGAACATCGCTTGCAGATTATTGGCTTTTATTATCAATATTCATGCTCAGTTAAGAAAGTGCATCGTGCAGTTCTTCCAATTTATGGTCAGTTCGGTCGACCTGAGGCGGCTATTCGGAATCTTGTGACTAAATTTCGCACCCAATTTACATTATTGGACATTAAATCACCAACTCTCATACGTAGAGTGCGGACAGAGGAACATATCGCAGCTTCATCCGCCAGTGTTGTTGATGACCGTGAATTATCGATTCGGCGCCGTTCGCAGCAATTGGGCCTCTGTTACTTTACTACGTGGAAAATGTTGAGGAAGGATTTAGGTGTCAAATCTTTTAAAATGCAGCTGGTGCAAGAATTGATGCCACGCGTCCTACCACAACTGCTAACTTTTGGTGGTATGCGTTGGCATAGTTGGATGAAGATACACTTTTTTATCGGAAAATAGTGTTCAGCGACGAAGCTCATTTCTGGTTGAATGGATACGTGAACAAGCAAAACTGCCGTATTCGGTGTGAAGAGCAGCCAGAAGCATATCAAGAACTGCCAATGCATCCCGAAAAATGCACTGTTTCGTGTGAATTATGGGCCGGTGGCATAATTGGACCTTACTTTTTCAAAGACGACGAAGGCAGGAACGTTACTGTAAATGGCGAGCGCTACCGTGCGATGATTACAAATCTTTTTTTGCCCAAAATAGAAGAGCTGGACTTGGGTGGCATGTGGTTTCAACAGGACGGTGTCACATGCCACACAGCACGCGAAACAATGGCCCAATTGAGAGGCGAGTTCGGTGAACAGTTTATTTCACGTTTGGGGCCGGTCAATTGGCAGCCTAGATCGTAGACTATTTGTTGCGGGGATCTGTTAAGGCTCATGTCCATAGGGACCAACGGTTGACGCACTGGAAGCCAATATTGAAGAATTTATTTGTGAGATACCGGCCGATATGTTGGAGAGTGTATTCCAAAATTGTACCCATCGTATGAACCATATGAGGCGTAGCCGCGTTCAACATTTACATAAAATCATCTTTAAACATTGAATTATATAGATCGTTCTATCGACTAAAATAAAAATTTCATACATTTCTCTAAATTTTATGTTTTTTAAATCAAATCCGAAAGCTCTTAAAAAATTTATATGGTAGAAGCAAGAAAAAAATGGATTACTTATACATATAATTGTATATGGAAACACATATTAGTCAAATTAAAATCACATCCCATTCTTTAATTTATATTTAAATTTTCATTATTATTTAAAATGTGACACAAAATATTAGTGCGGATTTCCAAACAAGTTTAAAGGTCTTTATGAAGTTATAACAAATTGTATGAAATTATATATAACTTGATCAAATTAGATAACTCCATTTTTGCATCTAATTATATCAGCTGAGATCACATGAGATAAGGTTATGTATGCCATTTTTCTAATCAACTAATATATAATGTAATATGAAGTTATATACTTATATATAAAAATATCGGAACTTTTTTCATCGGTTTGTAAAATGAGAACAGCAACTGAAATTATAAAATTGTACTAAAAATTAGTAAAAATAGAAATTTATCAAAAAAATAGGACTGTTAATATCTAAATATGAAATCGGCTAAATGAAAAATATTCCACAATAGAATCTTTCCTTCCCGATTAAAAAAAAATTAATATGATGCAACAAAGAAATGTATCAAATTTGATATACATTGCCTTGTATCTAATTGAAATACAATTTGATCTGAAAAATGGTGAATATATGGTATATAAATGAATTATATTACATTAAGAATTTGGTTAATTGAATGCAGGCTAGGTAGATATTATGTCCCAATTATTAATTTAGAAAATTTCAATAGATATTTTCAATGTAAATTTTCGAGTTGATATCAAAATTTTGAGAAGGATGTTATGGCTTTCAAAACAAAAACGACACTTTTCCGCAACTTTATATTTTTTATATTTTTTTTACATGGGGCAATGCATTGTTTTGTTTAATCCCATATATTAATTTCATTCTACCAATCCAATTATATATTGCCCGTCTAATAACATAAGGTAAAACATATTGTAAGATACAATTAAATATGTCGTTTCACGAAAAATTACAGTGGAAAGTTAAATTGTATCTTACTATATATGATGTCATACTTAGGTATAGTAATTGTATAAAAGTGGATCATATTATACAAGATTATATTACTTTTATTTGGGTTATCACACATTCAAATTTAGAATGAAGAAATGGTTTATAATTTTTCCCATAACCTGGTTATTAATATGAATTGTGTCTAGTGATATGACTATAAAAACCACAATTTTGTAAATCATCGGGACATACTAATGGATATGTTTACAAAGTTTTAAGAAGCAATTATTATTCAATCTATACGTTCCCCAGCAACAAATTTTGGAATTTGTACCGAGCATCATCTGTTTTTAAACTGTTTCTTAAGCCCCACATTCATAGAACCAAACCTAAGAATAAACTTAATATCGGTTAGAATTCTGACAATATAATAGTGAGAGATGAAAAAAATGAATGGGAAAACATGTGCAAAACATGTTTTGTTTCAAAACACGTCCTAAACGCCTTCAGTGGAAACGTAGCATTACATAAGGCAAAACAAGCTTTTATAAAACTATATCAGCAAAACGAAAACAATACTATATTAAAAAAAATAAGTTAGTAGAAAAGTTAGTAAAACGTCTTGTAAATCAAGTGTACTATTTTTCAGCAAATTTTTTGCTAAAATTATGTTATCACCTAAAATTTTAGTTATACTTATTCAGCACTTAACTGTTGTGAACTTTTGTTTTACTAATATTTTACTAATTTATTTTGTTAAAAAATTGAGCTGATAATCACATTAATAGTGTGGACAAAAACCAGATTGAAAAATATACGCAGAATGAAGTAGATGCTGCAGCATGTCAAGAAGTAGTAGAGAAGAGTAACATATTACTAAAAATTGCAACTCTTATAAGACATACAAAAAATCAAACAATGGAAGATTTTTGTAATTGGTTTTCATACATAAAGCAAAATTGTGGTTTAAAACAACTTTTATTTTGTGTTGTCACCGGCTTGTGAAAATAATTGTCTATTAATTAAATTAAAGACAAAATAAAGTGTTTTAATTTAATAAAGCTTAAATGTGTATTTGTAAACTGAATGTTTAATGTAGTGTGGTCATATCGGCAAATTTCAGACAAATATACTTACAGGAAGACAGACTAAAGCGAAAGACAAGGACACACATCTAAAATAATTTTTTATGTTTTCTCTTTCTTAGTGCAAAAAAGTTTTGTTTATGTTAGATTTTGTTATTTTTTCTTTTCTAAAATTGTCTAAGGCTTCCTTTAAAAAATGCCATCATTTAGACAAATATTGATGTAAGTAGTTGAAAGATGATTTTGTTTATGTTATAAATAATTATTTCTATATATTTTCAGATAATTCATTAATACATGTCGTCAATGCGGTAGTATTAACTTTTATATATATTGTAACTTATTGTAAATTATTTTTAGTTTACGATTTTCAGCAAATAAAGTATAATTTTTTTTGAGTTTTTTTCAGTCCACTTATATTTAGCAAAAATTTTTCATGTTTAGCATGAATTTTTTTATTTTAATCAACTAACTTTTGCTCAATCTAATAAATTTGTTGCTAAGAGTCAGCTCGCTGATTTTCAGCAAAAGATTTTGCTAACATTAGCTATTTTTTTGCTAGCACCCTCCTGACTAAAATATTGCTAAGTGTACCTTATGTAGATCTTTATCTTCATAGCGGATCAGGCCCTAGGTCCTGTTATGTGTCAGTTTAATGGTGTAGTCTTTTCTGACGAAAATGTTGCCTTCTGTTTGCACTTTTATCCTTAATTCCTCTATTTGAGTTTTTTTCTGATTTAGGGTTAACCCTCTGATAGGGTACCGTTGTTCTTTCTAAAATTTTTTCTGACTACCATGCATGGTTATTCCATGGGTCAGTATTTCCGCAAAATTACTTTAAACTTTGACTCATCATCGTGCTGTTTTTTATATACAAAAATTTTGCAATCAGTTTTCTTTCAGTTGAAATATAAGGCCAAGACCAGTATTAATATTTATGGCACCCATTTTATTCCCAAAGCTTAAAATCAAACTCAAGCGTTTTTTTGCGATTTGTCTAAAAATTTGAAATTGTAAAATGGCACCATAGCATTCCAGGATGACCCCAAGGTTCAGCTTTTAGTAAGAATGTTTCAAAATGTTCAGCTATTTTATATTTGCAGAAACCTCCGTTCATATTTGTCACAAAAGGAGGGGTTTTGTTAAAAAAACTTTTTAAAATATAAACATTTAGGCTGATTTTTTCACATATACTTTTAAAGGTATTGATACATTATACTAAAAGTTGGTCTCTGGGCTCAGAATAAAATAATTGTTTTCTTGTTGAAACACCTCTTCCTAAGGGGCTCTTTCTACTGCATCACAAATTGTTAAGGTCAATTGCTAGTTTAGCGATAAAATTCGTTGAAACCATACAAATTTGGAAAAATAAGGAAACCACTAAATAGCGGGATTAATCTACAGAAATGGAATGGTTCTCAAATAAGAATACAGGGGTTGTCTTTACATTTCCGCAGAACGGAGCCAGGTTGATTGCATTTTAAAAACAAAAATAGATTTTGAATTTTTCTTTATTTGTTATTCTTCTTTGTTTACTGTTATAATATGTCGTTGTAGTTATGAAACACCAGCAAAACAATCCCGCTTTTGTGATAGAAATAATTCTGAATCGAAATTTATTTCGATAGCGAAATTTTTTTTGATTTTGGTACTCGTTACGAAATGAAACGATATATTGTTTCAGAGTTGTAAAAACTTAAATAAATAAGCTGTGCAACACTGTATTAAATGTAAACAAAAAACATATGTTTATTCGAAAATAGAAAAAAAAACAAGATAAACTCTAGTTTACGGACATAACTAGGATTTGTTTCGCGATTGATAGAACTTTCAGGCCTTTTTTTTTGTCGGCGACTCTTGCTGCCCGAGTTATGGACCTCCAAAGTTTGGCTTTTGAATTCTTTGTATATTGGCCATTTTTTATTGGATCAAAGCAAATTATATATATATCATTCAAAAGCTAATTTAATCACCTATCATTAACATATTCCACTTCTAGTTACATTAACCCATTAAGCATCGAATTAAAATAGTCCGTTTTTTAACCGAACTTTCTAGAAAAAACGCTCATTATTTCAATATTTTATATTGTAGCTACGGCTTTAAGCTTTAATTTATACCTTTAACTCTTCTAACTTCGCAGGTATTCTGAATTAAATTCCATCTTTTGCCACAAAATTGCCAAGAATCTCTTATTTTTGCTATTTTTGTTCAACAGTTACTAAACTTATTTTTTTTTTAAATAAATATAAATTTTGATCTTACATTTCCTTTTTTTCACTTCTTAGCAGAACAACATTTTTTTGAATGCCATTTTGCTTTCGAGTAAAATTTCGCAAGGTTGCGTTCGGATGATTGATCATTCGTTATCCAGTCCCATCATTAGGAACTTCGATACAGTTTATTAATTATCGAATTCAAGAATCTCAAAATTAAAAGAACTCGCACTTTTGAATAAGATTTCGCTCGCTTACGAAAGCGAGAATTAGGGCTCTGATTGTAAAAAATCAGCTTTTTTTATGGTGTGATGCCCATGTTTTTATTTTAACACTTGTACTTTAACAACGCAAAAAGGAAAAAAGGAAACAACATATGTTCTTCAACTGTAGGTTCTTTGAAACAGAAACATTTGTTGGGATGCATATTCTTTAAGAAACATTATTTCTCATCATGGTTGGCAAACACTACCTTTTCATTATAATGTTTATTGATATGAAAGTTTTAAAACTACGATTTCAATAGTGTCATGTGTCTCCTGATATCACAGGGCTTATTTCAAAATTCGTTTCGGTATTTTTTTTATCACTATTTTGAGTTTAGTTCAAGATAATTCAAAATCAAACAGGTAAAATAAAAAAATAAAACCGGTTACATAAGAAGAATTGTGTCTTTAATGGAATTGCTTTTTAAAAATTTTCATTTTGGTCTTAGTGTTACTGTTGTAGCCAACTGCCTTTATTATGAACAGTTATTGAATGACAACCCTGCTTCTCATGCATGGTTGCATACGTGCGTATTTATGTCGAAATTGCATTTAAATATAATCAGAATTGACATGGAAGGTATCCCGACCGAACTCGCAGATTTTAATGAACTTTGAATATGTTGTAGAGGAGCAAAAAAAAAAAAAAATAGAAACGCTTTTTTTAGTTGCTCAAAAAACATTTTGGTTAAAATAAATTTGTGTTTGTCTTTAATTTACGAAAGCTAGATATATTTTGATATATCTTGGGTGCACAAGAAAACAAAAATTATGATACCCATATTGCCAATTTAGTGGACCCAGAGTTGCCACGTTTTTAATTCTTTGAAATAAAGGGAAAACGGCTCTTCGGTAAAAATCGCATAAAAACCGACTGATTTGAAGCAGTGGCAAAAGCTATGCATTCTTTTTAGTTTAATACAACTACAATTCCTTTAAAAACGCCAGATTAAAGGTTATTCAAAACACAAATTTTTTCAATGACAATAATACTTGAACGTCTTTAGACATAATTTGCACACCAGTAAATGTGTGTTTTAAAAAAAGCTTTCATTTGATACCAAATTTGTCTATAGTTACTTTAAATACAACGAAATAAGCTGAAAATCAATCTCAAATTTGTATTCTCTACAACATATCTAAGGCTGGGAATCCGGTTCGGGATACCTCCCTTGTAAGCATAAACAGAGCATACTTTTCATGAGAGGGTATAATGACAAAACATTGATTGCATGCGATAATTTCATTTTGAAAAGAGACTATTATGTGTGGTTCAACATCTTATACCATACACTTCACTTCTGATATGTTGTTTTTATTATGTTTGTAATATTAATTTTACATGTTTAATAAATTAATTGAATTACACTCAAAATAATATGAAAGTTATATATTTGACTAAATTTATTACTGTTTTTGACATTTGTTTAATTTAACAAATCCAAATTGAAACAGAAGACTAGCGTCACGAACATTTTTTATCTACTCACTTACGTTCACGTGAATAAATTCAGATTTTACTCACACTTACGCGTGATTCATGTGAATCACGCAAATTCGAGAAGAAAATCTTAACGAAAAAAAATAAACTTAAATTAACTCACGATCACTTGAGTAAATTTAAGTTTCTCTCACACTCACACGTGATCAAGCCCATCTCTCGTCTCAGCACCTTCTTCGGAGTCCGTTAATAGATACTCCTGCGTCCATATAGATACTCCAAAGAAGCAATCATTTTGTCTAGTTTTTATCATATTCTCAGAGAAAAAATATGGTTGCAAAATGATTGCGGCCACAAAACTATGTTTCCTACAGCCATAAATGGTTGTTTCACTTAAATTATTATTGTATGAAACATATTTCATCAACATGGTTAATATCAATATGTTATAGTACAAATTTCTATGTTTTTGGACTATATTATTATTCTCTTGTCTACAAACATAATATAGTATTTCCGCCAACTATAGGATGATCAGTCTGTTTTTTATGAGAGTTTTCGCTCGTTTAGTGTCATTCTTGTTTAAGATTTTGTGATAAAAAGTTGTGAGAAGCAGTCAGTCCGAACAAATTAAATAATATTAAACAAAAAGACACATATATAAAAACAACGCAGTGATGTTAATTGTAAATGGGTATAATTTTAGTAGAAAAGGGAATAATTTTAAAGTCTCAACCCTTTCTATCATGGGAGCCTATACACAAATTAAATTGACACGCATCCCTTAAATGAAGTTATTGTTTATTATATAAAATAAAAGTGTTATAAATTAACTAAAAAGTGATAACAAAGGGATTTTTTTTATAAATTTGTTGTACTCGCGCAAAATAAATTGTAAACAAAAAAAATTATAGAATTATAAAAGAAAATTTAAAAAAAAATCACGTGCTTTTAAGTCTGTAGTACGATATAATACGTTTGCAATAATCATAATATGGTAATAAATGATAACAAAATTCTTTTCCATGATCATAATATGATATAATATGGTTAAAGTGCAAATATTATGATTGATACAAACATGTTATAATCATTATAACTGTATTGTGAAATTTTATTCTTGACTATAACATTAATATTTTAATGCGCATTTATGCTGTAATCAGATTTTTCCATTATTTTGGTTTTCCTGACATAAGATTTGTGCTGACATAAGATTTGTGCTAAAAAAGAGAAAGTTTAGTTTTGCTTTTTTTAGATACTAAAATAAAAAATTTTTGTAAACATCGCATATGGATTACTTAAATTATTAAGAAATAAGTTTTTTTAAATGTGTAAATTTTTAAATACATAGACGTTAGCACTATTTAAAAAACATGCATTACTTTTTAATCCAGCTTCAATAGAATGCTGGGAGAATAATGTAGGAATCATACTATGATAATTTATAAACATTTCCATAATCATAGTATGATAATATAGAGATCAATTGGGAATCATAATATGCTAGTCTAACTATCATATTATTATTATGAAAAAGATAAAAGTATGATTGTCGTGTTCATAAATCCAAAAATGGATGATGCTCTTCGAATATGGTTGCCCGAAACATGTTTTTCAGTACGTGTATAGGCCATTTTATAAAGTGGAACTTTTTTAAAAGAACTTCCAGCCGAAGAGTTCTCCAAATTATTCGATGAACCGGGTTTTACTATTTTCTCGGTTTTTAAAATCTTTTTTTAAAAAAGAACGGTTTAAGATATATTTGTGAAACCGGGGTTTCGTCTCGAATAGTTCGGTATTTTCTTATATTTTCTAAGCTAAAAATTTCAGAGAAATAAGCAGTTTTTGGAATAATTTGCAAGGGTTCTCCCAATTTTGAGCTTAAAAAAAAATAAACAAAAGCTTTGAATCCACGTGTTTGACATTATTTTAAAATTTTTATTTTACGTATTTTATATGGCACAGATAAAGAAAACTCATTTCTATAAAATAAAGATGATTTTAATAAAAAATTACATTTGGAACATTTTGATAATAAGGCTGATTACATTTTTTGCCTTCTGGTTACAAGTGTAAAGGCTATAGAACCAATCACTAATTTCGATTTATTTACTAAATCCTTCGATTTGTTTTATAACTTTTATGCACAATTTAATTTTTAATTAAAACATTTAATCAAAACTGGGTGTCCCGGTCGAAGACCCTTCATGTTAGCCAAAAGTACAGAATTGATTTTCTGAGGAAGTTTGTTGACGCGAACAGAAACATGTAAGGACTTGTCAGTATTTAAATCTGCATTTCATTAGCAGATGAAGACATTTATTAAAATAGTTAACATTGCACTATTTTTAGTTAATATTTATAGTATATTAATTTTTTTTAAGCGGGAAGACCAAATTAAAAAAGAATTTCCTTTTTTTCTTTTGAAAAATAAATCCAACGTACAGCTTTTAATCAAGTTTTTCTGCCGCACGCAACATTGTCTATCAGGGCGTATGATAAATATTACAAATTTATGGGCATTAAATATAACTCATACGTCTTAACTATACGTATGAGTATATTTAATGCATTAGTAGAACTGTAAGTATTGCCAAAACAAATATAACACATACACTCAGGGAAAAAGCTTTATCATATTTTTGAAAAACTTCATAATTTTCACCAATGTAACACTTCATTAATTTTCGTCTAATGTAACACTTCATAAATATGATGAAGCTGTTTCATACAAGGGAAAATTGATGACATGGTTCTTCATAATAAGATTTTTATAGTTGACCCTTTGATTACTAAATAATTTTTATTAATTCGGCTAATAAATAATAATAAAAATTTAAACACTCGTTTTTAATTTTATTAAATGACCTTAAGCCGAATTAATAAAAAATAATTAGACTTTTTCATATTTATGAAATGTTTCATATGTATGGTGAAGAAGTTTCATAACTGTTTATAAAATGCATAACAAATGTTATGAAACATTTCATAAATAGAATGAAGCAGTTTCATACGTTTTTATGACAGTAATATACATTTTTATGAAATGTTTCATAAATATAATGAAACGTTTCATAAAAATTATGAAAAAAATTTCAGTAATTTTTTTTACAATGTTTTTTATTTCTTATTTTTTTTTACTCAAACCAAGGTTGGTCATCGTTTAATTTATCATGTCAAAACTAGAAACCGATATGAACATGCTATTTTTCCGGTTCGAATTCAAAATATATATTTATCCAATTCCGTCATAAAACTGTTTAAATACCGAAACAAAAATTTATATGTGCTGTTAGGCATACATTTCGAATTCGAAAAAATAGCAGACTAAAACAGTTTAATTACACTTTGAAGTATCTTTGGTAATTACACTTTGTGGTATCCTTGTTTTAAAACGTTCATATCATGCAGGACAAATTTTATTGCTATCGAGAATACAAGCACAATTAATGCTACTACACACAGAGAAATAATGTGCCAACCCAATTGAAAAGTGTATTTTAAAAGTAACTGTTGCATTATAAAATACTTTATAATATTTTACTTGTTTATTCAATTAATAGTAGTCTTTGACTTTAAAAATTAATAGTAGTCTTTGACTTTGTAATTGTTATTTTGTATTATGAATTTTTATAAAAAATAAAGTCAGTCATGATTTGGAAGTTACGTGTTTTACAATCGAACACAAAAACAGAATGAACCAGTTGATGATTTTGTCAGAGATTTAAAAGAGCTATCCAGTAGCTGTGCTTTTGTAGACGTATCGGAAATGGTAAGAGATCGGATTGTGTTGGGCGTATTTGATTCAAAACTCCAGGAAAAACTATTGAAGACGGATGACATTGAAATCGAAAAAATAATCTTGGAATGTAGAATATATGAAAAACAAAAGCAGCAAGTACGAGAAGTGCAAGAAGCAAAGAAAAATGTTGATGTGATTGAAGAAAACTGTGAGAAATCTGGTGAGATTGAAAATTTTAATTTTAATTTAGATTATATTAATAAACGTAAGAAAATTTTTAAAAACAGTCAGAACCAAAAGTCAAATAAACAAGTAAAATATTATAAAGTATTTTATAATGCAACAGTAACAACTTATAAATTCAGTTAGTACAACGCTATTTACATTAGATTTCTCAATATTTTGGGTGTTGGACCTAAAATTCAGTTAAATTAACCTAACTTTGTTGTGGAAACTAAGTTTCAGTTCTACCAAACGACTGAAATTTGTAATAACCGAAATTGAGTCATAGTACCCAAATTTCAGTTGGCAAATAGTTAACTTTTTCTCTGTGTGTACCAATGCCGAAAGTTTATTTTCCATACAATATTTTTCAAGTGCCGGGCAAATGGACAAATTTTTTTTCACTTTAGATTTAACTTTTAATCTTCTATTGACAATAAAGCTACTTCACATAAAAACTAACGATTTTAAAATTGCTCGAGCGAAAGAAAACACATTGCAATGTTACACATTTTGTTTTGAATTTTTTGAAATGAAATTAAAAGCAAATAAGTAGCATTTTCATACATCAATTTTAAGTTAATAAAGAATACCATTGAATAAAAAAAAATTCCATTTGAAATTAAAGAAATATAACTATCCATTTTATAAAATTCAATTAAAATTCCGAAATTTTATATTATATTACAAAAATTCTATTTCAAATTAAGAACACATCAAATAATATTTAGTGGATTTATAAAGGTTGAGGTTAAGAATAAACGTTTTTCTCTAAAAATTATAAACACTATTAATTTTCAACAACCTGCCGGCTGTATGAATCAAATGTTTCAAAATTTGAAATAATTTCTGATAGTTGTTGAGTATTTTAAAGTAAAATAAAAAAACAAAAATTTCAATAAAAATTAATTTTTACACTGCTTATGCAATTTTTTTTTATGAAATGATGAAGGTCTATGAATAATTTGTTATAAATTTGTTTAAAACTCTTCATAATATCATCAATATGATGCAACTTTTTTCCCTGAGTGTATTTGTTGTTTTGCATGGAATATTTGTTTGTAACGCTTGCGCAGTGAAATTGCAACAAAGCAGGAAACGCTGTAGGTTTTTCTAACACAAACTTAAAGTCAGTTTTACTATTTTAAAAACAATTCACTACAATTATTTATTCAATTCGTCCAATTTTGAGGCAGTTTGGAGGAGCTATTGTAAATTTCGATGCCGGGATTTTTCTGAGATTGTTTTCAAAATTGTTGATTGTATTTTTTTATAAAGGGTCCGACAAATAACTTCTTTTTTTTTTGAACTCCTGAACCAATTGGACTTTGTATGGCGTCATACCAAGGTCTTTATGCAAAATTCGTCTCAATGATGTCTCCGAAATGTTCAATTGTTGAGAACGACGGTGAATTGATGTTGATGGCGCTTCACGCACACTTTCTGCCACAGCAGCAATATTCTCGGGTGTACGCACTGTTTTTGGCTTTTCACGCTTTGGTTTATCCATGAGAATGCCAGTTTCTTTCACTTTTTTCACAAGATAACGAACATACGGACCATATTCGTTCAGCGGAAGGATAAAACTAATTATCTGTCCAATCAGACATGAGCTAAGTGTTACCATTCACGAAATAAGCACTAGTTGAAAAAAAAAACGTGTGATGGCGGACCCTTTATTTTAATATTAGTTTGGCCGACATTTTTAATTTGTTCATTTTTAGTTTTTTCCCTTTATTGACATCTAAGTTTAAATATGACTAATCGTTCATGTTGCAAATATTGTCGTTTTTGACTATTCAGCAAAACCGCACATTACCAAATATTGGGTAAAGTTATGTATCGACATAGGGCTCCACGTATTACATTACACCTTACCTCACTGCTGAATATTACAGGTGATGAGCCTAAAAGTCATGAGTGTACTCATTACCTTGTAGGAGATAAAGTAACTGGTTACTTATATGGTTACATGTTTTGAAAAGGTAATGTGTCTAAAAATAGAAGTTCATAAAAAAAATTATAAATAAAAATAAATTATTAGAAATATATTTTTTTAATTAAATAAATAACGTGGTCACGCTGAGATTCGAACCTGGGGTATTTGGTTGTTAACACTTAGTTATGCAAGAACTCTACCAACTGAGATATCGATACAAATATTATTTGGTTGCTTAAAATGTAAATGAATTGTTGTGCTTCGTTTTTTCGTTCGTGACAACAAAAATATACACCTTGCCCTCATGTTTACAAAAAATCACAATGTAATGTGTCTATAAATAGATTTCCAAAAATATATTTAAATAGTAACTTTACGTTTATAATTCATGCACTATGTATTTTATAATCGGTAAGTCATTACTTTATGTTTCGAAATAATGCTGAATATAATGAGTATTCATTACAAAGTAATGCATTATGTAATCCATGATCGGCAAGAAATCTTCTTGTTGGGGAAATATTAATACAGGTAAGGAGTAGACATTACAAGGTAATGCATTACTTTAACGCACTAATTAGCAACGTTTTCCTATGTAGTTTTGACCAAATTTGTAAATTGAAGATTTAAGTTTACGAATTTTTAAATTTAAAAAAATTAAAACCAAAAGTTTATTTTTATTCTTAAAATACCGTTACCGAAATAATAATCTAAAAGATGGAAAAAAATAGCTGTAACTAGATATTAGCCATTAGAACTCGGGCATAATTTGGCTGTAACTTTCGGTGTGCATTACCTGCATAACTTAAATAACGTTACCCTTAAAATACCGTTACCGAAATAACTAAAAACCCGTTATCCCTAAAATAATGTTTCCGATATAACTAACGCACCGTTACCACTAAAATAGCTTTACCGAAATTATAGAAATACCGTTAAAGCTAAAAAACCGTTACCGAAATAACTGAAATATTGATACCCCTAAAATACCGGTACCGAAATAAAAGAAAATAGCCTTGCTTTCTAGCTGTACAACAAACAAACTTATTCCAAAAAGATTGATTATCAAAAAAATTACAAATTTTTTTAAATTCTTTTTCTTTTTTGCTTGATTTTCATAAAATTGATGCAGTAACATGAAAAAACATGTGGTTATTCGAAACTAAAGTCAACATTTTTATAACATTCTTAATTTTTTTTAAGCAGCTACGCAAAATTTGTTGCAGTTTCATTCCACATACGTTATTTGTGTTTTGTAACTGTAGTACTATAAGTATTTCTAAGTAATGCTATAAACACATAGACCACAGCTGGCTACAGAGCTACACGACTACAAATGCCGTTCACTGCAATCGTCGCCGTGTGGTCAGCTACTTATTATTTGGGAAACGACAGCAACATAGTAAACAGCTGTTTTTATACAAATGAATTTTTATTTCAGTAGTGCCAATTACATCTTTTTTTTTGCTTTATTAAAATTGAACAACCTGCATTGTTGTAGACACGTTTATAAAGTTTACTTAAAAATACAATTACTTATTTATAATACATTATTATAACGTAAAAATAAATTTATCTAATCCCTCTTGAATATTAATGCAATTATAGCATTTTATGTTGCGACGTTTTTTGCGTTTAACAATATAAAATATTTTTAAGCACTAATTTATTACATATTTTGTTTTATTATCTACACTATTTTTGTGTTGTAGCCAACAAAAATAGAAATTATCGTAAGTTGACTACAGCGGCAAAAGTAGTCAGGTAGCCGTGTAGCTGTGTTGGTGCCAAACTAGTCGTTTTCATATAAACGTGTGTATTTTATTTTTGACAGGCTGTAGTCGTGTAACTGCAGTCGTCTATGTGTTTATAGCATAACTGTGGTTACCACTTATATTTTTCAAATAATTGTAGTGAATTTTGTATTTAAAAATGATCAATAGTGAAATTAAATAAAAAATTGTGTCTAATGTAAACAAAAAAATCTAAAATGGCAAAAAATCGCCAAAATTGAAAATATAGCCAAAATTAAAAAAAAAAAATCCAAGTTGAAAAAAAATCTTTGAAACAAAAATTAAAAAATCGCCACAAATTTAAAAATTTAAAATTGAAAAAAATGTTATAATTGAAAAAATTGCAAAAATTAAAAAAAAATCGCTAAGTATATCGCTCATTTACTAAGAGACAAAAAACACGATGTTTGCGTTAATGATGCAGATTTATTAGCTACTCTCACTCTCACTAAGAGAAAAATGCATTAGAAACCCTATTTATAAAAAACGTGCCTAAATAAATAGAGAAAGGGTCGAGCGTGGCACATATGGATTGAAAACTTTAAACTTTCTGCAAAATAGTGCATTTAGAAGTTATGTCAGTCTTTTGTTTAATGAGTAAAAATTTAAAAAAACTCCAAAATATAAACAAGATCAATAAAATTAAAATTTAAAACAAAATTGTTAAAACTTAATAAATAGTCAAAATTAAAAAAATCGCTAAGTGTGAAAAAAGTTGCGAAAAATATCGCTAAAATCTAAAAGATAAACAAATTGCCAAAAACGAAAAAAATCGCCAACAACCAAGGATGACAACCGAAACTAATAAGGGTTACGAAAAAATAGCCAACAACCAAGGATGACAACCGAAACTAATAAGGGTTATGATTTCGTACCGGTATATACACGGTATACCGGTACAATACCGGTATAAAACCGAAATAAAAAATCTTTTATCCAACCAAAATATTGACGCTATTAATAAGAAGCATTTATAAGTATTTTGTTGATGCATGATGGAGCTTTCTTCTTAAACTTTATAAAAAAGTTTGATAGATTTAATGAAACAGTTTTTAATGAAACTTTTTTATTAGTCGTATGCAATTTTTAATAAATAAAATGAAATTTTTCATTAAATGTTAAGAAAAACTGCATTAATTTAATGAAAACTTTCAATAAACAAGTCCCAGTGACACTTTATTTAAATTTGGTATACCGAGGTACGTTAATTTTGGTAATTTTTTTTAATCTTAGCAATGTTTTGTATTTTAAGCGATTTTTTTTTTAAATTTGGCGATATTTTTGAAATTGTGTCAATTTTTATTTTTTTATTTTATATGGTTTTATATGGTTTTTTTGGACGCACAACTGTGTAATTTTTATTTTACTATTTGGACTGCTTATAAATTTAATTATTTTTTAAACCTCTTTTGGATTGTTCACAAACACAGTGCAACACGAAAAAAAATAACCATATACGGACACCACTACGTGATAAAAGACTAAAAAAAAAGATCCGAAAGTAATCTCCTTTTTTGTTTATGGGCCGCCAAAGATTTGGTGATCATTTTCTCAGGCTCATATCTTGCAAACCGTTCAGAATTTCGATTTACTCTCTATGGCAAAGTTGTAGCTCTTGTCATAAAGAACAAAAATTGCGAACATATAAAATCAAAAAAACTTCACCTTCCAGATCAAAATCGCAAAAAACTTAAAAAAATTCGTTTTTTTTTACCTTTTTTCCCGTGTTCAGGTCCATACTAACAAATTTACCTAAGATCTCAATAAACAAATTTCTAGAACATATAAACTTCCTGGGAATTGGGTTTGCTACCTATGCACCTGAACAGGAGAAAAAAGAAAAAAAAAATGAAGTTAAAAAATTTTTCACTTTTGCGCGCTACCTAAACAGTGTTAAGAATCATCTCTAGGAAGTTTATATGTTCTAGAAATTTGTTTATTGAGATCTTAGGTAAATTTTTGTATTTGATTGTTTCCTTGAATTTTGAACGGTTTGCTACCTATGGACCTGAACACGAGAAAAAAGGTAAAAAAAATCGAATTTTTTTAAGTTTTTTGCGATTTTGATCTGGAAAGTGAAGTTTTTTTTGATTTATATGTTCGCAATTTTTGTTCTTTATGACAAGAGCTAACACTTTGCCATAGAGAGTAAATCGAAATTCTGAACGGTTTGCAAGATATGAGCCTGAGAAAATGATCACTTTTTTGCGAAAATGATGCCGAGGCCCCAAATCTTTGGCGGCCCATAAACAAAAGAGGAGATGACTTTGGGAAAAATTGGGAGACACGGGTCTTTTTTTTTAGTCTTTTATCACGTAGTGGTGTCCGTATATGGTTATTTTGCCATGACTTAAAAAATTACACACAGTGAAATACAATAAGTACTTATGTTGCAATAAGTACTTATGTGCAAAATCAATTAAAATATTAATTGATTTAATAAATTTTTTAATTGATTTTTAGTTTAGTTTTCTCCGTGTAAATACTTTGTAAATCATTTTGAGAAAATATTCTTTTCAAAATTGGTTTAATCAGAACTTCAATTCGAAAAACAAAATTTCTTTTTGTAATTGTTCATAACAAATTTTCTTATTAATTACACTGTTTTGTTTTTGTTATAAACCTTTTATTTTTTTAATTAAGCTGTGCCAACATATAGAGGTAATGATGGCTTAGCAAATATGGAGTCTCGAGGTGAGATACTACTTTCAGAGACGCTTAAAAATATATGAAGAAGTGACGGAATTGGCTTGAAAATTATGGCATTTTATGTTACTGAACTCGAATCTGGAATCAGATTTTTAAAATTCAAAATGGCAGATCCAATTTCTTCTAAAAGTTTTATAGGGGTCTAAGTTTGAATTTGGTCAGGGTTTAAAAATTCAAAATGGCGGATAATTATTTGGCGTCCTATCAAATTCGTTTTCGATTCAAAACCCTGTCAACTGACTATTGTTATCCCTAAAATACCGTTACTAAAAAAATTTAAATACAGTTATCCGTAAAATGCCGTTCCGATATTAATGATATCCTTAAAATAACGTTACCGAAAATATCAATAAATTTATATTTTCGAGATCAGAAAAAATAATTTCTATATATGGGTCATTCTTTGTGAACGGGAGACCCTTTGTTGTCCAGTAATGAGCTTGACGTACATAGCTGTATAATAGCTTACAATTTTGATGTATATCTCTACTTTCAAAAGTTGAGTGGCGTAATATGGAGGTAATGATAGTTTAACCAATATGGAAGCACGAGCTGAGATACTACTTTCAAAGACGCTTAAAAATATGTGACGAAGTAACGAAATCGTTTTGAAAACTGGCGGGTGGTTTTTGGGTCGCTGAACTCGAATCAAAATCGCTGAGAGTGCGAGCAACAAATTGTTATTGGTTCTTTATTTAATTTTTTTTTAATTTATTAATTCGCAAATAAATTCAGTTACCTGGGAAGCATGGATAGTGCAAAAGTAGATATAGTATCTAGAATTGGAAAGGCAAATTGCGCGTTCTTCCAACTACGAAATATACGTAAATCTACAACATTATCGAAAGAAACAAAAATAAATATATTTAAATTAAATGTATTGTCAGTATTAATCTAAACCAATTTTCATCAATTTTCGTTCAATGTAAAAATTTCATCAATATTGATGAAACATTTCATGAACAACAACCATTATAATGACCATATCATGGTCTCTATAAACTTTTTTTCAACACGAAAAATAATTAAATCCGTACTAATACAATATATATATATATATATATATATATATATATATATATATCGTGAAGCATTTCATAAATATGATGACACTGATTTTGTTTTTTATGAAATGTTTCATAAATACTATAAAATGTTACATTGGGCTAAAATCAATGAAACATTTTATAAATATGATGAAGCTTTTACTTTGAGTGTATAGCTGCGAAACTTGGCTAACGACAGAAGCTCTTAACTTTAAGCTACAAAGCTTTACGAATCGTTGTCTACGATATTTATTGATGATTTGGTGGCAAAATGTCATAAGCAATGACAACTTATATAGAATATGTAAAATTTAACCAATTGCCACAATTATGAAAAAAGGAAATGGAAGTGGATTGGACATACCTTGAGAAAATATACGGAAGAAATATGCAGACAAGCTCTAGACTGTAATCTACAAGGCAACAGAAGAAGGGACGGCCAAAGGCCACGTGGAAAAACAGCTTACAAAAAAAAATAAAATCAAGCGGCTTATCATAGATCGTGATCAAAGTGAAGACGACCAACAGAACAACTTAGAAAATTTTTGTAGAGGCCCTATGCCCCGCCCCGGTAGAAGTAAATTTTAAAGAAGAAAAAATCGAATCTTGCAGCAGATTTTTAAAATTCAAAATGTCAGATACAATTTTGTTAGAATTTTTTTTTGAAAAGTGGTTATTTTTGTATCAAATATTTTTTTGGATAACTTTGGAGGTAGCTGAATACGAATTTGAAAGCAGGTATAAAATATTCAAAATGGCGGATTATTTTTTTTTAGAAAATCACCAAATTTTCTGAAATCAGGTTTTAAAATTTAAAAATTGCAGATAATTTAATAGGACACCAAATAATTTTCAGAGAAATCATCCGCCATTTTGAATTTTTAAACCCTGACGAAATTCAAACTTAGACCCCTTTAAAACTTTTAAAAGAAATTGGATCTGATCTATTTTTAAGCGTCTCTGAAAGTAGCATCTCAACTCGAGACTCCATATTTGCTAAACCATCATTGTCCCCATATGTTGGAGCAATAAATGAATAAATGGTTTACAACAAAAACAAAACAGTATATTTAATATGAAAATTTGTTATGAATAATTACAAAAAGAAAATTTGTTTTTCGAATTGAAGTTCTGATTAAACAAATTTTGAAAAGAATATTTTCTCAAAATGATTTACAAAGTATTTACAGAGAAAAAACTAAATAAAAATCAATTAAAAAAATTATTTAATCAATTAATATTTTAATTGAGTTTGCACATATCACGGCAATGATAATATCAATGAAAACTTTTATTGAAAATTAAAAAGAAAAAAGTTATAAATATCTATCTACAAAAAAAATATGAAACTCACAAAAAAAAGTGTGTGAACGATGCATTTGTATATGTGTTTTTGGTAATGATGTGTCTGTGTGTAGGCTTGTTTTGTTTGTAAACTTCAAATGCATTTGGTATTTTATATTAAAACTTTTCTATTTAACCAACAGTTTATGAAGAAATTATTTGAGAATTATGTCTAAAGTAAAATATGTATTTACATATTTAAAAATCAATTAAAATATTAATTGATTCAATTAAACATTTGTTAAGAAACAAATTTAATTCAAATTAATTCTTTAATTATATATTTTAGGTTGATAACTTTTTCTGTCTATATAGTGTTTGATTTAGCAAGTTAAATTGGTTTAACTACAGCCCTTCTTAATTTAAGTTGATAATAAAACTAATAATTCTATGAATTGTTTAATCTTGATTGAATGTAATGGTTTTGTAAAAATATCTGCTTCCATATCCATACTCAGTTGGACAATATGCAAGGTCAATAATTTCTTTATCTTTTAAATATGTGACATTTTGTTTGAATATGTTTGCTTCGTCGACTAGACCGCTCATTTTGCAACCATTTTATATTAATTTTATTATCTTCGTAAATAACTACAGGTTCTGTTTGATGCATTACTCTTCGAAACCATATTGCTTCATGAGGAGTTGAGCATAAAGCAATTTATTCTGCTTCTGTTGATGAGAGCGATACACAATCTGGTTTTCTGCAACACCAATCTATACACATGCCATTGTACTTTAATACAATTCCACTGTCCGATTTCCTATCTGTTTTAGCCCCATCGGCGACAACGAATCCATACAATGCTTTCATATTATCACAAGTAAACATTAACTTTAAAGTTTTTGAACTATTTAAATATTTTACTATCTCTTTATTAATTGCACCACTCGACTTTTGAAAACAGAGACATGCACCAAAATGTTAAGCCTGCTCTATACGTCAAGCTCAATTTTGGACAGCAGTGGGTTTTCCCGTTCTCAAAGAATGCCTCATATGTAAAGGGTGTTTTTTATAAGGTATAGAACTTTAAGTTGGTAACACTTTTTTAACTGGCGGCCATTTTGTCAGCTGTCAAGTGATTTGTGTTTAGTTTGGCATTTCAACATGATTAGGCTGACGCCTGAACAACCTCCAGATTAGACTACGTCCGAGCCAGACGTGGCGGTCATATGCCAGGAGCAGTGTTACCATATTGCCAGTTTTAACTGTTTTTTCCAGTTTTTTAGGATGCGTAACTGTTTTTCAGTTTTTTATGAAAAAAAACAGTTTTTGTTTAATTTCAGCTTTTTTTCCAGTTTTTTTCAGTTTTTAACAGTTTACCTGCTCGATTTACTTTCTTTTACTGGAATTTATAAATTTAATACAAAAGTTGCACAAAATGTTTCAATAAAAAATAATACTACGCATTGAATGCAACTGTGTAGTAAGTTTTAATTCCCTTTTTAGCATTTGTTTGTGTTAAAATTTTGTGGAATCAAACGAAATGAAAATCAAATTTAATCAAAAAATGTATAACTATATTTTTATGTTATTAAGGAAGATCTCAAAATGTGATGAATTATTTTGTTTTTTTTTTATGGTTTTGTAGCTATTTTTTGCTATATGTTAAATAACACAGGTCAACAGCAAAAAAGGCTTGACTAACCACTATATAGATTTGATGCATCATGGCTGCCTAAGTACAAAAATGGTAAAATTTTTCAATTCTATGGATAATTTTTTTTTTAAAAATTTTTTAAGTAAAATTGACAATATTTTGAGACATTTCTCCACTTATGTTGTCATAACTCAAAACAACTAGTCCGATTTTGTCAAATTAAATTTACAAAAATTAAGGTTTACAATATCTTTAAATATCTTTAAATGCGATCAATAGTTTCAAAGTTATGAACAAATTGTTAGCAAAAAAAAAAAAAATGCTAAAAAAAAAAAAAAATTGAAAAACAAAAATCTGGAAAAAATCGAAAACTGCAAAAAATAGTAAAGCTACATATCATGCGAATTAAACTAGATATGGATCATAAAAATCGATGCATGCTTTACATTTTTATTTACAATTAATTGAAGGTATCGCATATTTACAAGCACTGTAGAAAATTGTACCTACTATATAATGAAAATGCAGAACATAAAAACTCAGGTGCATTTTACGACACACGCATTTTGGCAAAACCCCTTTGGGAAAAACCTATATGACATTTTTATGATTCTAATAATTAAAAAAACAATAAGTAATAAACAAAAGATTGTTTAATTTTTACGATTGCGGTAGGATAGTAATAAAACGCTCATAAATGTGCGTGTACGCTGAAGTGCTCTTATTTTCCGTTAGCTACCTGTAACGGATGATTTTTTTTTTTCATAAAAGTCCTTAATGTTTTTTAGGATTCTTGGGAATAATAAAAAATTTGCAGCACACACAAACTGTATCCACACAAAGGGTTATCCCAAATTATAGTATCAATATTTATAAGATCTCCTTGACCCTTTTTATTTCATTCAAGAAGTGTTTGCGATAACGCAAACATCATTTAATACCTACACAAAAATTAGAGTCATACAGCTTAGAAGTTAAAAACAATTTTCAAATATTAATAAAAATGAGCCAGAAAGCCAGAACATTTTTATGTAAAAACGATCCAGATTTATTTTGTTATGTGTGCGGCCAATATATCACCGGGAAAAAAACGGAAGTGCTTCTTAACTTCATTGCAAAAGTCATATCAAGATTGCTATAATATCTATCCGCACAATTTGAACCAGCATTGGACACCGAGTACTATATGCATTCCATGTCGATTGAATTTATCTATGAAGTCTTCTAACGTAAAGTAAGTATAAATTAATAGATTTGGAATATTTTATAATTACAATATTTCTTAATTAAAATTTGAATTCTTCATATTCCTGATTTCAATTTTTTTTTTCATTTTACAGACGACACTTGGAAATTTTGAAGCCTATGCTATGGAGAGAAACAGCGAACCACGCATCGAGTGTTATTTTTGTTTAAGTACAAAAAGCGGTTTTGGGAAAACATATGCGATGGTCTTACCCCACGAGGTCTGCTGATGGGTTTACACTTGCAGTTCTACATTCACAAGAAATAGAATATGCTCAAGATCGGGGTGCAAGCTGTAGTCATGTGCTTTCATCTTCACCAGGACACTCAACCTCAAGTATGTCTTACCAATCAGATATGTCAGATCCAGCACTACCATCTGCAGCTGAAAATGACGAGTTCATCCCACACAAACATTTCTCGCCGAGACCATGGAATCAAGATCAGCTTAATGATGTAATTAGAGACCTTGGATTGTCGAAAAGATCTTCTGAATTTCTTGCGTCCCGGATGAAAGAAACAGGTCTCATAACTAAAGAAACTAAATTTCGTATTACCGTACTCGAGAAAAAGACTTACTTCATTATTTTGCTGAAGAGGATGACTTTGTGTACTGCACAGATATTTCTGGTTTGATGACTGCCATGGGCTTACAGAGATATGATTCAAAACGAATGGCGTTTATTTATCGACTCATCAAAACGCAGCTTCAAGTGTGTCCTTTTGCATAATGGAAATAAATTTCACTCCTTGCCGATCGCACATTCAACCAAAGTAAAGAAGAATTACTCTGTAATTGCATTGGTCATGAAGAAGATAAAGTATGATGAACATAAGTGGGTAATTTGTGTTGATCTTAAGATGGTAAATTTCCTCTTAGGCCAACAAAGCGGCTTTACAAAATATCCTTATTTTATATGTTTATGGGACAGCAGAGCTAAAACAGAACATTGGAAGAGAAAACAATGGCCTTCTAGGGAAACACTAGTTCCAGGTACGCCAAATGTTATAAATGTGGCTCTAGTGCCCCGAGATCGCATCATATTACCCCCCTCTTCACATTAAACTTGGTCTGATGAAACAATATGTTAAAGCACTTAACAAGATAGTGAATGTTTCCAGTATATTTCAAGGAAGTTTCCCAATCTAAGTATGAAAAAGCTGAAAGCAGGCATATTTGATGGCCCACAAATTCGCAAATTGGTGAAACGATACTGAATTTGGCAGTTCAATGTCAGAAATTGAGAAGAATGCATGGGATTCGTTTGTATGGGTTATTCAAATTTCTTAGGAAATAACAAGGGTGATGATTACGTTGCGCACGTTGAAGAGATGTTAACTCACTTCCAGAATCTTGGATGCAACATGAGCATCAAAGTACACTACCCTGCACAGTCACTTAGATCGTTTTCCTGAAAATCTAGGAGGCTTGAGTGAAGAACAGGGCGAACGATTCCACCAAGATATCCGGACAATGGAGGAACGATACCAGGGTCGCTGGGATGCACACATGATGGCTGATTTTTGCTGGAGTATTCAGAGTAACACTTCGTTATTCAACAATAGTAGAAAATCGACTAAAAGAAAATTTCAGAGTTTGTAGTTTATAATACATATTTATTTATTTTTCTTGTTTTATTTATTATAATAAATGTGAATAATAAAATATAAATTTTCTACTATTTAATTTATTTATTTATTTACATTTAAGCTCATCCAACACAAATGTCTTTCCGAAGAATAGAATCAGTATATTCTAGGTAGGGTTTTGCCAAAAAATACACGAATGTTACTATGTAATGCATTTTTGATGTGAAAATTTGTACATAGCATGGGGAAAATGTTTTCAAAATTCAATCAATCGAAAGAAGAACATTAACTACTCAATTTTATGTATATCAGACAAAAAACCTAAAATTTGGTGAAAATGAGCGATTCACCTTAATTGTGAATAAATTCGAAAACAAAATCAATCTATTTTATGATCGATATCTCATTTTGTTCCTATTACATGTGCTTTGCGATAAAGCAATAAAATCTGAACGATTTTGCCGTTTTTCGATTTTTTATGATTTTTTAAAACAAAAAAATTTGCTATTTTCACGTAAAAAAATATTTTTTTCCCTCAATTTTTTATTAGAACTCCGAAACTTACTGAGCCGATTGAAACGCAATATATTAACAGATTAAAGGCTATTAATTTCAGTTTTTCTAAATTTATTTGAATAATATCGGAACTATTTTTTTTTAGTTATCATTAATTATGTGGAGAGAAACGTCTAAAAAAATTTATAATTTTACTTAAAATTTTTAAAAAAAAACCTCTCCATAGAATTCAAAATTGAACCATATTTGATACTACTGGGACCACAATACAATCAAAATTGTATTGTGGTTTTCAAAGCCCTAAAATTTTTCAAAATTGTTGCTTGTGTAATTA